>WAAF01018158.1:0-320373 GCA_013400475.1 Tricholaema leucomelas | reverse complement strand
CCTCTCCTCTCCTCTCCTCTCCTCTCCTCTCCTCTCCTCTCCTCTTTTCCCCCCACAAAAAGGGTGTTGCAAAATTTCCCACAGAACCATTTGGCAACTGTATGAAGGTTTCCCTTTTGCTGTCAAATGGGACTACACATGCTGCAGGATGGAGCTATCTCAAAATCTCACGCAGCAGTTGGACTCGGTCCTTTCCCTTGGCTCTACATCAATTTCTAGTATGATAGGATCAGATCTACAGTTTCTAGGAGACCTTCAATTAAGCCTCACAAAAATTATCTCAAGTGCCTAAAAGCAACTGCCAAGAGAGAAATTAAAAGCGCCCTTGGCAGCCGCAGTTCTGGCTGTTCTCATTTAGGTGGTCAGCCGTGGTAATGAAGTGGCACGAGCTGGCAGGATGAGGATGGACTGGGAGTCAGGAACCCAGCTCAATGAGCTCAGACAAACCACCCACAATATGCCACATTTCTAAAGAAGATGTAATCCACAGCCTTGTCCTTGGGTAACAGCAGTGGTGAAGGCACAGTGGTGTGGTCTGGTGCACACTTAAAAGTCCTTCAGCGCAGCTCTTGTCAAACTCCATGTCCATGTCTTCAGTCTTACTTTTTACACTCACTAACTAGAGTAAATTGAAGGCAGCTTGGTCATGCCTGCCTGAACCTGGAATGCAAGGCTTGGATTCCCTTTGTAAATAGTCTAGAGTAATTTTTCCCCTATTTCAGTGCAAATAAATGAGCTAATTTGCACTAATCCCATTTAGAGAACAAGCAAAAAGAGTTCCCAGGAAAAGTTAAGAATTATCAGTGCTATCAGAGGGAGCTCCTGCCCATGCCTGCAATCAGTATTAACTGCACAATGTCTTGTGGCTCTGGACAAACAGCCCACTCTGGGCTGAGAAGAAACCACTCAAGTTGCAGCAGAACAAGCAGAGGACTCATGTCCTTTCTGCTGCTATGGAATACTTGTTGCAAGGAGAAGCAGAGGACTCCTATGTCTTCTCTGCTGCTATGGAATACTTGCAGCTAGAACAAGCAGAAGATTCTTATGTCTTCTCTGCTGCTATGGAATACTTGCAGCTAGGACAAGCAGAAGACTTATGTCTTCTCTCCTGCTATGGAATACTTGCAGCTAGGACAAGCAGAGGACTCTTATGTCTTTTCTGCTGCTATGGAATACTTGCAGCTCCAGGGCAATTAAATCAAAGACAATCATCCTGTCTCAGTGACTGCCAGTGGAACGAAGCTTCAGGTTTGCAGGTGAAGTGGTTAAGTGAAAGATGTGAGGTGCTGGGGCACAGGGGTCTTTGCAGAACAGCGATCTCAGTTTCTGTGCTTTTTGTACAAACACTTTAAAGTGGCAGAAAGCAAAAGCCAGGTCAGGACATGCCTGTGCAGGGAAAAGGGCACTGACACCCATCCTTGGTGCGTGTGGGTGGGGAGGAACAGACTTTAAAAGAAAGGCCAATGCAGAGTTCAGGGTCAGCAGATGCCAGAAGTGATTAGAAGCAAAGATCACAGAACTGCAGCTTTAGGGGAAGCTGCTCCTCTGCTGGTCTCTGATCATGGAATATAAGCATCTGCTTCCAGATTCAGAGGGTCTGGAGGATTTCAAGTCACAGGCACTATTTCAGCATGAATTCATCTTCAAAATTCAACATTATTTCTTGAAATCCAATCTGCTTTTGGTCTGAGGACACTCACCTCTTGTCCAGGCAGTCCTCTTGGCCCAGGTAATCCTCGTGCTCCTGGCTTTCCCTGAGATAGAGCCAGAGGAAAAGATACTCAGAAAACAGACACCAAGCTCAGAAGGGCAATTAAACCGAGAAAGCCTCTTTCACAGCCTCGGGACACCATCCAATGTCAATTCAGTTAAAAAAAAACCAACAAACTGAAAAAAAAAGAAAACCCTGCACTTGGAGGGACCTCAAGCCAAACAGACCAAGTTGAAAGGTTTGCCAGGACAATCTTTAGGAATCTCCAGGGCTTTTTCTTGCCCCTCATCCCACTGTTTTCCCTGGCTGCTTCCCACCCCACAGTGATCTTCGCTGCTCCACTTACCTTCAGGCCTTCAGGACCATTTTCTCCTGGTGGGCCAATGTCACCTGGGAAGCCCTGAAGAAAATGAGAGTCGGTCAGGGCGCAGAGATGGACTTTGGCAGCCAGCCTCAGAGGACAGCCCGAGAGAGGGCAGTGCCTGAGGGCAGTGCCTGCGCGCAGGCCACCGGGCGGCTGCTAGGGGGAGCGGAACGGGACAACGGCAGCAGTGCTGCTATCAGTTTGAGTCCAGAGCAGCCTTTCCCAGCAGCTCCCTTCAGGTCCATCTTCTCAGCAGATTTATTGCTGCCAAGCCCCCCCTGTCATCGCACAGCTAAACCCGGCAATTTGGGTTTTAATTAATCTCTGTGAGTCAGCGCATAACCGCCGTGCTCCGCAGAGGGACCGCACGGCTCGGCGGCAGGGCAGGCAGGCGAGGAGTCAGCAAAGGTGCTGACATGCTCGTTAGCTGCTGCCTTCAGCCAGGCAGCGACTCCTTTCCACCCACCAGCCCTGCGCCGAGGAAACAAAGGAATCCGTAGTTACTTCCAACAGCAACAAAGAGGAAGGATTGTTCGGTGGCAGAGATCTTCCAGACCCAGCGAAACACCAGAACACTGAGGAGGGGAGCACAGATCAGCAGTTGTGCTGGAAATGGTTCTCCAGCATCTTACAAATGTTGCCTGGTTGCTTACGAGGGAGAAAAGTAATGATGTGTTGGGGGAAGCTGATCCTCCCATTGTGGCAGTTTCTTTGGTAAGGGCAGTAAGAGTCTTTTTCTACACGAAACAGGATTTGGGGGGTGGGGGGGTGGAGAGGTGGGGAAGGAGAATTGGGGGGAAAAAACCAAACAAAACCTCTCCACAATATCCAGGACAAAAAGTGGAAGGAAAAAAAAACAGGAAATCAGGAGATGCAGAGTCATGAACCCTTCTTGATCCTCCCTACCTCATCATTGCTCACATACCATTGTATTAGAATCATAGAATCAGGCAGGGTTGGAAGGGACCACAAGGATCATCTAGTTCCAACACCCCTGCCATGGGCAGAGACACCTCACACTAGATCAGGCTGTCTAGAGCCTCATCCAGCCTGGCCTTAAACACCTCCAGGGGTGGGGTTTTGACTACTTCCCCGGGCAACCCATTCTGGGGTCTCACCACCCTCATGGTGAAGAACTTCTTCCTAACATCCAATCTGAATCTACCCATTTCTAGCTTTGTTCCATTCCCCCCCCATGCTTTCACTACCTGACATCCTAAAAAGTCCCTCCTCAGCTTTCTTGTAGGTCCCCTTAAGCTACTGAAGGTCACAACAAGGTCACCTCAGAGCCTTTCCTCCAAACTGAACAGCCCCAATTCCCTCAGTCTCTTGTCATAGGAGAGGTGCTCCAGCCCTCTGATTGTCCTTGTGGCCCTATTCTAGCAGGCTGAAAAGAGGAGGGTAGGTGGGAATTAAGATGTAAGATTCATGAAATGAGTGTTCTGCTCTGCAAAAGCAGGTGAAGAAGAGAGCCAGAGAGTAACATGGTGAGTACAAAGACCAGTGTTTGCAGAGACTGGCTGGTTTCTTGGTGACCTGGAGACAGTCTGGGACTCTATTCCACTAGCTTTTGTCACATCTTTTGGAAGCCCCTTTTATTTTTCTAGTGGCTTGAGATTTTCTGTCTGCAAAATGATAGGATGCTCTGCTTTGCAAAATGGGGAGAAGCTGCTGGTAGTGATAAGCTTTTTGCCAGGTTAGAGGCAACCTTTGGGAACCGACCTTTCTGAGCAAGAACAGAACAAGCTGTTACACATAGGGCTTTTACAAGAATATTGGGAAGAAAAAGGCTTGGAATGGTAGTTGGAGACCAGGAAACCTGAAGGCAGGGTGGCCAGAGGTTACAGTCTCCCAGTTTGAACAGAAGTGGACCTCAGTTCATTAAGTGACAGTAAGTCCTACAGCAGAGCAAAGCTGTTGTGCCACTGTCCTAAAGCAACCTATCTGGCTGTTGTTAGCAGAGGCTTTGACCCCAGAACACACCAGTTGGGGGGAGGTAAATGCATCAGGTGTCATGGTAAGCAGTAGCAGTGGCAGCCATCCCCTCCCTCTGTCAGGCTGGGTGCCCATGTGGGAGGCACCGCTTGGCTCCTGCTTTCTGTGTGCATTAGCAGCAGCTCCATGCATATGCCTCCTAATCAAAGCCCTGTGTGGGCCTGTCTGTGCAGGGCTGGAGAGCTGAAAACCTCCAGCAGAGAAAGGAGATAGGCATCACTAACAGTCCCTCGAGTGCCACACGGGTGCTTATCAGAGAACTGATTCGCAGCGGGTGGCAAGTTGCAGACATTGAATAATTGCTGCTGCCGTGGCAAAACGAGAAGGGAGAAGAGTTACTGTGTGGGTGTGCTGGAGAAAGGGTGCTGCAGAAGTTACAGCAGAAAGGAAATACATGAGGAGCAGGTGTGGGACATACCTCAGGGCCAGGTGGTCCTGGAAACCCAACAGGACCTTTGTCGCCGACTTTTCCCTGCAGAAAAGAACAAAAACCACGGAGAGAAATGAGCTGGCTCCTGGCTTGCCTGTTGGAAGAGCACACCCCCGCCAGGCTGTCTTTCCAGCTGGGCACTGAACCTTTACAAAGGGAGATGAGGGAGGAAGATGCTTGATCACTTACCAAGGGGCCTGGTTTCCCTCGTGGCCCAGGGACCCCAGGCAGACCCTGGCTGCCCTGAAAGACACACATCTTTTCAGCAAACAATCGATCACGAAGAAAACCCTCAATTCCCCAGGCTCCAGCTCCTCTGCAGCAGAGAGAGGACCACTTTCTGGAGGCTGCACTGAGCCCACAGGGAGCTGGGACGGTTGCACTAATGTCAGTGAGATGTTTCTGCTAAAGCCAGGGCTGAATTCAGCCCTGAAGAACACATGAGCTGTTGCAGTCCGTTGTGGCTCAGAGCCATGTCGGCCCCAGAGCAGCGCTAAGTACGATGTTAGTCAGCTGAAGGCAGTATCGTGTTGTAGTCACAGGGGAGAAGTCACTTGCTAAGAAGTTCTACACCGTGTTAAGTGCTTCACTGGGTCAGGGTTTAAGTTGCTGCACCGAGCAGACAAAGCCTCCAAGTCTGCAGCTCTGGACCACACACATTGACACCCATCCCTATCGGTCCCAGCCCATCCCTGCCCATGTCTGCATGAAGACATGGCCCCTTTCTTAGAAAGCCTCCAGCAGCAGTGGGCTGCGTGATGCTGACAACTGGCATGAGTTTCACAGAGGCTCAGCACACCCAAAAGAAGAACTACCCAAGCAGGGGAAACCTGACAACAGGTCAGGTTCCAGCTCCTGGTGGTTTAAGATGAGCTGAGAAGCTGGTGGCCACACAGACTGCTATGTAAGGGATTAAGATGATGGAGCAATGAAAAGTGATTACCTTGTCTCCTTGGAAGCCGATATCTCCTGGAACACCTGCTCCTCCCTGATCACCCTGGGTACACATCACCAGAGAGTCACAATAGGCAACAGCAATGGCCAAAATGCCCTGGCAGATGCTAGGTGGTGCATTGTACAGCAGAACTCTCAACACTGCCCACATTCAAAACTGAACTGCTGCCAGAACCTAGATGATGTTAACTATAACAACAATCCTGAAGGAAGTGTTTGCCTCCCAGCACTGATTTTAAGGTGAGAAATGGTATTGTAGGAGAGAGAAAAATGTGAATTCCTAAGCATTGTGTTTCTACAGGAGCTATAAGAAGAGAGACAGTGTTCCTCTGGCTAACAGCAGCCTTGAAGGTGGTGAAGTGTTAAAATTCAGCTGAACAGAAGAGCTAGTTTAGCTTTCAGTGAATGGACCTCTTCTCTCACAAGGCTCTATAGAAAAGAAAACAATACTCATGGTTTCTGTGAGCATATCCTGGAGTGCTGGCATCAAAGATCAGTGCTCTTCCATAAGAAAACAAGAGTAACTTCCAGGAATGCTTTGGTGTCATCTCGCTGCCAATATTTAGGCTGAGATTTCCTAAGAGGGGTAGGCTGGAGTTCACTGGGATGGGGATCCCATCTTTGAGCACACCATCACTGACAATATTTCTAAAGCTGTCTTTCTTACCCCTCTTTCAACCACTGTGACAGATTCTGACTGCCTGGGTAGAAAAGAAGTATCCCTGAAAGCATTCCTAGGAGCAGTGAGCTTTCTTGCATTGCCTTGCAGTCCTGTTGTGAGCAGGCTGGTGGACAACTCAACCTCTTGGTGTCCTTTCCAACCTCATTTATTTAATAACTTTTTTAAACAAAGGAGAAGTCAATGAGAGGGCAGAGAAAGGAAAATTCTGCTTGGGAAATCAAAGGAGGAATGGCTATAAAAACTTGGTCCAATGACAAGACCCAACAGAAATAGCTGTCAGAGGAGCTCTGTCCCATGCACAGCACATGCCTCTGAACTTGGCTGCCTAGTAAGGGAACAAGCCAGACCAGAGCAGAGAGCTATATGCTTAAACACAGTCCACATGGAAGACATATGGATCACTGCCACACAGCCAAAGTCTACAAAGAGACGACAGAGGAAGTCTACTGCTATTTGAGCAGAACCCACCCATTTGTTATCAGAGAGCTGAAACAATTCTAACTACTTCAGTAACATGCAGCACATAATGAAGTTGTGGATGGTTAAGGCTTGTTCTAGGAAAGGACTTTCTGGAGACCAACTTTCTCATAAGAAAAATAACAACCAACTCTGCAGAGTCAAGGACAGAAACGTTCCATGGAGTCGTGCTAAATTTGCTTGAATATTGGGATGGATGTTCCCAGAACATTTCATTCAAAACAAAATCTTTTCTGTAGCAAAATGAAAACATTGCTCTTATTAAAAATAAATAATAAAAAAAAAGGCTGAATTCATTTTGCTCATTTGGGTTTTAACCTAAAATATTTTAATTTGAGTAAAACAACACCAATATTTTGTTTCATCTAAGCTATTTTCCATCTATCCTTTTTTTTTTTTCCCTCCTTCCTCTTTTTTCTTTTTTTTTTTTTTCTTTTGGCAATGTGAGCAAATGGAAACAATCAGCTATTTGCACAGCTCCAGTTCAGATGAACCTCAAGTATGAGATACAATGGAGAAGGCAAAAAACCCTACTGTATGACCCAGTTCATTTCCAGCATTGCCAAATGTCTCTCATCTTTTCTGATTTTTCTACTCATTTCATCTAGTCCAGGGCTTAAACCACTGAAACCCACTCTAATTCTGGCTCTTCTCAGAAGACAGCAGGAAAATAACTTTTCTTGAGAGGTTTGCTCTGAAAACTCCTTCTCAAAGGGTCAGAAAAGAAAAAGAATGTATTTTAGTAGTTTTCCATTAAGTAATTTTCTACCTGGACAAAGTAAATGAGCACTGAAATACTGTTTTGGAAGAAATGGCTACTAGAAGAACAGAGTTTCTGGTGCACAGCAAAAGGCAGGAACAAAGCTTTAACCCTGACCTTTAAGTAAAGTGGGATAGTGACCACATTGCAAACAGTTTTCAAACAACTCTGAGAAACAGGCACTAGAGAGGTAAGAAGGAAGCAGGAAAGACAAAACATCTTTATCTTTAGCTGTGCTCCACTCAAGATGTTCACATGCTGCTGCAGTAGCATGGCATGAAGGATCCATCTGCAAAGGCCATTAATATCTCAAACCAAAACTGAGGACTAGAGCATCTCCTTTCACCTGCCTTGAGCACAGGGAAGCTGTGACTCAGGGGGCATGTCCTTAAGATGAGGGACAACATAAGGAGGAAAGAGGTCAGGGATGTTTAAAAAAGTGATGCCGAGATGATGAAAAGGGGCTGCAAGGACTTTCCTCATGGGGAGGAGGAGGAATGCACAACCTGAAATTACAAACAGGCTCTGCCCAGGGGATGTTGCTTGTGTCATGTTTCACCTACAAAAAGAGCTGCAGTTTTGGAGACCCTGAGGCATTTCTTAACACCAGGCACAGAACAGGGGCTAGGAGGGAAGTGACAGATTTGCAAGTGCAAGGTGTGTTTGCTGTCTGTAGTGTGCAGATGTGCAAAACCCTCATTTTGCTCTTGTCTGGACATCTCTTTTCCCAAGACTTTCTGCTTAGCAATACAAAGGGGAGCTAACACTGAAAAATTACTTGAGGTATTTTACTGAGCTCCATCCTTCACAAGTTACAGATGTCCTGATTCATGAAACTCCTTTATGTGAACAAGCAGCTAGGATTTCCTCCACTTCCTCCACCTTTCCTCTGCACTCATCACATCACATGGGCTGCTTAAGACCACTCCTCATTTCAGGGTTATGCAGTATCTCAGAATCCCTGCAAGGTGAGGGTTGGAAGGGACCTCTGAAGGTTGTCTGTTCCAACCTGCCCTGCTAAAGCAGGTTCACCCAAAGCAAGTTGCTCAGGACCATGTCCAGTTGGGTTTTCAATCTGCCCAGGGAAGGAGATTCCACAACCTCTCTGGGCAGCCTGCTCTAGGGCTGCAGCACCCAGTAATTCCACTTCTCCCTGTAAGAGCAGACACAACCCTCTCTGTCCCTCCTCCTTGCCTCCATAAACACATTTAGCTAGAAGCAGAAGGGTGACACATTTTGTGGGCAAACCAAAGCTGTGAAAAACATCCTTCAGTTCTGTGGTACCAGGTTTTTGTGGGGGCTGCTGATGGGGTTGGTGAGCATTGGTGTGCTCTGTACTTGTCTGTCTAGCTGCTAGATAGAAAGCTGTGATTTCTTCAGGAGGAGTGGGAGGGTGCCCTGTGTTCAAGTTCCTGCCTGGCCTCCACCATGTCATGCACTGGGATTAATGAGCTGCACCTTGCAGAGCACTGAGCAAGGCTTTCTGCTGTCTGGGCTCTGGCTCAGCTCACACAGCACGATGCCAGTCCTTCCTCTGCCTGCAGCACTCCTGGAGAATGCACTGCAGGAAAGCAGCACCAGCTTGGAAGTCTGAAACACTTTGATCTTCAAAGAGAGCTCAGGGATCTCATATGCTCATAGAGCAGAACACTGGCATAGGTGTGCTTGAGCCATGATGATGTGTGGGGAACAGCTTGCTGCACGGTGGCTGCACTGTCAGCCCCCACTAGTTAGCTAAATTCACCCTTCTAATTGCATCTTCAACATCCAGCAGAGAGGGGAACTCAGTCACTCACAAGGTGACCAAGCTATGAAAAAGGATCTGTGCAGAGGCAAATTGCATACAACCATGGTCTGGAAATGCTTCAGGAATGGCAAGAGGCAAACTTTCAGATCCACAGACACCAGGAACAACAGACAAAATTCAGGCAGGCTGCTTATGTTTTTGCTCATAGCAGCAAGACTGTTTTGTCTGAAGGAGATAATGCTGGATTATAATGAAGTCACAATATAACAGACAGGAAAAGAACAGTAGGCAACAAAAGAAAGTCTTAAATATGATGTCACAGCCTAAAAATAGCAGTAGGGGCAGAAACTAAAGTGACACAACTGGAGCCTCTAACACAAATCAGTCCCTCTGCTCCAGGCAGGGTCTTTTCTGTAACCCAAGCCCCACTGGGCACTAAGTTAACAGAGAGATTCTGCCTTTGCTTTCCCATATGTTGGATTTCCTTAAGTCAGGTATTTCTAAGACAAGCTTAAATTAAAAAGCATGTGGCAAAACCAAGGGAGGCAAAGAAAGATTTGTGATGGAGCTTCTTAGTAAGGGCTGAGATAGAAATAATTTTCATTGAGACAAGGCAGGTGACAAGAGAAAAGATGATCCTGGCATGGAATCCAAGAGGCCAGAGTGTATTTCCCATCTTTAGCAAAGCCTTCCTTGGTCACTTTGGTGACTCAGAAGCCCTTACATTACATGAAGGTCTTAAATGTTTCTTCCTTCATCTAGACCACAAGCTCTTTGAAGGCAGATTTTTTCCTTTGCTACAAACCAAGCCCAAGCAGCAAGACCAGATACCATTTGAATTTCTTAGTGGTACTAGAAAATAAACAATTCAAACACAAATGTACACAGAGTCTAAGAAGGGCTGAGTGGTTTTGCACACAATGCCCAAATCAAAGAGAGAGAAAATAGAAAGGTTTAAAGGTGCCATTCACAGAAGAAACATGGGAGTAAGCAAATGCAGCAGGCTTCTGATCAGTTGGAGAAGGGATCTGTCATAACCTGGCCCAAACAGATGAACAGCAAGACCAACAAATCAGTAAACTAAGTAACTGAAAAAACTCCCCAGAGATATTTCAGGCCAAATCCTCCCCAGATGTAAAGAGATTTGCTGAACTTTGTCTATACTTACACAAAGAAATGCAGCAGACTTGGATGCTTTGGCTAAAAGCAGCAATGTCAGATCTGTGTGTCTACACCTGAGCAGATGAGACTCGGGGCCATCAATGCCTAGGGAGGTCTGATTTTCCTTTGCTTTGCATTTCCCAGCCCTTTGGCTGTTGCATTGCTGGGAAGGACAGAAAGAAGCTGTTTGGAAGCTGTCTCTGACCCTGGAATCATCGTTGGTTTGACCTGAGTGTTTGATTGCATCCAGGATATTTGATCTAAAGTTGACTCACTAGGGATGGAGAAGGTTTGAGGAGGAAGGATGGCTTGTTAGTCTTGGATCAGGAAAGGGCTGTAATGAAGGGCTGTTCTAGTGGGAGGTGTCCCTGCCTATGGCAGGGGGTTGGAACTGGATGCTCTTTGAGGCTCCTTCCACCCTAAAACGTTCTATGATTCTATGAAAGACAGTGAGGAAGTCCACCCCATCCCAGATAAATGCAGTGAAGAGGTAGCTAGGGAGGGAAAAAAGCATGGTTTTCTGCACCTCAGGAGAGAAACACAGAATCATTCCAGTTGGAAAAGACCTTCAGGATCATCGAGTCCAACCATTATCCCTACTCTACGAAGTTCACTCTAAAAACATATCTTTGAGCACCACATCCAAACCACTTTTAAACACTTCCAGGGTTGGTGACTCAACCACCTCCTTGGGCAGCTCATTCCAATGTTTAGCTGCAAGACTAAGCATGGGATTATTGGGGAAGGATGGATAATTGTGCACTTGGGAGTAATGTGAGGACTGTAGTGAGAGCTTCAAACCATTTGGTTACTGTGAGAGTGATGGCTGGAGAAATACTGGGGATAAACAGAGCAGTCTATGTAAAATGAGGGATACTAATGTCCAGGAAGGTTGATTCTGCTGAGCAATGATTCAAACATTGGTACTTCTTAAGATACTCAAGCATTTACTTCAAGGAGCAAACAGAAGAATGTATGGGCTATAGGAACTGATATTGGGTCAAGAAACCAACTACCACATCTCAAGCTTGACCTAAAGAAAAGGTCCTCTCTTGCCTTGTCCCTCCCTTCTGCACAAATGCAAAGCTGCTACTGGGGAGAAAAGGAAACTGCAGACACAGCAGCCCTGGCAAAGAGCTGCTGTAGCATAAGGAAACCGGAATCAGCTGGCTTGATGTGACTTCCCCCTTGTGCAGCTTTGGGCTGCTAAATCATTCTCTAAGAGCAAAACACCTAACAAGAGAATAAGACAGCAGACAGGAGGAGGAAAATACAGTTAATGGTCATTTTCCATTGGCCTCCTGAGCAATCGGAGCCAACAATAAATGATTGCAACTCCCACTCTTTCAGACTAAATAAACTCTGCAGCTGAATATCTGTAGGAGGATGGTTCTCATGACACAGAGACATTTACACAGTTTCATGCTGATTTAGCTCAAGCTGCATGGTTTTGTGCCAGCAGCACTAAATCACTGCAATCAATGCCCTTCTCCTTTTTTCTTTCCCTGGAGTGATTTATATCAATTTGATATAAGGCAACTTCCTCTCAGCAGGAAGCTGAACTGAGGTGAGTTTCTCCAAACACATGCAGAGGTACCTAACACAGAAGAGCTGTTCCTGGGGATCCAGCTGGTTGGCTTGATTCAGTGAGCTGTGCTGCTCTGTTGTTATGTGTTTTCCTCAAACACAGTAACACAAACCCACTGTCAGTATTGTTAAGTCTTCATCCTCCTCCACATCCCAACGTGTAACCAATATAAAACCATAGAAGCCCAAATAATCTTAACAGTTACTGTCATGATCAGTGGGAGACAAAAGGTCCAGAGAGGATCTGAGCATAACTGATCTATACTCCACGGAGAAGGGGATGGGGCAGATGTCATAAAAGAAAGAAAAATCAAAACTAGAGTGTCAAGGAAGGAGGAAGGGTGGGAGACTGGGGGCAAAGAGCAGCCAGAGTGGAACCAGTACCATGGTGCTGAATAAGAAGCTAGAAAGGGGATTTCACATGCAAAATTAAAACACAGTGCAATAAGGGAGTATTCAGATCACCTTATCACCTTTCAGTCCATGTTCTCCAGGGTTTCCTATCAGCCCCTGAAACACAAGGAAGTTCAGAGTGAGCCTGAGTTAACTGTGAAGTCTTGCTCAGGTCTATGACATTGGTATCCCTGATGGGGCTGGTGGCTTGGATCAACAGCATTAGCCTGGTGCAGCCCCAAGGCCAAATGGCAGACTGCTCTCAAAGCTCCATTCTATCTTCTTTGAACACCCTTCATGGGCTGGAAGCATGCAGGGAAATGCCCCTGTGGTTCTGCATTGACCTGCACCTGCTGCCAACCACCAGTGGGATGTTATGTTAACAGTCCTGGGGCTGGGCAGTGAATGAGCATTACTGCCCACCTTCCCTTTCAGAACAATGAACACTGCCCAAGGGAGGAACAGCACAACCTTCAGCCCTGTCATGGAGGCACACGAGCTCACACAGCTCAGTTACTGTCTCACCTTTAAGCCTTTTGGTCCTGGATAGCCGATCGGTCCAACGGAGCCCATGTCACCCTAGTGAGAGAAAGAGGAGTACCAAAGCCATCAGGTGAAAAGCCAACAGGTGTGAAGTGAAATTCCTTTCTTGTCTGGTCTCTCAGTATCTCTGAGGAACTGCAGCACTGGCTTCAGCAGAAGAAAGGAGGCATTTCATCCTGGCAAGGGGGCACAAGGCTTGTAACACGTAGGTAGTCTCTAAGGAAGAGAAGCAGAAGGGCTTTGCCTTGCAGGCACATGAGGAAAGAAGAGCAGCTGCTATCTGCATCCTGCCCTTGCCACAAAGCAGAGGCCCTAAAGTGCCTTGACACTAATCACTGGAGATGTGAGCTGTCCCCCGTGACCAGCTCACCCAGCCTCACTCTGCTGCAGCTCCTACGGCAATTGGGCAGTCTGCTGGGTGCTTGGAGAATGTGTGACCCTCCTGCTCCTGCCCCACAGATTAGGGTGCCTGGGAGTGTGCTCAGACTCCCAAACCAGGAGCCTGGATTCACTAAAAATAAACAGATAGGGAATTCTGGCTACTAAACCAATGGAAAAAGGGGGAAAAAAGGAAAATTAATTAAGAAACCACCTTTTTTGTGGTCAGCAGGAGCAGGGAGGTCATTCTGCCCCTGTACTCTGCACTGGTTAGACCACACCTTGAGTACTGTGTTCAGTTCTGGGCCCCCCAGTTTAGAAGGGACATTGAAATCCTTGAGCATGTCCAGAGAAGGGCAACGAGGCTGGTGAGAGGCCTCGAGCACAGCCCTACGAGGAGAGGCTGAGGGAGTTGGGATTGTTTAGCCTGGAGAAGAGGAGGCTCAGGGGTGACCTTATTGCTGTCTACAACTACCTGAGGGGTGGTTGTGGCCAGGGGGAAGTTGCTCTCTTCTCTCAGGTGGCCAGCACCAGAACGAGAGGACACAGCCTCAGGCTGCGCCGGGAGAAGTTTAGGCTCGAGGTGAGGAGAAAGTTCCTCACTGAGAGAGTCATTGGCTACTGGAATGGGCTGCCCAGGGAGGTGGTGGAGTCGCCATCCCTGGAGCTGTTCAAGGCAGGATTGGACGTGGCACTTGGTGCCATGGTCTAGCCTTGAGCTCTGTGGTAACGGCTTGGACTTGATGATCTGTGAGGTCTCTTCCAACCTTGGTGATACTGTGAGACTGTGATACCTTGAAGTCTGCTACTGGAGTAGGATCTGAGAAACAGTTTTTGGTGTGTTCTTCCTAACTTATGCATGGATGAATTTGCCTGTTCCACTGTTTGACAATTTAAAATATGGAGCTGGTTCAAGACAAGCCTGGAGTAGATTTCTTTTCAGTGAAGTTACTCATGGTTCCAGACAGAACCTACCACAGTATTCAAGTATTCAGTGTTCAAGAGACAGCTGAATGAGGCACTCAGTGCTATGGTCTAGTTGGTTGGGTAGGGCTGGGCGATGGTTGGACTGGATGAGCTTGGAGTTATCTTCCAACCTGGTTGATTCTATGATTCTATTCCTGAGTTCAGCAGAGGAAATCTGAAGGTGTGTTAAAAAGGACACAGACCCAAGTGTGGAAAGGCAGTAGTCAAGAAATTTGGGTCACTTCTGAGCTCTGGTATCTGAAAGTGATACGGGGAGAAAAGAGAACAGGAGGTAAAGCCAGAGCTGTCCCATAGCATGGCTGTCCTGCTGCAGCAAGAAGTCAGCATGGCATTGGGTGCTGGGACTTGTAGGAGAAGCTGCAGCCCAGGAGGATGCTGGAGCTCAGGGTTGCTGTGAGCAGCTTCGTGTGCAGGCACAAAAGAAGCCTTCAGTAAGCAGCATTTAAAGAGGCTTTGACTGCTTTCTGCCCATGAAGAGAGTCAGTGATTGGGTGCAGCAGCCTTGCCTGCAATGTGTAAATAAACAGGGCAGGCTCTGCTGAAGGAAGGCTTCTCTGGTCAGCAGTCTTGGGCCCGCAGCCACACTGGGAGCACTGGGCTGCAGCCGCCTGAACAGATGTGCTTTTCATACCTCCCCACATAAAGGCTTCTTGTAGAAATGCATTTACTTAAAGCTTTGCCCACACAGTTAATTGGGAGAGCAAGAGGCCTTAGCTACTTCTAATTCTACTCTTCAGCAGTGAATTCTGCTTTTGAACTGTGAACTCAGACACCTGTGGGGTGTGTGGAGGCAGTCGGGAGCCCGGCTGGTCTCCAAGGTGGCTGTAGCTGGGAAGGAAGGAAGGAAGGAAGCAACTGAAAGGGAGCCAGACCAGAGCAAACACCCAAACACCTTCTCCATGCCCTGCAGTGTGAGCCCCATGCTGCAGACCCCAGGGCAGGAGGCTGGTGACGTCCTACAGAGATGACAAGACAGGAGGGATGTTTGGAGGAGGATGTAGGTGGTCAGTATCCGCTCAACCTCACCAGAGATGTCAGCATCCTGAATTTAGGAGTCGTATATTACCCTGGGACACAAGATCTGACTCAGCTGGACCTGAATCTCATTAGCTGGACCTGAATCTCACTCTGAAACTAGACTAATCTAGAAAGACAGCAGCCAACTGCTGCTGCTGCAGCAAGTGATTCCTGACAAAACATCACTGCAAAGGACCAGCTTTCTGTCTTAAATGTAGAGCTAGAATCATAGAATCATAGAATGGTTTAGGTTGGAAGGGACCTCAAGGATCATCCAGCTCCAACCCCCTGCCATAGGCAGGGACACCTCCCACTAGAGCAGCTTGCTCAAGGCCTCATCCAGCCTGACCTTAAACACTTCCAAAGCAGCTCACAACAGGAATGACCATTTCTTCATCAGAAAGAAGGGAAGGCAGAATATAGGCCAGGCTTAGCAATGAGAGGAGAACTGCTGCTTTTGCAGCAAAAATCATCAGTACTTGGGATGCCAGAAGAAACCAGCACGGGACAGAGAAGGTGAGAGGCTTGAGATATCTGGTGATGGATTTGAGTGGTGGTCTTAGGACATGGAATGCTAGATTTTGGGATCACTCAGGGCTAAAAAAAAAACAGTTTAGTTGTATCTCACACAGAATTTGGGGACATTTAGGTAGTCGTAGCTAATGTGGGACAGAAACATCATGATCACAAAGGCAGGTTAGAAACCACACACTGCCTGTCCTCATTTCAGATCAGGCCCAGGCAAAACCCTTCCTTCCTGGCCCCATTGATCTACCCCAAGCACAAAGAATCAGAGAATCATTAAGCTTGGAAAGGTCTTTCAAGATCGTTGAATTCAACCATTGACCGATATCGCCAAGTCCACCACTAAACCATGTCCCTCAGCACCACTTCTATATGGCTTTTAAATCCCTTCAGATATGGGGACTCCACCACTTCCCTGGGAAATCTCTTCCAGTGCTTGATACCTTGCTAGAACCTCCTTTCAGGGAGTTGTACGAAGTGAGGTGTCCCCCCTGAGCCTCTTTTTCTCCAGACTAAACAACCCCAGTTCCTTCAGCTGCTTCTCATAGGACTTCTGCTCTAGCCCCATCACCAGCTTTGTGCTAACAGAACCTACCACTTTATGTGCACAGAAGGAAATCTCTTGAAACAAGTACTGAGATCTAAAAATAAATCATAACATATTCAGCTGAGTATTCACTCACCTCCAGCACAGCTGCCAGAGGATGAGTTGCCACCCATCCTTACAATTATTTATCTCCTGCTGGGGAAAGGTGTAATGAAACATGGAATGTGGCTGTGTGCATAATTACCTGCATTAGTGATGGGATGGGGAGAGTGCACATAAAAGTCTTGTGTGCCCAGAGGACAGGTGGTTCCTGCCCATGGTCTCTCTGGTGAGTGAGAGCTGTGTGTCCCTGGGACACTGCTTACAGGGCCTTTTCTTTCTGAAAGATGACAGATCCTGGTGTGCAATGAATGCTGTGTCTTTGGAGAAACATCCTGGTAAGTGTTATCAAAAGGGTGTGTTATCTAGGAACAGAGGTGCTAACAGCAGACTTTGGTCTGTTCCCTTTTGCTTAGAACCTCCTTCACCTCCCTACCCACCAGCCAGCCTCCTCTCTCCCCCATGCAAAAAGTCATCCTGTTCACTGCCCTGCCACAGGAAGAGGAAAATCTCTGCCTAGTTATGCAGCCTGAAAGGGTTAAAGCCGAGAAGTCAGATCTCCATTTGGTTTTGTACTTACAATGAGTCCAAGGACTCCGGGAGGACCTGGGGCTCCCAATTCTCCCTAAAAGGAAAGACAAACCGACATGGTTATGGGCACTTCGTAGGCAAACAGAGCCTGAAAGGCCTCTCAGTGTTTCAAGAACTTAAGGGAAGGGCAGAGACCATCCCTCCCCCTTCCATCCTCCCCACAGCCCCTTCCCCAGCCAACACAATCCAGAGCTACCATCTCAGGAAGCACTTGGGAGCGCAGCCTCCAGACACAGGGCTGCTTGTTGCTTGCAGGGTTGACTTCCCCTCTTGGGAGCAGGCTGGAGAAAAGGAGCATTTCACTGTGAGGGAAGGGGAGTGGGTGGGAGCCTGCCCCAGGTGAGATGCAGACATGGAGAGGGAGAGGGATCAGGGCACGGTGAGGGATCAGGAACAACACCGAGGTGGAAAGAAGAGGAGAGCTGCTGCTTAGTGTTGGAAAGTTGAGATTTTGGGGAGTGGTTAAAGAGCAACAAAAGCCACAGGAAAAGGAGGACCTGGATGAAAATAGAAGTGGTTAATTCAGGGAGAGGCTATGCCAGCCTCTGGTGGTGCTTGGTGGGTCCTGGCAGTACCCTTGATAACCAAGGTGCTCTGAGGCTGCTTCTTCTGTATCTAAGAGCTGTGGATCCAGCAGCATCCTCTGCACTCTGCCTCCTCCAGCAAACAGCCATTTCTTTAATTTCCTGGCAAAGTCCCTAGCCTTGGGGCAGCAGCTTGCCTGCAGGGAGTTGGCTCAGCACTTCTGTCTGAAGCAGGGAGCTTTCTGCAGGGACTGCCAGCACTTGCTTAGAGGATGAGTCACTTCTGATCGTATTGTAGAGAGCAGCAGATAGACTGGGGAGATTTTTGTCTTGCACTCTGTGCCCATTTGCCATCTCTTACAGACTGTTCCCAAGCAGGGCATTTTGGAAAGCACCAGCTGCTCTTAGAGGCACCTCAGGGCTCACTGTTCAAGGGACTCAGTATCTGGATTGTGGAGCTGGAGTTCCCAGCTCCACCACAAACTTCCCAGCTTTCCAAAGACATGCACGTGCCAGGAGTGCCTGCAGGTGCCTGATGGCATTTCCAGGTGAAGTGTAGCAGAGAAGCTGTGCCAGACCCACACAAATCTGTTCAAGAGAAGACTGGATGAGGCATTTAGTGCCATGGTCTAGATGACTGGATAGGGCTGGGTGCTAGGTTGGACTGGACAAGCTTGGAGGTCTCTTCCAACCTGGTTGATTCTATGATTCTGTGAAATCACCGATCTAGGACTCTAGGCACTTTGGCAGTCGTGTGGTGCTCAGCCTGTCCTGTGTCTCCCTTGGTGGATCACCTGCTCCTTTGCTGCACTGGCAGTGGATTGCTTGTCAGGGCAAAGACCTGCTCTTACATGCCTCCATCTTCAACAGGGCCTCTCAAAACAAGTGCACTGGAAATACTAAACTTCCCCTTGGCTCAGCCAACTCCACCCCTGCTCTGGATCATGCTGGCTACTTCGTTTGACAGAGCAGTTGAGTTTATGGTGCACATCTGGTGTAGTCCCCCTCAGTGCAATAAAGCTCCCCTTTTATGGAAAGCTTTGCCTAGTGAGAGAGAAGGGGACACAACATGACCAAACGTGCTCAGCCTCCCTGGGTAAGGGGTTAGGTGTGTTTACTTTATGGGAAGTGGAGTAGGGGACTGTTGGGCAAGCACACACAAAAAGCATTTCATAATCTCCACCAGCCTAAAATTGCTTTTTTATGGCCAGTTCCTTTCCTGCATACTTGGGACATCTGTGGAGCAATTGTTCCCCATGGGTGGGATTTCTGTGTCCTCAAAGCTACTGTAATAAGGTCGGCTCCAAGCTGTATGTAAGTTGAGGCTTGACACTACCAGGCTCAGCAAGAAGAGGGAATGTCCTTGGGAATGCTGAGAACAGGAGCTGCACAGTGGCCTGGGGTTCCCAGTAAGCTCTGCAGGCTCCAAGGGTGATGGAGGTGGTTGGCTCTTGGTCACAGGATCACAGAATATTAGAGGTTGGAAGGGACCTCCAGAGATCATCAAGTCCAACCCCTCTGCCAAAGCAGGATCCCCTAGGGTAGTCCACACAGGAATGCATCCAGGCAGGTTCTGAAAGTCTCCAGAGAAGGAGACTCTACAACCTCTCTGGGCAGCCTGTTCCAGTGCTCTGTCACCCTCACACTCCTCAGGTTGAGGTAAAATCTTCTATGTTCAAGTTTGTTGCATTGCTCCTTGTCTTATTGCTGTGGACCACGAAAAGAGATTGGCCATTTGACACCCACCCCTTAGATATTTATATACATGGATGAGATCTCCTCTTAGTCTTCTCTTCCCCCAGCAGCTGCAGGAAGGGACTGCTAAGGTTTCTGAGCTACATCATGTGGGCATTGCTCAAGAAAAAGGAAATGTGGAAATGCATAGCCTCACATCTAAGGCAAGAGGATTTCCTCTTGGAAGAGGAGGTGGACTCCTCTGGGAGATGTGGACAGGATTAGTTGTTAATTTGAGTCATTGGATGGCTTGGGAAATGAAGGAATTAGAGGTGCTGGTCCCTGATCTGTGGGGGGAAGCTGGGCTCTATTCTCCTGTCTTCAGTGCATGGACTGGGCACAAGGACAAGAGACAAGGCGATGAATCAACAGGCCTTTCCCATGTCTAATTCCTGTGATTAAGAGACTAATTGGGGTGGCTACAGCGCTCTGGGAGTGGGGATCTGGAATGTGATGGCTCAACAGTTCTCAGCGAGCTGGTAGGAGGGAAGAGCGGAAAAAGGCTGCTGCGGTCGGGAGAGCCTTCGCTCTGTCCGGAGGGGACGGGAAGAAGATCAGAGACCGTCAGCTTCTGCCTTCCCCATGCCATGAAGGAGACAGCAGCAGCCCAAGTTCTCCACGGATCAAACAGAGCATGGGCAGCTGAGGGCCCGTGGCAGCCTGCCTACAATTCAGCTGCATCCTCCACCTAGCGAACCCGGCATATTTGTGTGCTCCACAAACAGACTTGTTGGCATTTTTCTGTGTCTGTGACTCCGCTTGTGACCCTGTGAACCTCCCTTCAAGTCAGCTGAAGCAGTCTGTTTTCATTCTACAATCTCCAAGGCACATTAATATTGAAAAGCCCTTGATAAGATGAAAGAAGAGCAACCCTTGGGGCTGAATTAACGGAAGGGCCATGAGCTTCTTTCCGATGCTCTGGGAACTGGCATTCAGCTAACACTGAGGACATCTTCTGAATGGGGCTTAGAGAACTTGCAAATTCAAAAGAAAGCAAAACAAGTTATTTGGGGAAAAAAACATCTTTCTGACCTCCAAGACTCCTGGTCTTCCTGGTGGGCTGGCTGGAAATAGCAATACAATCTAGACAGTCTTCTACTTTGGGACTACTGATTCCACTCTGACCCATGGCTTAAGCTGACTGAAGGATGGGAAAAGTCCTGCAGAAGCATTCCTTGGGAATCTAATGCTTGCAGTTTGCTGCATTTGACACTCATCTGCTGAATTCCCACAAAGGCTGAAGTGTGGCTGAGCTTGGCTTGGTGATTACAGTCCTTTGTGAAAATAACTTTAGTGCTGTATAGATGATGAATAGGAATTTGAAGACACATGTGGAGTGAAATCACAGAATCATCCCATCCAACCCCAAGAGCAGCACAGTGCTTATCTGTGAATAACCAAGAGGGCAGGAATTTCAAAGATGAATCAGTACTGCTCACATGCTCATTGAGGGAGAACCAAAGTAACTCAGGAAGTCATTTACAGTAATTAATACATCTGAGGACTTTTGCAATCCACAAGGGCACGTTTTGTGAGCAGTGGAGAAGACAGCACACAGGCAGTTGTTTGGTATTAAGTGCTGCAAGAGCAGAGCAAAAGAAACCTTATCAGCATGCAGCTGCTTAAGTGGTCTCTGTGACCATCCTGACCCAATTCCCAGGAGACATATCCCATTCTTAGAAAGCCAGCAGGGGTCAGATGAAGACCAGACAGAGGCCAAGAACTCAGGAGCCTGGAGACTTCTCCCGCTGCAGTCCCAGGGCAGGCTGAGGCAAGGGGCAGAGTAGCAGAAGCTCGGGCTGTGGAGTCTGTCCCAGCGCTCCCAGACACTAGAGTGGGGAATCTGGCACTTCTTGCACCACTGTTAGCAATCACTTCAGATAGGGAAAGATGCTGAGCTTGGAGTACTTTAGAAGCTTATCTCTACAGGCTGCTGAGATGCAAACCAGGTTGCTAACCTGCATTACAAAATGAGATGAGCTGAAAGGAAAGGAAAACGTCTCCATCTCATATGCCTCCACACAGCTCTGCACATGGCCTGCTCCTCTAAGATTCACATGCACTCAAGTGGTGCCTAGTGATGGTACACCCCTCTGTCTGTGGGCCCATGCTTCCCTGCTATGTTCATATGAACCTTCATTCAGAGCACAATAGTCAATAAAGTGATTCCTGCAGCTCTCAAAACCTTTGCATTATGCCCTATAGTATGGGCAACAAGCTCCAACAACTGCCTGCTAATCAGGAGCAACATCCCTACCTTTCCTCTCCTGATTTATCATCTACTCACACCCTCAGAATGAGAAAACATCTATCAAGCCTAAGGTACAAGAAAGATGGAGATGGAAAGCAAATAGCACCATGATGACCTGGTGGTTACAGCATGTTTATGCGAACACAGGAGTTCACAGCATGCTTGACCAGGGCAGGGATACTTGTTTGTTTTCCAGGAGGAACATACTCAAAATGCTAGCAGCTGCTTCAAAAGCTTCTTTCAGCTCTAGTTAACTGAAGTGTGCTGGTGATGATGCAGTACAATGTGCTGTCTACTTCAACAGAAAGAAAGAAGGAATAAGACTATCAACTTACTGGGTTCCCATCGATGCCTGGAGGTCCTCGTTCCCCAAAGTCACCAGGAAAGCCCTGAGGAGAGGAGACAAACATAAGTATTATTGATGGACCCTGGTGTAAAAACAGTCAGCTTAAAAACTTTTCCTCTGGCACTCAGTGCAGCACTTTGGTGGGCAGCAGGTCATGAGGACGTGTGGGCCAAGAGCCCTCTTGTTCTCCTCCAAACCATTCTTGCTCCACCAGCACATCCGCTCAGCAAGAAGCCCTGCAAGGCCAAAAGCTCTGATTCATTGCTCTCTCCTGGGGCCAATGAAGGGTAACCAGAAGTATACTTTACAAGGCTCAGTCATGGGCTGCACATTTACTAATGGGAGCCTTGAGAGGAAGAATGAGCAAGGAGACAGGAAGGCTTTTTCCTTGGCCATGCTGTGAAAAGCACCCAGTGCTGAGGCTGCTGGATGTGGCTGGTTCACACCTTGTCTTGCAGGCTATGCCCAGCCCTCAGTCAGCTGTGCCTTTTCTTACCAGGCTGGGCTTCACATGACAGGCAAGGCTTTTGCAGTGAGTGTGCATAGCAGAGAGAAGGGGTGGGAATCAGTGCTTCAGTTTTCTTCTGGCTTACCTAAGTGCTCTGATATGGCCAACAAGGAATATGCAGCCCTGAAGATTGTGCTGTGCAACTTACATGTTAAATGATACCCTGACATTAGAAAATCAAAGCCTGCATTTACTGATTCAGTGCTTTCTATCCTCTTCCAGGAAGCAATAGCCTACCCAGGGATGCTTCCTTAAAAGTCAATCCCGAAGCTCTCATCTTCTGCAAGAACACATAACCCTCACTGCAATGGCTATCCTCAGAAATGGATTGTCAATCTGAATTATTTCATCCTGCCTACTAACACAATCAGTTCAACAGTACCCCCTTCTCAGAGGATAGCTGAACAGTGTCATGTCTGTTGGAGCCCATGCAGATGCTTAATGGAGCTGATCAAAGATGCGTAGTGAATTCACTCCAATGCATTCACGACCTTTCAGCTTGCCAGAGGAACAAACGATTCCAAGCTCATTATGGTCCACACCCCAGAGCTGTGAAAGACCATGTTTACTACATGAAAAAGTCACCACAAAAGACTTCTTCATCATCTCATTATATCTGATACAAATTTGGAAGACTTCAAACAATTACAGAGAAGGGAGCGGAAGTACTGAGCCAGAACGCGGTGGCTGTGACATGCTCCTGCTCGCACTGTTGGACAGACACCGTGCTCCCCTAAGCCCCCCCAGCTTCTCTCTGCAAACAAATCACACAACAGCTTGCTCTTCCCTGTCCTGACATGCTCCATCTCCCTCAGAAGGAGCTCAGCAGAGGGGTACACCACCCCTGTTGTTAGTAAAACCTCTCAAGTCACTACGCCAATCTTTTCAAGGAGGAAGCTGTTGAGTTTAAGATGGATTGGACTCAGTTTTCCCCTGAGCTTGAATTTCATTCAGCAGTGGACTGGTGGGCAACAGCCTGTAAAAGCTAACAGAGACCAGCTCAAATATCAGCAGCTTCAGGGCTACTCTGAACTTTGGCTGCAGTGGAAGGTGCTTTGGGAAGGTTGCAGTATTGCTTTAAGGGAGTGCTCTGACTCTCCATTGCTTTTACTTGCATGGCTCTTAAGATGGAGTGGGATAAAATATGACACATCATCCACCTCCTGTGACTCTGAGCTAGAGAAGAAGTCATTGCCTGCTAGAGGAGCTCCCCACAGACAGGATATGCAGAGCCTAAATCCCAGGCTCTGACTCCTGGACTTGGCTAATTCAGCCAGGGCTAAAATCCTGCTTTATTCTTACACAGTCCTGACTGTGGGCATCAGGATGGAAAACCAAGGAATATATTTACATATAAAAAGCTTCCTAGCCAGAGCATCTACCTCTGTGCTTCAGTTTAGAGTGGGAACTTGTGAAGAAAAGTTCAAATCACCTCTGCTGCCATTAGAGAGTAGCAGTATTGTTTAGATGAGACTGCACCAGAAGATGTGCTCCAGACACACTAAGAAGCTTCAACTGCCAGTGGGTGCAGCACTTCTGACTCAAACTAGGAGTCACAGTAAAAGTTCCTTACGCCCTTTTGGGCTCCACCAGACCATGAGATACAAAGGACAACACAACCATGCTGTGGGCTAGCTCAGAGCTTAAGAGATGGGACTGGAGAAGATAGAGAGAAGATGGTCCTTGCTGAGGCAGAAGGATGCTCTCTGTATAGTGCAAACACTGATTACCTCGGCAAAGCAAAGCTGAGCCAACAGCAGTGTGTTATCTGGAAACCCACCAGCAACTCTGAGAACTGAAATGATCACAGTGGACAGAACAGGAAACTACACTGGAAAGCTCTGCAGCAGAAGTTGTCACCCAGGATCTCCCTTCACATTTGAGAGTTTACAAATTCGAGTCAACACAGCCAGGTGAAAAGATACTCAGTCAAATCCAAGGTGAGAAGCTGAAGGCTTGTTTAAGGTGACCAAATCTTCGCCACTGACTTCAGAGCCAGCATTTCACCTCTTCTGTACCAATTCCCTCCAGCATTCAGTAGGCACTCCTGAATGGACACAGGCTATTGCTTTCTTGCTTGGAATCAGTACTTCTGTTTTATGGGCATCACCATGAATGGGAAAGTTGTCTGCCTTTTCCTGTCTGGGTATTACATCCCTCAAGCCTGAGCACATGCCAAGAAGCTGTGGTAAGCAACTGCTGGAAACAGCCTTCTGCTATCTAGAGATAAAGACATCAAATAGAACAAGAAGGTGGGGTGGGGACAGGGGGGTGCTACAATTTTCTGTAATGAAAAAAGGGGGGGAAAAAAGCTCTGCTACATATTGAATCAATAAGATCAGAACAGAGATGTGTAGGGAAAAGTCATTGCTCAGGCAAGACAAAAAAAATGGACTGCCTTGGAATATTTTGCTGTTTACAGTCATACAAGTGGCCAAGAAAATACAAGTGCACACAGCCTGATACTGTACTTATGCTCCTCTGGATTTCAGTCACAGCCTTCAGCACTTGCCCAGATGCATCTTTACTTTCTCATAGGGCAGAGCTGGGCACAGAGTGACCCTTGGATGCCATGAGCAGCCAGGCCCTGGGGCTGCTGAGGTGCCTTCTGTCAAACTAAGGGCTTGCCAGCCTGGGAAAGGTTTACTGCTTTGAATAATACAATCATAGTATCAGCTAATGGAACACTTGCTCCAGACTAAAAGCACCTTCTAAATTGAGTTTAAGTCTCCTCCAATGTGATTTAAACAATGCACTCCCCTGCCAGAATAGGAGCCCAGATAAGGAACTATTTTATTTTGTATGTTTCCCACTAATCTCTTTTTTATGTCTCAGTTTCCAGTTCTAACCTTGCTGCTTAAATCATAGAATCAACCAGGTTGGAAGAGACCTCCAAGATCATCCAGTCCAACCTAGCACCCAGCCCTATCCAGTCAACCAGACCATGGCACTAAGGGCCTCACCCAGTCTTGAACATCTCCAGGGACGGTGACTCCACCACCTCCCTGGGCAGCCCATTCCAATGCCAATCACTCTCTCTGGGAAGAACTTCCTCCTAACATCCAGCCTAGACCTCCTCTGGCACAACTTGAGACTGATATCTTGAGAGATATAGGAGATGAGGCACTTGGGAACATAGCTAATACATTTTTTAGACAAGTTTTCCAACAGTAGACCTCCAAGTATTAAAGAAGCAGATTATTGATCATTCCTGTGTTTTGAAGGCAGAGAGCTGAGCACCTGATCCCTTAGCCAATGCTACCCAGTAGGCAAGAGACTGAACAATAAAATCCATTCACAGCACACTGTGATTCTTCCCACAGTGCCAGGCTTTCTGCTTGTCTTCAAAAGGGGATGGAAAAGAATCAAAGTGGGAGGAAACAGAGAAGAAAATGCAGACTAGCATGAGCTGGCAGCATTGTTACCACAGCCAGGCCCAAAACAACATTCAACAGCAAAGCCCTGTCCTCGCCAACACCTGATTGCCCTTAACACACCATCTGCTCTGCTGGCATGAGCACCCCTCCCAGCCCAGGTTCACAGATTTCTGGGGTGCTGGGTGGTCCTCTGGTACTTTTCAGCCAGAGCTGTAAAACAAACCCAGAAGAGGAGACAAATGGAAAGAGCAGGTTCAACTGAACTAACCCCAGCATCCTAGACCAGCATTGGAGCTTAGCACTCAAGTAGTGAGAGTCCTTTGCACGTTAAGTGAGACCAAGGTTGGTGGCTGAAGGAGGATATTTCTACATCCACACAGTCTCCAAAGACACAAACCAGGTTGTGAAACTTGTCCCAGCACAGTCCTGTGCACAGCAGGAAACAATCAATCTTGTAAGCCCCTAATAAAAAGAAAGCACTTTCTTTCCATGGGGTAAGCAATAGCAGTTTAAACCACAGCAAGAGTTCCAGTGACCACAGCGTCCTAATTTATTGGCTCTCACATGTCTGTAAAAGCTATTTTTTCACTGCCTTTCTCCTTCTGCCTGAGCCTAAAGGACAGAGATGCTCCCCAGGAACAAAACTAGCAACCAAAAAACTTCAACCAAAGCAAGCAGCCTAAGAATTACAAGTGGACTTTGTTATTCCATCCATTTAATTCCTGTAAGCAACAGCACCTCTGCTCCTCTCCTGTGCACTGCTCCAGCAGCCCCAGGAGCCCAGACACATGGGGCAGGAAGCTCATTTTGTGCTGCTAGCGGCCAGGCAGGTCACAACTGGCAGCCCATTACAGGAGATTTGTGAAAGAGATTAAAGGCCACAGCATATTCAGAGTCTCCTGACCTTCCTAAAGTGGGTTCAGAAGGGATTCTGGTGCAGAAAATCCACTGTTTGTCAGGGTGCAGCTCTTTTTCCAGGAAGACTGGTCCCTGGAAATCATGCTCAAGAGCTGGGAGGGCAGAATAAAGCTCCCTAGTGACAAACACCAATGGTATATCCTGCCCACCCTGCAGGAGGGAATGGACATGTAGAGAAAGACTAGGACCAGGAAGGAATGGCAAATGGCAGCAGAGCTAGGAGGACAATGCTTGACTAACACGTTCTGCTGGCCAAGAGCCGGTGGGGTGCTCCTCTGCAGTGGCTGAGGTCAGGTATGACAAAACTCTTGGCTCTGTCTCACGACTGGGAAATACAGAGAGGAGGTGGAGAAAAGTAATCCAGCTGAATGGATTTCACATTGTCTGAAGGAGAAGTTCAATGAAAGAAGCCAGATGAAGCTCGAGGAGGAGCTGGAGAAAACCCATGCAAGCAGATGCTCTGCTGTCAGTAAGATCTGGGTGATTGTTTGCTCTCCTGTCCCTAAGCAGAGCTTTACAGTGGTTGTTGCAGTTTGTTCTCACTGCATTCAGTGGAGCTGAGGAACCACTGATAGAGAAGGAACTGAGGCACTGAGAGATACAAACTGATTTATCCCAGGAATGAGAAGTCCAGAGCTGAGCTACTAACTAGATCTCTATCTTTGTGATGATCCTACAATAGTGCCTTAATTCCTTCTCACCGACAGTCCCTGCAAAGGACATCCTTTCACGCACCAGGAGCCTCCTGCCGAGAACAGCCAGACCTAGACAGACACTGGAACCAGCTCCTCCTGCAGCAGGGGATTACATCCTCCTCCCCTTTTCTTCCTCTGCTTAGAACAAACAGAGCAGCAGACCCTTTCTTGCTGTTGTCAGCCAAAGGGATACTCGGTCTAAGCAGATGTCACTAGTTCTTGTTTCTTGTCCCTGGAAGCAGCTGTCCTCAGGGAAGGGGAGGCCAGTGGGATGCACCACGTCCTTTGCTTCCCCAAAGCCTTTTCAGGTGTGTGCCTGTGGATGTGTGTATTGTATGTACACAACATCTGAATCAGTTTAAAGCTCTCTCCCTGATGGAGTAAAGGAGGCAGTCTGGCAGCTGCTGCTCCAAGGAATCCTGGCAGGTCTGCACGCCAACAAAATCCTTCTCCAAAAATAGGACTTTATTTTCCTGTTGGCTGAAGGTGAAGCTGCTCAGACCAACCAGCCCTCCTGTCTTGTCTACGAAAGACTCTATTTGCCAGTTGGCTCTGGCCAGGTGAATCACTGCCCAAGAGTTTCCCTAGGGATGGAGCTTTCAAGTCAAACAATTTAAATAATAATATTAAAAAGAGGTGATGTTGGAGGAGCAGGGCTGGAGGTGAGAGAAGGCATTGACTGGAAAAAAAAAGGAGGAGAATAAAATAAACAAGTGCAGCTTATGTTGGCAGCTTGCACCTCTGAGAGCATTCTTGATGGAGAGAGCAGACATGACCCCCTTGGCAGGTGGGCACAAAGGCAAACAAACTGCTCAGACCCCATGCTGGTTCCTAGAGCATTGAGAGCCACCATAAAGGGAGCCTGGCAAACCCCACACTCACTGGCTTTAATGCACACCGTGATGTGGGAGCATTTTCATCCTGTTCAGTTTAGACCTGGGGCTGCAACAGTTTTCATCCCTGTGAGGAAAGGAGATATCACACTCAGCTGGGTATGGGTACTGTTGGTCCTGCTGCAGGTCTGTTCCTCTGCCACCCAAAAGGGAGGTTTGCTCTCTCTCCCCAGGAGGCTTCACAGTTCTGTGGCACATCCTCTTTGGGCTAAGATTTGAAGGAGTTTCTAATCACACCCATGGCTGCAGCTGTGGGAGCACAGCCCTCCTGGGCAGCCCATGCATCCAAAGGCAGGCAAACGTCCCCTAAAGCCCTTTCAGCCAAACATCACTGACATTAACTGACAGCCCCTCCACCCTCTTGCCCCTTTATGCCTGTGTATGCCTCTTCCTCAGTCTGTGGGGGCCTAACAGAGTGCAGGTTGCACAGCCCCACTTAGCTAATGCTGAAGAGCACTGGATCTGTCACCACTCCTCATTATTTATGGCCCAGATTTCCAAACCAAGCAGCCTCCTATTTAAGAGAGTCAGGCAGCTTTGGTGACCAGAATATTTTCAGACTCACAAACAGTAGTGCTTTTTCCTTATACTGCTAATGAAAATAATTCTGAGCCTTGGATCTGATTTATGAATGAACACTTTCCTGAAGCAAGAAAGATGATCTCCTGCTTAGGAGACCTTGGTTCAATTCTTCCTGAGGTTTTTTTGAATGACAATGGACAAGTCACTTAGGGACATCCTTGGAAACAAATGATCTCGGAGTTTGTTTCTTTTCCTTCAGTAGAAATGATGAGCTTTGGCACCTTTTAAACTCTTTTCTCTCTGCTTTCAAGCTCTTTGGTTTTCTCTCCCTGTAACAAATTAAATACGTGCCAATATTGTCCACCTTGCCAGGTTATTTGGCTGATGGAATCATGAACATTGGAATGTGTTCTGATAGCAGAGTGATAAGTAACCATGCAAGAACCTCACCGCAGAGATTTGGGGAACTCCAGACATGTGGAACACATCTTGGGCCAAAAAAAGAGATGGCAACATTTGCTCTGGGCTTGTGCCTGCATTTCAGAGTGGTGAACCAAATCCAGAGGGGAAGAGGGATCAGCTGCCCAGTTTCAGAGTCCAACATAAGCATGAAGAAAAAAACTATCATCAACTGCTCAAAACAAATCTATTTAAAAATGTAAGTTAATAACAATTGTAGCAAAGAACTGACTCAGGTGGCTAACAGAAAAAGCCAATTCACAGAATCACACCATGTCTTAGACTGGAAAAGACCTTCAACATTGTGGAGTCCAATCATTAGTTTCACACTGACAAGTCCTTGACTAACCCAAATCCCTCAGCACATCTAATCACTGTTAATAGCTGTGGTTGGAAAGGACCACCAGGATCATCCAGTCCAATCTTCGTCCCAGCACCCTTCATCACTAGACCATAGCCTCAAGCGCCACATCCACTGTTCTCTTAAACACCTCCAGGGATGGTGACTCCACCACTTCCCTGGGCAGCCTGTTCCAGTGCCTGACCACCTGCTCAGTAAAGAACTTCCTCCCAACATCCAACCTAAACCTCCCCTGACACAACTTGAGGCCATTTCCTCTTGTCCTGTCATTAGTCACTTGGGAGAAGAGACCAGCTCTCTTCATGGACTAAAACTCTCTCAGTAGCAGAGTTTGGTTGATTACTAATTCTCAAGACCTCCTCTTGCCTTTTCATGCAAACAGGTTGTCTAAAAGCGTGGCCTGTGGGCACTGAATGGCCACCCAGTTGGGTGGGACCCCACTTTAGTCCTACTTCTTTAGAAAATGTTCAATTGTGATTACAATCTTTCTTTTAAATGTTTCTCTGAGAAGTACAACTCCATCCTTTCTTCTTTTTTTTTCTGCTTAGGATCCTTAAGAGGATCTCAGTGACAAGAGAGACATAGCTGGACCTTTAACAGTCCTTATTGAGCCGTGATCCTCAATTCTGTAGGTGAGAGCTCTTGGGGTATATGTCTGTACTATGATACTGATGAGAAAAGGCAGATGAGCTACCACTTTGCAGCCCCAGTGAGCTCATATGAGTCAGCTGGAGTTTGGCAATCACTTGTTAAAGAAGAGATACTTGAAATGCAGTTATCTGTCTCTCAAACTGCAACTTGTGTGGTGCAGGAGACTCTTGCTTGGTTCACTGCAAATGCAAGGAAGGAGCTCAGCTGTATCCAAAGCACAGAAAAGATTGGAGCAAGAATAGAGAAGCTGTTTATCATCTTAGTCCCTAGGGAGAGGAGCAAAATTTATTTTCTCAGTAATTTGTGGTTCTGCCAGCCTTGCCAGACACATGGCAAAACATCTCCCCCATTGTTTGCACGGACAACAGCTGAGCTTGAGCAATTGGCAAAGCCCCACGTGCTTACTACGTTCCCCACTCAGTTATCTTAACCATATATCAAAAGGCTGGGGGAAGCTGTAAAATGAAGCCTTCCCAACCCAAAGGCAGCCCTGTCTTTGGTCTCTGGTGTCTCCCACAAGGTAATGTCTTTTCACATGATGCCACAGCCTACCCATACTGCTGGGGAGTGCAGGGGTATCCCAGGCACTTCTAACAACTTAACAGATGAAGGAAAAAGAATACTCGGAGATGTGGTGCTCACTGGAGGCAGCAGTCAATGCACAGCTTTGTAAGTCAACATGGAAGAAGACTGCAGACACGAAAAGCAGCCTGGCAAGAAGGCCCTGCTGTGTTCCATGCTGAGAGCTGGCACAGGGGACCCTGTCTGTGGTCAGCTCGTGGAGAGCAATGCCAGATTCGGCAGCTTGCCACCACGCTGATGCGCACAGCAAATGCTGAGGCTATGTTAGAGTGGCTGCCAGATCACTGCTGGCTCTCACAACCTCCATGCTGCGGTTGACAGGCAGAGGGAAGGAAGGCTTCTGAACTCACCTAGGCACTGCTCTCTAATACCCCCACGCCCCCTCCTTGACATCTGTGCAGTAATCCTTAGTATTTACATGCCAAGTTTCGGCTGCTAAGCTGAAAGGTGAGCTGAGTGTGTAATCCATGTTTCACATGCAGTCAAGAGTGGCTAAGCAGCTTGTCTGATGTTGCATGCCAGAGAGAAATCAGGTCACATAGCCTCTTCCTCCTCTTATTCATTCACCAAGCAATGTAGCATCTCCCCACCTTGCCTTGGCAGTCTCCAGCTCTTCTCACAGGTGGAGATGTCAGCCTTCTTGGCCATGCATCCTGAGTGCCAACCATCCCTTTATGCCTGCTACTTACGTGGTCTACTCCACCTGTCAAGCTATCACCTCAGAGCAGCACTTCAACAGCGTGTTGGTGCTTGCCAAAGGCTGTGCAGAGCCTAAAGACAAAGCCTATGCTGTCAGGAGGTGTTTGCCTCTCCGGCCTGAGGTTGGCAGATGGGCAGGAACCCCACCATGGCACCCAAGAGCTGGTGGGACACAGCTGTGTATTGCTTACAGCTACAGGAAGACCAAAGACAAGAGAACAGTACTGAGGAGCACAGCTGGAGAGGCTGGGAAGGCCAAATGCCTACTTGTGGTATTAATGATTTGCTTATGCTATTGTATGTCTAAGCCTCGCAGCCCTGGGGATTATCTGATCCAGTGCTGATTTGTAATCCAAACTGATGAACCCTTTGGGCCAGGGCTTTTCTTTCATGAGGTGTTCACTTGGTACCTGACACAGTGAGGCTTTGAATGTTGCTAAGCTCCAGGCATAGAACCAGCAGCACCAACAGCTTGTCAGAAAAAATATAAGGAAACCTCAGTTATGTTTGGCTAAACTGTGAATAGACCTCAGACAAACCCAAGAATTACCAAGTATGTCTTGGAACTAAACTTTGCTCCTTCCTTTTTATCTCTTTTAAAACATTGCTACTAATAACACACATTGTATGCAAAAAAGTCAGGCACAAGAGCTGGTGGAGCATTGCTACTCTACATGAAAAAAGAGATACAAGCACAGATCAGTAATGAGAATGAACAAACAAAAAAGAACTCAGACTTCTTTGGATATATTTCCTGAATATATATATATATATAATTAAGTTGCTTTCTGTGACAAGACTTGACTGCTGAAAACATTGCACTATTTGAAGCTTAACACAGTCTGCAGTGCAGGCACTTCTGATTGTAGCCATCCATCTCCCACAGCATAAGGAGACCGTAGCACTTCCAGCTTTGTGCTTCTTGAGTGATGGCTAAATGTATCTCCTCTGCCTGCAGGTTATCTGCCTGGGGGACAGTACATCTCCTTTCTAAGGATGAAGCAAGACCAGTACATGGCCTATGCATGCCAAGGTGGAGGGTGGCAACAGCTCCTGTCAGTCCTCACCCCCAGCACGGTGCAGACCACAGCCCTCACAGCAGTGGGGGCTTTTCTAATTCTCTCGTTTTAACTTTCTGCCAGCTGCTTAACTGAACACCAAAAATCCACAAACCCCCTGTAGGAAGCTGCTCTTTTCAGTCACTGCATTGGCAAGGCTGAAGGTTTAAGCAACCAGCTTAAAGCAGCACTTCAGCTTCAGGCCTCCAGTCTACCTTCTAAACCAGGCAGCAGATCCAGAGACTCACAGCCCTGTGTTATTTCAGTCTCCCTAAAGCACAGTGCACTTTAATCATAACTCTCTGCCCACCCCCAACCTTCTCCTTGCTCAAGAGGTCTCCAGGATCCACATGTTAGGAATGCCCTTGCCTCCTGCGCTGCTGGTGCTCTGCAGGAAGAGCAGGGTGGGAGGTGGAGTCAGCTCCTTCCACGACAGACTCACCATGTCCCTCACAGCTCTGTGAAACTTAACTTGCCTGGAAGGCTTTCAAGCTCTGACTCATGTCCAGTTCTTCTATTTTAATCATTCCCTCTTACATCATTCTCAGAGGCCCACAGAGTCACATGCAAACTCCCCCAGTCCACTGCTCCCCTTCTGCCGAGCACTTAATCTGTTGCCTACTCTCATCCCAAACAAAACTAAGTAAAGAAATCCATTTGATACCAACTTCTCTGCTCTGCATAGTATTTTCCAGCTTTGGATGACAGCTTCCAAGAGCTCTCCTTTGCAATGATGACACTGAAACAGAAGAGCAATGGTTGCCACACCAGCAAACCCAGTGATACAAGAGACCAGAAAAACCACAGCAGGCTCACTCACACTGGCAACCAGCCTGGGAGATAAGTGCTGGGAAGGGACCAAGTCAGCTGGTTGCTACTTTGCATTCTCCCAGTGACTTCCTGAATCCCTCTGGGTGTCACTCAATCTTTTTGTTCATGCCGGGAAGTACAAATCATCACCATCAGCCCATTCAAGATCTCTTATTAAACCTGATATCATGCAATGGGGACCGAGCCAAAACCCTCTGAAAGAGCTGAGCAGAACAAAGGTGCTGATGTGCAGCCCTTTAATCCCTTCTCTAGATCCCAGCCGAGAGAGATTCCCTGCTGATCTCAGGGGAGCCCCTTGATTGTAACAGTGACCGCCAGGAGAAATCTCTTGCCTGGAAGATTACAAACCCTAGCCAAAGAACAGCTGGAACGCTTGGAGCCTCCAGCCTGCTCTGTGCAGAGAGCAGAAAGCCTGCACCTAACGACTGTTGCTTTGTTTGTTTGACTCTGGTCAATGACTCATCCTTGCAGCCACTGGGTCTCTGCAATTATTCATCACAGAAGGTACTGGTGCAACCAGCGCCATACATAACCATAGGATCTGCTACAGCTTTCCATTGCTGCCCCCTCAAAAAAACTCTCTCTCCCCGCTCCATTCCAGGGAGAGAAGACCAGGCAGCTGGGATGAATGTGGCACTGTTGGGATGTTTGCATGGCTATGGCTGTGAGAACAGCAGCAAGCAGTAGGCGTGGGACTCCTGGAAGGCAGGCGTTCGCACGCGAGGGTGACAAGGAGAGCACTGGCTTTTTCCTTGTGTGGGTGAGTGGACATTTTGCAAGGAGCATGTGAGTGCAATGATGTCAGGAGGTAGACTCAGGCTAACATGAAGGGCAAGGTGCAAAGGCAACAAGACACAGCAGAGCACAAATGTGCTCGATCTGTCCTCTCCTCTGACTCCTGGAGCCAAAGACTTTCTACCTTTTGCTGAAGGCGACAGGAAGAACCATTTGGAAGAAGGCTGCTATGGGAGAAGTTTTTCTTTCTGTCCTTTACCTGTTTCCTCAACTCCTTCCAGTACTTTCCCCACCAGCTGTTATTTGCTACGGTCAGCACAAATCCCTTTCTTCTTATCCACAACTCTCACAGTTTCTACCTTGTTTTCAGCCCTACCTGCAAATATGTCTTTCTCCTGGCCAAGCTCTCAAATCTCCTTGCTCTTCAAACGTGTCTTCATCTGATCTGTGACTGCTTTAACTCTGTACCACCACCAAGGACAAGAATGTTTCTATACAAAAGTGCACTTGCATATTCAAACAGCGAGAGAGAGAATCACAGCAAAGTGGGAAACGTGATGGGACTGGTGAGAGCGCAGAGCAGTGGAAGGAACAGTGCAAGTGCAGACACCTGGGGTGCAGAAATCATGGTGGAGAATTAAGAGCCGCTTTCAGCTAAGAGGCTGGAGGATAGAGTGGAAGGCTTTGCAGAAGAGAATCTGAAAAGTGTAAGATGCAAGGAGAATCTGACAAGTGTAAGATGCAAGGGAGCGTGGAGACAGAGAAGAAAAGAACAAAAATGCCTGTGAAGTGAGCAGGGCATGGAAGAAAGCAAGAAAACAATATTTGTGTCTTCAATTTTCTTCCCACTTGAGAAAAGACACATGGAAGGGCTTGTTTGATCTCCCTGTTTAGTTCCCATTAGAGGATATGAAGGGACTCAGCCAACAGCCAGAAGTTTTGTATCCAGTTTCATTCAACAAGGTCTGCATAATAGACGAGGAAAAACTTTACCGGCCTACCCATCTTGCCCCTCTTCCCAGGAACTCCAGGGATCCCCTGCAAGGAAAACACACAGAGAGAAAAAATCATAGGTCTGGTTGAGGAAGCAAACAGCCAAGCAACAAAACAAAACTAGAGGAGAAAGGGGAATGCAAAACAGGCTAATGACTACGGCATTGTTTGGGAATCAAAATGTCAGCTACTAGCAGTCAGCTGTGAGAGCAGAAGACAATTAACCTTCACCCACTAACTATGGCCCTCCCCGAGGAGGACACACGCAGGAAGCATCCACACCCAGGGCAACAGGCTGCTTAGCAGGAGCAGTCATTAAGCTACTGGTCTGGAACCGAATGAAGGCCACTGCCGAGGATGGAGAACTCGTGTTTATGTTTCTTATTTAGTTATACAAGCATTAAATCAGCGACTCCAGAGCGCAGGGTAGTCCCCTTCCAGGCAGGCACACACACACACACACACTCACTCCCGCATGCTCCTGGGGCCTCTATTATTTCTGGACCTTGCATTTGAGGAAGAAAAAACTGGAACCAAACAGTCTTCATCTCACAGTGACCTTCCTTGCGGTGGGAAGAAGGGATCCCTGGATGGGTAGAGATCAGGCAGGTGGGGGGACATGGAGGAGAAGAGTAAAAAAAGGAAAGGAGGTCCTGCAAAGCTCTGAACATGTGAGTTTGGAGAAGGCACAATAAAAGGAATGGGAGGAAGGGAGGACGCATGGGAACAGTGGTCACAGCTGCCCATCCACAAACCCCAGTCTTGACTACCCAAATGGAAGCAAATGAAAGGAAAGCTGTTGTCAGAAAGCCCCAGGCATTGGTCCTCCCAAGAGTCAAGCTCTTTCCAGATGTGTTCAGTGTGGACACCCAAAATATTGGGACGCTGTGGCTGGGATGTCATTCCTGTAGGAGCAGGGAATTTCCACGTACATGCAGCACCCCACTCCATCCCACTAAGAACCAGTAACGGGGAGGAGGAAGGCAAGATTTCAAGTGAAGGAAGATATAGGAAAACTTCTCTCTACTCAACATGGAGGTCTGAGGATCCCATCTGAAGTTAGGTTTTCCTGAGCTGAACGTGAACATCATAGAGGGACACAGGTCTTCATGCAAGAGCAGGAACAGGCTACAGAAGGCATGGTTAGACATAAGGCATCCTTTCCTCTTTCCAGGAGCAAGGGATACAGAAGGTTACATCATAGAGGGACACAGGTCTTCATGCAAGAGCAGGAACAGGCTACAGAAGGCATGGTTAGACATAAGGCATCCTTTCCTCTTTCCAGGAGCAAGGGATACAGAAGGTTACAAAAGGCTCTGTAGAACTGCATTCAAGCAATACACCAAGGTTTTCTTCATAAAATACTCACTCGTTCTCCATCAGCCCCTGGGAGACCAAACAATCCTGGGAGACCAATATACCCCTAAAGAAAAGAAGAAAGAAGTAGTCAAACACATTTCTGCTTTATCAGCCAGTCAATTTGCCTTGCCTGAAGAGCAGAGCATCCTCCAGCGTTGGTCAATGGCAGACGTGATGAAATAAACCTTGAGGCAAGTGTATATGCCCATGGACTGCATGGTGCTGGCTTCCACGATGTAGTCCAAGGGCACATACCCTCACACCAGGGATCATGAGGAATCCAGGCAGGAAGAGGCCAGCAAGAAGAAACCTTACCTGGGCTGGCTCTAAGTATACCTGAAGGAAATGGAGCTTGGTTCAAGGTTAGCAAAAGTAATCCAGATTCCTACACCTCCTTTCATGTCTCCAAGGGCTCTTTGCCTGCCTTTCACACTCATTCTCCACTGTGTTGTGAGAATGTCCCGTTGCATCAAGCCCCTTTTGCTTGTCTTACACCACATGGTGGTCACAGAGCCAGCCCCTTCTCATGCAAACACCTCTCCTTGGTACACAATGCTGCTGAGCACCCTGCTGCCGAGAGAGGAGCAAGTCCATAATGGTTCTGCCTGAAGCCTTTACCTGCAGATCCTGTTGCACTATCAAAACCTCTTGCAAAACTTTTATCAGCCTGAGCACCAAGGGCCTTGGTGAGGCAGGGATAGGCTGAAAGTGCCATTTCACGGGCTCTTTGGATCCAGTGTATGAGGCTCAATATGTACATACAGAGGCAGCTGTAAAGAAGCTTTCTTTACACCAATGTGTTTCACAAACTCATTAGCAGGCAGCACATTCTCAAGGGTGCAGCATCTCTCTACATCCTTGAGATCCTGCTCAGATAAGACATGCTGCATAAAACACCATATTTTCCTTTCCTTGCAACAATTGAAGCCTTGTGTTTAATTCTCTTTGCTCAGTGGTTAGGACAGAGTTACTCTGTGTGCTGGTCCTTTGCAGAGGACTAAACTGTGCCAAACAGGCAGAATCAAGAGGAAGTGAATTTCAGCGGGGGGCCCCCTCAGTGGCACCTCACTGTTACAAGAGCCCAGTGTTAACACTGATTTTCTCTCATCTTGCTTTCTCCATCGTCACTAAATGCCTTACTGTCAAGCCCACCAAAGTTTTCCACCAGTCCATCACTCTCTTTAGGGATAATTCTCAGCCTGGAAATGTGACTACATTAAACCCATGCTGTCTGCATTTGCCTCCTGAACCCCAAGACAAACCATGTAACTTCTGAACTACTTCCTGTAGAAGAAAATTATAGAGGTGGGGTGTGAGGAAGAGTCCAGAGCTGGCTCCCTCAATCCACAAGGTGCAGATATCACAGGCTCACAGGATGTTAGGGGTTGGAAGGGACCCAAGGAGATCATCGAGTCCAACCTCCCTACCAGAGCAGGACCATACAATCTAGCTCAGGTCACAGAGGAACACATCCAGGTAGGCCTTGGAAGTCTCCAGAGAAGGAGACTCCACAACTTCTGTGGGCAGCCTCTTCCAGTGCTCTGTGACCCTTACAGTAAAGAAGTTCTCCCTTGTGCTGAAGGGGCACCTCCTGTGCTGCAGCTTCCATCCACTGCTCCTTGTCCTATCCCAGGGAGCAAGTGAACAGAGCCTGTCCCCACCTCCTGAACAGCCCTCAGATATTTATAAACATTTATTAAATCCCCTCTCAGTATTCTCTTCTCCACACTAAAAAGCCCCAGGTCCCTTAGCCTCTCCTTATCAGGCAGTGCTCCAGTCCCCTCACCATCCTCGTAGTCCTGCGCTGGACCTTCTTCAGCAGATCTCTGTCCTTCTTCATCTGGAGACCCCAAAACTGAAGGCACTAATCAAGATGAGGTCTCAGCAGGGCAGAGTAGAGGGGGAGGAGAACCTGCCTTGATCTCTGGAGGTATCTCACCTTAGCACCTAACTCTGCACAACTGCATTGGATTGGAGAAATGTTTTTTTTGGGTAAATATTTCAGTCCTCAGCACTCAGGACTGCAAAAAGTGGGAAATAATTTTATGTTCTGCACATACACCACAGGACAATTCCATGAGGTCCTGGTTAGGCCAGTCAAACAGTCACTCCAGGGCAAACTTCATCACTTGCAGAAGCGAGGTGAGCAAGCCTGTGCTACCTCAGACCTTCCTCTCTCTCCTGCAGGACACCAAAGTGCCATCTCCCTTCCCAGCTGAGGAGCACAGATAGCTACAGGGTCAGCGTTTGTTTGTTCCTTGCAGTTTTCCTAGTGATGAAAGCCAGCTGGTTGGGTTTACAGAGAAAGTATCACATGTTGGAGAAATGGGGGATTTTATTGGCCCTGAATCTTATTGTGAATTTATAATTGCAGGAAAAGAACAAACTGTGATTAACAAGAGCCTTTGCTGGTGAAAAATAACAATCCTTTGCAGTGGGAATGAGCCTCCAGCAATTCAGTTTGGTGAGAAAACCCAGGCAGAACAGAGATATTAATGTTTGTATTTGCACATGGCTTCAAGATGCTGGCTTGCTGTTCTGCGTAATATAAATCACTCCCAAAGCCAGGACTGTACCCAAATGAGCCCATATTCAGCGTGGCTGAAGACTGCTGAACCACACTTAGTGGAACTAAAGAGGCCTTTGGGAGATGGAGCTTGCAGTAAGCTCAGATTGTGGTCTTTGGTAGGAATTTGTGAGCTAGTTGTTCCTCTCCTGCAACGTGAGCTCTGAAGGGGTTGACCTTCTATCAACAGCACAATTGGTGAACTTTGATCTTGGTGCATTCCACATTTAATTTTAAAAGTTTGGTAGTGTTTCAGCAAAGAAGTGGTGCACAGCTCGACTCCCCTGAACCCAACACAGTAAAGCAACCAGCCTCAGGACTGCAAAAACAGGCATAAAGTTCCTGGAGAAGACTTTGGTAAAAGCAAGTAGAGAAAAGCCAAACAAAAGGCTACTTACCCGAGTGCCTTTTGGACCAGCTTCCCCTATGGGGCCAGGTAAACCCTAGAGCAAAGCCAAAAACAAAGACAAATGTGGACAGGCTTTCACTCAAGCTAACGAGCAGTGCCAAATCCCCAGCACTGTCCCTGAGTGGTTTCAGTGCTGAGTCCAAGGCGTATCAACAAAGGAGAAAAAAGCACAAAATGATACAAATAACAAATCTCCCTTTGTTGGGCAGCTGGGACTCTGCAGAACCTGAGACTGCTGCACGTAGTGAGCCTTCCCCGGGGCTGAAGTAGAGATTTCTGATCATAAAGCCCCAAAAGGGTACTGCAGCAGGGTGCAGGGAGGTTGTGTTACACTTCAGATGCGATGGACAGTGATGCTCTGTGCCCAACAGCTCTTGGTTCGTTTTCCTGCCCAGCTGAACACAAGCATAGCAGATGACAAACATACTTCAATCGTTGTTTAGGGAGCACAAGTGGACCCTGATGCAGTGAGAAAGTGTCTCTCATTTCTACAGCCTACTAAGCCACTTAGCAGTGCAGATACTGCAATATCTCAAACTCTTTCCAGCGTCAACAGCCATGGAAAGAATTGAAAACGCATCCCCCGGTTTACTTCTATGCTTACTGCTGCTCACTAAAGGTATTGTGAAAGAGAACCCTGTAAAAATGCATACTGAATTTTACATGTTTATTGTCTTCTAGCAAGTTCCCAGGTCGATTTTGTCTAGTTCCAAATGTAGTTGAGCGTTTTTGGAAGGGGAGGTTATTACAAAAGAGGCTAAGTCGGTGTTTTCTGTAGCTGGCAGCACTGCACACTCACCCTGGGATCTGAAAGTCAGGTTGTGCTCTTCCCTGACTCATGCATCATTGCCAAAGATTTCAGCCATTGGGGTGAAGTTAAGAATTCTGCCTATGATGCACAATCAAACCAGAGCCAAGCTCTCCCTCCTGTCGTGCTGCAGAGCCAGCACAGCTGACGGGAGTAACAAGTAGTAAAAGCGAAGTAAACAGCTCTGATGCTGGATACATGCAGCCCCCAGACACGCTGAAGAAAGCTGCCTTTAAATCCTGACCCAAATCACAATGTAAGAATGCACTTTTGTTCTTGGTATGCCGAGTGCAAAGATTTCCCTCTGCTTATCTGATGGGCAGCACTCTGCTGGGAATTGCTGCACAGGCTTCATTAGCCTTGTATGTCCAACAGAGCTTGGGGCTCTGCCTTAGTCACCTCACACACATTCGCAGCTGAGAGATTCTTTGATGGGCAGATCTCTAAGAGCCTTTCAGAGCATGAATGGAGCATTTAGTCAGGTGCATAATACTCTCATCCACTCTAGCATCTGCACTCTCCAGCGTGCTAAGCAAGGTGTCCACTTGATTTCCAGCTTAAAGTGGATCAGTCATTCTTGGTAGTCTGAAGGAGGGGGATGCAGATATGTTCTGCACATCTAGCTCTCGTTTAGGCCAATGACCTATGCTTCTGGGTAAGACCTTGCACACGAACTCAGACAAGTCTGAGAGTGCCTGGGCTCTTTGACATCTGTCTAGCCCCTCAGGTATGTATTTAAAGAGAAAGATGGTGAAACACAACATTGCTCTGCCTAGTGTGGAATCATAGAATCATAGGAAAGACTTCTGAGATCATCCAGTCCAACCTATCATCCATCCCTGTCCAACCACCATGAGCTCATTTCACATCAAAACTTTACAAAGGCCCTTCAACAGATTCCATTTAGTGTCTTACAAATTCTCTTTCTTCATTTTCATCCTACTACTCAGCCTCTTACATCAGTAAGACAATAAAGAGTCCAGTCTTGATCCACCTCTCTTTGCACACTTCTTCATTCCTAAAGTTATCTCTCTGCATTTGCTTTCAAAATGAGAACAAAGTCTTGATTTGCTTTAATCACCTTTTCTTTTGCAGCTGCAGATAATGCTTTTTACATATAGCTATGCTCCATGCATGTTATATGTGTACAGCTGTATGATTATGCTAGTGAAATGTACTAGGGAGCATTTGGGTGAGTATTTTCTTTCATTAATACACTTTCTTTCAGTCCCAGGATTCTAACCTGCTCAACATTAAGTGTAATTTGTGCCTGCAAGTTTGCAGGTATGAGTCTCTACAGTGCTTTTTATTGATTTTTTTTTTTCCTTTTTGCCTCCTGTCACTATATTGAAGCAAAAGATTGGTCAGCTTTTGCTGCAGAAATTGAAGTTTTATCTATCTGTAGGTGTAAAACCTTTTCCAACAAGTTTAATGTCCCCCAGAGCTGAAAGCCAGTCACATTGATACAACATCTTGGATAGGGAAAAGGGAAAATATTCAAACACATTCTAGAGGTCTGCACTGTCTGCAGTGGGGCATGTATTTAGCTACCTGCACACCCAAATCCCTAGTCTGTGCACAGCACGATGAGATTTACTGCACCTGCCTGCCAGGATAACCTTTGGCACCTGGGCTTCCATCTGGTCCTCGTTGGCCCTTTGGAAAGAGAAAAGAGGCACGGTAGGGAAAGTGAATGTCACACTTGGGAAAGCTTTTTAGCTGCTTCATCCTTTAAGATGGAGGGAAAGGAGGATGGAATGGATTAACCAGGAGCAAGTTATAGAGAGGAAGACAACATTAAGGGTAGACAGCAGAATAAATTAATGAGGGGGGAAACACAGAGAAGTCAAGTCAATAAGATCCCTGCATTAAGAAAGTGTTGCAATTGCTCTTTCTCCCTCCATCTGCAGAGAAAGCAGCAGATAGCTTGAAACAAGGAGGCTAAGAGAAGGTGTAAGGCTGCATGTATATCTGGCATATGGAACCGTTTTACTGGTGGAGAACCACTGCCAAAATTCTTCAGAACTAAATGGATTCATGTATAATATCCTTTAACATCATTGCTAACAGGGCCTGCTATTCATTGCCTTTTTTTCCCCCTGAACTGCAAACATCAGACTTAACCAAATAAAAGACAGGGGGAGAAAGAGGGGGAGGGAGAGTGGGATTGGAGGGGAGAGTTTCATGTTAGTATTTGATACGATGTGGTTAGTAAACTCCAGGCGAAATGAATGTGGAAGGAAGAATAAAGGGGGAGTAGGGCAAGCTGGTTATTTCTTCCACCACATAAACTTAACATGGTTGAGCCATTAAAATTAGAAATTAAATTTAGAAACTCCAGGGCAGTCTCCTCCCACCAACCTGCTGATGCTTGGTCAGTGTGTGTGCAAGGCTGCCGGCAGCAGGAGAGCTCACTGCCCATCTCTGTGTGTGCCAAGCCTCCCTGGCAGGAGAGGAGCTGGCTGTCCACACCAGGCAGGCTGCACAGGATCCAAACCAGCATCAGAGTCAGCAAATCCTCCCCCTTTTAAAGGTTCTGTGCTGGAAACTGGGAAGACTCACCTGGTCTCCAGGGTGACCTGGTGGTCCAGGGTAGCCTTTATATCCCTGTTGAAGTAGGAAGGAAGAGACAAATAATAAGAAGAAAAGCCCTGAATAATGAAATAATCTGGTTTGAATTTACAGGTGGGACTAGAGTTCTGAGGAGAAGCAGGCTTTTAGATATGGAATATCACTGCAGAATCACACCAGCTTTTATCATGTTGCTTTGTGTCTCCATTGCAAACCCTGCTGGGGCCTGGCTTAGTGGTTACCCGAGAAGGAACATGCTCCATGAGTAAATGTGACAGTTATATCCACACTCAGATCTGTCTCTAAGCTACACACTTGACAAAGCTACCCTTAATCCTTAGGAAACCACAGGCTTGTATGGTGAAATGTTGGCTTTGGGCAAGTTGGAGGACTCCATGGGTCACATTTCAGAGCACTTCTGCTTTAGAGCTTAGAATGCCACAGGAAACACTCAAATCACTATTTACTGTCATGGGAAACCTCAGGGGTTTTTTAGCCTGAATTTCTCCAGCTTCCATCTGTTCTAATCTAATTATTACAAGGTATAGAATCATAGAATTATTGTGGTTTGAAGAGACCACTAAGACCATCAACTCCAACCTCCAACCTAGCACCATGATGGCCCTAACTTAAACCACATCCCAAGAAAGACAAGATGCAGAATCCTTCATTATGCTTACCTAAAACTGTGAGCAAGATGCCTCTTAACCTGCTCATTTTCTACTGAATGAGTTAGAAGTTTCTTAATCCAGTTTGTCTGCTGGCAAGTGTTGCAGGCTTCAAATCATTCTCACAGGTCTTTAACAAACCTGCTTCAGTTTTTCACTTTGGTTTTGGGGGTTATTTTTGAGATTCAGATGCTGGAGCAGGACAAAGGTAGCCTGTTCCACTGCAGGAGGTATTCTGCCAGAGTTTGCTTCCTCCAGGATTTACCTTAAGCTCTCTTTGAAGGCAGTAAATGCTAGAAATGACAGGCACTTCAGGTTTCCCCCACCCCTTCCTTTATCATCTTGCTTCAGTTTAAAACAAACTCATTTCCATCAAGTGGAATCAGAGCAGGTTAGGAGGTAGAATTCAGTCACAGAGGTGACTGTTCAGCTGGATGTTTTTGAAAGGCAGAAAATGTAACTTGAAACAAATGGGGAGACAAAGTAAACAAGAATCAACCCTTGCAAAAATACTATAGAGATCATAAAGTGCTTTCAGGGTGGGTTGCAGCTTCTCATTGTAACTCAGCCTCTGTTGCTCACCCTGTCCCCAGACAGGGCTCCCAGCACACATCACCTGCCTGCAAAACCCACAGAGAAGCATCCCCTGCTCTGGAAGCCATAATAAAACCCTTGCCAAACACTTGGCCTTTTGCTCCACTCACTAGATGAACCCAGGCCTGTTCCTGCTCTCAGGTCCACACCTCTGCTTAACAGCCTTTTTATTCTTCCCAGGGGCTATTCCAGAGCTACAGCCTAAGTCTTTGCTGGCAGAGGTAAGCAATACACTCAGCCATCCTGGCTACTGCCCACTCCCCTCTGCATTCCTCTTTGCTTGTTAGTGCAGACATTTTGGCTTGGGAAGATGCTGATTCCCCTTTCACCAATTCTCTCCTGTCCAACCTTGCTGACATATCATGGCCCAAGCTTTAGACCAAGCTGCACCTCCTGAGAAAGTGGTGGCTGACCTGAAAGACCATTTGGCTACTGCCTGGCCTGTTTTTGAACCACTTCAAAGGTCCTTTCTCTGACTGCTGCTAGTGCCTTTCAGTCAGCAGCTCCTTACTGGAAAGGCCTTGGAGCTCTTGGAGCAGGATCAGCAGACAGGATTCCCTGCCCTGTCCAGGAATATGGCCCCATGAGATCTTCTCTTGCTTATCCTCTCCCTGGCTCCTTGGCAGAAGCTCAGCATCAGCATAAAGGAGGGAGGATGCTCCACCCTGGTTAGGTGTCTGGCCTGAAGGTGAAGGCAAGTTGTGAAGGTCTAGACCCACCTGAATGTTCTGGCCAACCCTTCATGTCTTCTAGAGATAGCTGCCAACAAAACAGCCCTGGGTTCAGCACCTCCAGACGTGGCTTGAGATTTAGAATGGAGCCAGTGGGGCCTCTGCCCAGCTATTCCAGCCACAGCCTGGAGCAGGAACTACCTTTGTCTCCAGACAGCTGGAGAACCTACTTCCATGGACACAAACACTTACAGATGTCTCTCTCCCTCCACTGATAAGAAGGAGGTACTTAGCTTGGCTGCTCCAAGTCATTCTACTCTGATTTGGTTCCTGCAGAACAGCTATTTCAAGCCAGCAATGCCCACCTAGAGCAGGTGGTTAGATGGTAGCCTCTTAAGATGCTGAAATGATGTGCTGAAGCTGAAGTTTGTGCCAGACACTGCACTGCTGCCTCTAACAGTAAGTGAATGGCACTTCAGTTAAATGTTTAAACATTCCAGTACTGTTACATCCTACCAAATATCCTCCTCATATATAGCAAGCTCTGGGAAGCTTTGAATATGTGTTTCTTCAGAACGTGCTGCAATATTTCTGTCTCAGGTTAATTACAACGAGGAGAAACCAGAAAAGCTTGAGTGTGCTAAAGCTGGCTGCAATGTGAAAGTATTTACCTGCTAAAACCTTCCTCAAATAGCACTAAAATGACAGGGCAGAGGGTATGAAAACAACTCCATTTGCTCTTTTATCCAGACACTTCCTGATGATTGCAGGCTGCTCAATACAAAGCGCTGTGATTTAGAAAGGAAATTGCACTCCAGTGAAGGATTTACTCATCTGTGATGATATTTATAATCCCTGCTCGCCTAGCTAAAACTGGATCATCCTGCACTTTGGTAGGAAATGTGAAGAGTAAAGACCCAGGGAGGGAGATCTGCATGGCAGGCTGTGTTTTGAAGCACTGAGCACTGCCCAGCTCTGGCTTTACTCTCAGTGACTTCAACAAAGCTGTTTCTCTCTTCCTGCTGCTGTCTTCTACACTCATGCACTTTGCTACAACCATTTTCTCCTCCACAGCACTTGATGCTGGGAGCAATGATGTGCTCTGCTGAGAGGTATTTGCAAGGCAGATGTAGCCTGCAGCCTGCTGCCAGAAGCCAAAGTCCTTGTAGGCACCAAAGGGGACAGTCAAGTCCTGCCACCGTTCCCAAGAACTGCTGGTAGGCAAAAGCACCATTTGCTGTGTGGAGAGGAGAGGAATGAGATCTGCTGCATGAAAGACAGTTTCACCCAAACCACTACACATATACTCATAGGTTGGTGCAAGCAAGATTACTTTGGTGCTGCTGAGATCAGTCTTCAAGCCTACAAAGAGCAAAACTCTGTGTTCACAAGGCAGGGGCTGTGGTGTGAGCCACGCTAGCCCAGGACAGATGCTGCTTGGTTGTGGCTCCAGCTCATGCTGCTGAGGCAGTTGTTTCATTTAGTGAGAAAAGTATTTTGTTTTCTCTGGTGAAATATTTTGCCTATTTGAAAGTTTCTACAAGGTGTTTTCAGATCAAAGCCTTCTGAGCTCCTTTCACAGTCCCTCCATGGAGTGAGCAGGAGGGATGTCCATTTCCAAGGCGTTGCTGTTTTCTGGTAGCCAAGATGTGCTGCACACCTCCAGCCAAACGCCAGCATATTTTCACTGGGAGAATGCCAGCAGAGAACCCAGATTTAAAAGGGGGAAAAAAAAAAGAAAGATTTTTTTTCCAAACATTTCTCCAACATCTGCACTTTTTTTTTTTCTTCCTGCAGGATGCTAATAAAAGCCAGGTTACACCAAAGCCACTGCCAGAGCAGCGCTTCTGGGAGGTGGCATTTTAAAGTGGCACCAAAGGAAAAATCTCAGCATCCAACTAGCTCATTACTTGAAGAAACGGAAGCATAGCCCTGCTGCTGCCCTGTTCTGGGGGAGCAGAGATCAGATGTGAAGGCCATGTGCTGGACACAGGAATGTTTGTTCAGTCTCCTGTTCCTTCTCTGCTTTTTTCACTACGAGTCCTTGCACTCCTGACATTGCATTTTGCTGATCGTAACCACAAGGGTTTGTTTTATGAGCTGCTACAGCAGGAAAATGGGATTCTTTGCACCCTATTGGTTAGAACTTGTTTGTGACAGCAAAAGTTGGCAATTAATCACTCAATTGCTCCTAGCTCCACATAGCACCCCAAGCATGAATCCAGTCCCCTACCCTTGGCAATTTTTTTCCAATATAAAGCACACAACCACCAGCCATGGAGAGGGAGGGTTTGTTTCAGCCTCCTCCACACCTTCTTTCTCTCCCCAGAGTCTTAAAGCATACCTGAGTAGGTGTTTGTGTGGAGCTAATTGGTCTGAGGAACACTATACCTTCAACCACTCATTGAGTGATGAAGTGATTGAAACAAGATGCTAAATTTAACTGTTCAGCTTAGTTATGTCAATATTGGCCTGCTGGGGAGCCATGCTCACTGAGCCCAGCTCTCAAACAGCTCCTAGCTTTCAAAAAACCAAACCAACCTACCAACACAACCTGGAAATTGAAAGTCAGCTAAATGTCCTTGATCTGTGGAAGTTATGAGCTCACTGTATGGATTGCTGAGGTATTGCTGAGCAGACTTGAACGCAAGGCTCTGAGCACACCAACACTGCTGCCACGTGAAGGCAAGAATGGATCTTGTGCTCTTTTTCTAGGCATAGGTGTGCTGTTGGTGATGTTAATGATGTTGAAACATCAGCATGAAAGGAAATAAAGGAAAACCTGACTAGTGCTGTCAATCTCCAGGAGTAACAGGGAGGGCACAGAGATATTTCGTTTGGAACATGCTTTACCAGGAGGGACAATCACAGCTTCCTCAGAGTTTCTAAGTCTGTTCTGAACCCAACCTTTGAATACTGATGCTGGTTGTATCATAGTATCATAGTATCATAGTATCATCAGGGTTGGAAGAGACCTCACAGATCATCAAGTCCAACCCTTCACCACAGAGCTCAAGGCTAGACCATGGCACCAAGTGCCACGTCCAATCCTGCCTTGAACAGCTCCAGGGATGGCGACTCCACCACCTCCCTGGGCAGCCCATTCCAGTAGCCAATGACTCTCTCACTGAAGAACTTTCTCCTCACCTCAAGCCTAAACTTCCCCCGGCACAGCTTGAGACTGTGTCCTCTCGTTCTGGCTCTGGCCACCTGAGAGAAGAGAGCAACCTCCCCCTGGCCACAACCACCCCTCAGGTAGTTGTAGACAGCAATAAGGTCTGCCCTGAGCCTCCTCTTCTCCAGGCTAAACAATCCCAGCTCCCTCAGCCTCTCCTCGTAGGGCTGTGCTCGAGGCCTCTCACCAGCCTCGTTGCCCTTCTCTGGACACGCTCAAGCATCTCAATGTCCCTTCTAAACTGGGGGGCCCAGAACTGAACACAGTACTCAAGGTGTGGTCTAACCAGTGCAGAGTACAGGGGCAGAATGACCTCCCTGCTCCTGCTGGCCACACCATTCCTGATGCAGGCCAGGATGCCACTGGCTCTCTTGGCCACCTGGGCACACTGCTGGCTCATGTTCAGGCAGGTATCAATCAGCACCCCCAGATCCCTCTCTGTCTGGCTGCTCTCCAGCCACTCCGACCCCAGCCTGTATCTCTGCATGGGATTGTTGTGGCCAAAGTGCAGCACTCGGCACTTGGAGCCATTGAATGCCATCCCATTGTAGATCCATTTAGTTAACACATTCAGCTTCCTGATGAAGGTTTAGCATCTGGGTGCTGTTCAATGGGACAAAGAAAGAACAGAAACCTGGATCCAGAATTTTGTTTCATACTCTTATGTAGCCTTACTGGTTCAACCTTTCTACACCTGCAAATCAGTCACCAGTTTATTTTTCTTTTGCTGGGCACAAGGACTTGTAGCCTGAGTTAGAGAAGAAACTTTCAGAACAAAAATAGTGATCTAATTCAGTAGAAAAGAATACTCTTACCTTCCTACCAGGTGGTCCAGGGAACCCAGTCAAACCAGGTAAGCCCACATCTCCCTGCAGGAAGCAAGTAAGTGGAATTAGTTTTCCCTGTGCCCAGTACACTCTTACTGCCATCAGTTTTGCTGACAGCAGGACCCAGCTATTAATATTTCTGATTCTACTTGCAACTCTTCAAAAACTGCCTGGGTGAGAAGTGTAGATTTAAACAGCATCTCTATTAACTGGCTTTTCTAAATAATAAGCCCAGTTAATTAATGACAGCTGCTGCTTTTTGCCAGCAGAATGGATGCTTTTGTGCCTTGCAGTGATCTCATTCAGTCACATGCTTCCCTCGCCTTTCGATAGGCATTTCAATAGCCAGGGCAAGGAAATTTTAGCTATTAGATGCAATAAGAACAATAAGCACCTCCTGCCAAACCCAAACTACACTGGCTCAGCCCGTGGTTCCAGTGCTGATGGTACTGATGGGATACATATTTAACCTGCCTCTAGGCCATGGGTTGAACCTCTGCAGGCTGCTGGTGTGGGAGCGTTTTTTCAGTGGCCTGTGCTTTTGAGAAGGGATTGCCTCACATCCCAAATCATCCTAGGAACAGAGAAGGGCTTTCCTCTGCAACCTCCCTAACGTCCAATCCCTTTGTTCAAGCATATTTTGGCCTCCTCTGGTTAGGATCAAACCCTCCTCTAAGGTCTCTAACACTGTGCTGCGCCTGCTTACTGAAAATGCATTTGGAGTATCTAGCTTGAAAATTAGGCATCACTCCAAACTCTTGATGGAAACTCCTTGTTTCTATTACTGCTAGCAGGAAGAAAGCCTTGTTAACATGAGCTAAAAGTGATCTGGATCTCCCTTTCTTACACTGAGCGTGCTTGCAAGAAAATGGTTCCAGACTCGGGGGGGTGGATGGTTTCCACTCAGTGCCATTCCCATCTAGTGCACCAGACATTTCACAAGGCTTCTCGTGCTGTTGAGTTAAAAGCAGCACTTCAGACTTAGCCTTCTCAGTGTTTTCTAGCTCTGCTCTCCATCTTGCATTTCTGTGGCTTGCTGTGCTTCATGCAGGCATCTGTTTTCAAACGAAGGGCCTTCGTGGCTGATGCTTTCTATTAGCTGTGCATTTATAGCCAGGCTTATCATGAAAGGAAAAGAACCAGGCTTGAGTTCTGAAGTATTGTGCAGGCACCACTGGAAGAACTAATTGAGGTAGAAGTTGTGGAGCCTTGGTAGCTCTGCTGTTCATTGCTAGACTTCTGTGAAGACCTGGTGCCTCAATAAAAACTGCTCAGCTGTGAAACAGCAGAGAATTAGCAGAACTCTGATCCCTAATAACTGCTAAATCAAAAAACCAGCTACACTTGGTATTGATCTGAGCAGACCCTGGTGGGAAGGCCTCTGGTTATCATGCAGCAGGGACCAAGAGTTGGCAGAGCTATGGTCTGATCAGCCTCTCTTTCTCCAGCAGTAGGACATCAAGGCTGCTCTCCCAGCAGCCATCTGCTGTGGGCTGCATGTGTGACGTGAAACAAGCCACTGCCTCTCGGCTCCTCGACAAGAACATCCTTCCCTTTGCCTTCAGGGTGTTCAGTGCTTACACTGGCACTGCCTGTTTCTACAGCTGCATGCCCAGAGCTGCTAAGGTGTGGCTGTTTCTCTTCTACACGAGATCAAATGCTTACATAGCCATGTGTCAGCAGCAGCGAGGCTAAGTTTGGGCTGCAGATTGTGCACAAGATGGAGAAAAACGCTTCAACAACAGAAAGCTCTGGCAGCAGGCACTGCAGTGCCAATATCTTAGCTAGCTCTTGTGGGTTTGAGTGGTGACTTTTAGTCTTAAGCCTACACAAGTAGTTGTGAAGCTTATGACTGCAGGATGGACTCCCTCCCTGTGCATGCATGGGACTCAAAGCACTGATTTTAATCCCTGTGCACTCTGAGCAATGCTTTACCTTCTGTCCATTGCGAGCTTTGCCAGGAGACAGCCCAGGATCACCTTTCTGACCCTGAAATGAAAAACTTGAATTAATGACATAATCCAAAGACCCAGCCCATAGATCATGTTCTGCTTCCACCAAGCCTCCAAATTAGAGAAACATTTTGTTTTCTCTCTGCCCTGCCCCAGCATCCCAATTGTGTTCAAGTGGCTGGGTATAGCTGTTTTGCTGGTGGTGCTTTTGGTGAGTGGCTGCTGCTAAAGCAGTGAGTTTTAAATCATATTTGACAGTATTAAATTGACTAGAGAGAGGATAACTGGAAGAAGGCAATGTCAGGACTTTTGAAACTTATTAGACTAGACAGCTGTGATTTCTTTCTTCTCTACAGTTACCACCCCAAAAATAATTACCAAGGTTATCACTGTGACTAAACCATCCTCATGCAACTTGCTAGATGCTGTTGCTTTTTTTAACTGTGGGCAATGGATGAAACTGCAGAGAAAGTTACATTGATTAGATACTACCAACAGCCAGAGCAATTGTGAGGCTTTTGGGCTGGCAGAGGAAGGAGACTCAACTTTATCTTGAAATGGCACTTTATTTTTCCTTTTGAACAACTTTAACAAGAGAAGTTACAATTTAAGACTGTGACCTTCTGATGAGCACAGGCTGAACTTTAGCAGTGTTTGAACATCTCGTTCCAACAGATGAAAATCCCAGTTTGTGTATTTAGAAGGTAGAAAGGTAATGTGTACAGCTAACAGGGTGGGAGATCGAAGTAGGGAAAAACTAGGAGAGGTTTGAAGCATGCCAGATTCTTTTGGCAGAGGAGAGGTGAAGGGTAGCAGACAAAGCAGGGCAGGTCTGTATAACATCTCTTCTGGCACAGCTAAGACACAGGTATCCCAGTATCAGGCAGTGGCTGTTTAACACCCTTGGGATGATAAACCAGTCACAACATCTCTGTTGCCACAGCAGCAACACAGGATTCGAAACCAACAGGCAAGAATAGGGCAGTTGTGAAGATTAACTAATGGATTTCATGTGAAGTGCTTGGAATCCCAGAAACATTCTGGTTGGAAAAGCCCCTCAGGGTCACCAAGGCTAACTGATATCCCTACTCTACAAGGTTCGCCCTAAACCATATGCCTAAGCACCACATCCATAGTTGGTGACTCAAACACCTCTCTCAGCCTGTTCCAATGCCTGACCTCTCTTGCTGTGAAAAAAAATGTCCTAATGTCCAATCTGAACCTACTCAGTCACAGCTTGAGGCCATTCCCTCTTGTTCTATCACTGATTACCTGTGAGAAGAGAACAGCACCAACCTCTCCCCAACATCCTTTCTGGTAGCTGTAGACAGTGATGAGGTCTCCCCTCAGCCTCCTGTTTTTGGGATGGAAGGTGAGACCCTACAAAGGACTAATAGTACTTAGGAAGTGATGTTTCTCATTAGCAGCACAAAGGTCTGGTTTTAGGGAGCTGGGCAGCTTTTCCACCTAGCCTTACTACAACTGCATTCAACACATGCTTTCTGCTTTGCTTTTTACCTTACTGCTCCTCCACCATCCCCCACAAGCTGCAAGGTTCAGAGAGTGAGACTATTTGGCTATGGACTGTAGGGAGCAGTGCTGATTCAAGGCAGATGCATCTGCACAAATTGTGAATGAAGGCTGTCTGGTTTCCAAACAGCCTATGAAGTCATGCAGATAATCTTGCTTTGCATGCAGCTGTTATCAGGGCAGTTCTCTCACTGCTGTGAGCTTCAGAGCAGTCAGTGGGTGCTACAACTGCTTGGAACAGATTAGAGCAGTCCTCAGGATCACAGGGTATTCATTTCTACTCTGCAAAATGAATGTACTGCAGCAGATAGACACCCACCACTCTCCCTAAACCTTGGCATGTGCTCAGTGATGGAGCTGAACCTTGTGAAGGAGCACAGAGCTCTAGCATTTTTCTCTAGGAAGCTCCAGATCACATTAGCAGACTGCTTTGCAATGTGGTTTTGTGTTCAGCACTGCAGATGTGGATGCACTGTGTTCATCACACATATGGGGAACTCAGTCATGAGTAGGATCACACACCCCTCAGATTAATCAGCAAGATGGCATCAGGGCCAGAGAGAATGGAGGCCTGGATGTGAGGGCTGTAACTGTGGATGAATTGTCCAACTCTTCTCACACAGAAACCACAGCATGGGAATTAGGCTGAGCCTTGTCCATCACTAAGCCACTGCACCTTGCCCACAAGCTTCTCTCTGCCTGAGCATGTTACTTCCTCTTGTAAATGAAGAAATTTTTCCTCTGTTTATTCCTTACCCAGGAGAAGTCCAGAGCCTAGAGTCTAGAAGTCTAGAGTGCCACTTGAACACCTCAGCTTTGCAATCCCACTAACAGTATTTTAAACATCAGTGATCCAAACTGCTGAGCTACCTCAGAGTGAAATCATGCACACAAAGGAAAATTCAGCTTTTCCTAGCATGATAGCAAGACAGGTTTATCCAGAGCAGGCCATACTAATCTCTGATGCCAAAAGCCTCCACAAGAGAGATGCAAACCCAACTTTTAGCTTTTGAAAAAAAAAACCCAACACCTTATCTGACAGCTAACCCTCCTCCCAATCCCCAATTCCATTACAGCATCCTTGGAGCTACAGCAAGTCATTAGCACCTCTCCTGCTCCTCCAGCAGCCTACAGGTCAACGCAGCCAGCCCCAGCCTCAGCCCAGCATCTGTCTGCAACCATTAAAGAGGTTATCTACTATAATCAGGTTTTGCTAACTAGCAATTTTGCAGCTGCCAAGGACAATGAACAGAATGCAGAGAGGGGCAAGAAGCCCTCTTGAAGCAGCTGCACATTATAAATGGTTGAGAAAAGCGCCATGGGCTGAATTCTCAGGCGGCATGAGTGAGTGTAGTGCCACTGAAGGCAGTGGAACCATGCCCAAGCAGATCAGCAGGAATTTGGCTCCACAGCTACACACAGCTCTGTGCGAAGGATCAGCTCCCTAAGCACCAGGAGTGACAGGTTCTCAGCTCCAGTGATGAGAACAAGGCAGACTCTGCACAGGACAGACATGCAGCAGCCTGGCACAGCACTGGTGCTCTCCAGTGCCACACAGCTCACAAGAGACATGCACAAGGCACCTATCTCTGCAGCTGCAAAGCCACATCACATCCCTCCTAGGCAGCTGATGCCCTGACTTTAGGAGTGCTCTGTTAATGCAGCTGATAGAAATTGTGCTCCTGGGTTCCTTCCCAAGTGACAATGACTTGGTGTTAGTCATTGTTTCCAAACTGTATCTCTCTAGGAAACTCCTGTTTCCTTGCTTGGATTGTTTGTTTTCCCCTGGTTTTAACAGCTGTCTGGGTAGGACCTAGTCTGGAAGCCACCTGAACACTCTCAGCAAGAGAAGTTCTAGTGGGGGCTACTTGGGTGCTTTCACTAGTTCATAATTTTGGCCAAGGGCTGAGTGTGCTACAAAGATAGCAGGTTGCAGGTGCAGGCTTGCCAAGCCTGCTGTAAGAGTGTATCAACAACGTCAGGGAGTGAAATAGCATTTCTTCTGTGTGTGTGAATTCCATCCTCTGAGACTGGTGTAACAAGGAAGGAAGTCAAAACTCTGAGATCTGATAGACACATTCCAAAAAGTGCTTCTGATGCAAGATCTTGTGATCACTTAGCAGCTCTCCCTGCTAGAGGTGAAGTTATGCCCAGGTTGGAGCAGAGCTACAGCTCTCACATCCCACTGCAAACTTAACACTTCTTTCAATGAAGCATCCTTAGAGTCCAGCAAATGGTGGCACAGACCAGTGACAGAGATCTGGATCTCTGCTGCAGACCACTACAGCTGTCCATCCACTAAGGGCTTCCTGCTGCCAGGTCATGCATCAAGACGGAGGAAAAATGTTTACAGGAGGTTTTTGCATCTAGTAAATACCAACTGAACACAGCTGTACAGCTAAATGATGGTTTCTGACAAGGGGTTAGGCTAAAAGCGTTTAAAAGAATTCCTAAAGCACAGAAACATTGTTTTGACTCTGCAGGTTGGACCAGGCTGAATCTGCAGGACTGGAAGTTAGATAAAAGAACTTTGATTTGACTTATAAAACTCAACAAGTGCGATCTGGAAGTCATTGATGGAGAATAAATGCAGAACACTATGATGTAGAACTTTTACAGCTTCACTTTTCAGGCCATATAACTACACTTTGGAATGTAAAACAGCTGCTGTTCACCAGCATGTCTCCAGTGCTTAATTTTTAATCACATAGAGGCCATCTGCCAAGTTTCCAGAATCTTTTTCCCAGAGCATCAGTAGTGCTCATAACATCTCTGCCTACTGATGAGATCATGACAAGAAGAACTCTTGCTTGTACCTTTATGTTTGGCTGAGACATTCTACAGCTTCCTTGGTAGTGACAACCTTTATTAAGCACTGCCTTTCTAAACTCCACTATTCATAGAATGGGTTGGGTTGGAAGGAAACTTTCAAGGTCATCAAGTCCAAGTCCTCTATCATGAGCAGGGGAGATCTCCAACTAGATTAGGTTGCTCAGAGCCCCCTCCAAGCTGAGCTGGAATGGTTCCAGGGATGGGGCATCTATCAGCTCTCTGGGCAACCTGCACCAGTGCCGCATGAATGTCAGTGTAAAAAACCTCTCTCTTCTACGTCTCACTTCTTAGTTTAAACACATCATTCCTTGTCCTGTCACAACAGGCCCTGCTAGAGTCTGTGCCTATCTTTCTCTTCACAGAGAGAGTGATTGGCATTGGAATGGGCTGCCCAGGGAGGTGGTGGAGTCACCGTCCCTGGGGGTGTTCAAGAAAAGCCTGGATGAGGCACTTAGTGCCATGGTCTGGTTGACTGGACAGGGCTGGGTGCTAGGTTGGACTGGATGATCTTGGAGCTCTCTTCCAACCTGGTTGATTCTATTCTATTCTATTCTATTCTATTCTATTCTATTCTATTCTATTCTATTCTATTCTATTCTATTCTATTCTTATAGACCTCTTTAAGTACTGAAAGGCCACAGGAAGGTCTCCCCGAAACATTCTTCTCCAGGCAGAACAACCCCAACCCTCTCAGCTTGTCCTCAGAGGGTTACAGTCCTCTAATCATGTCTGGTTGTTTTTATGGCCCTTTGTTCCCAGGTAGGTGTTATAAAATGTAACTCCATTTCTGTAAGCAATCACACCAACACAATCCGAACCACTTTCCCAGGAACTTCACAATCTTTAGGTGACACAAAGCCTCATGCACAGGAACAAGCTGGGAATTAAAAGGGCTTTCTGAAGGGTTTTGCAGCATGCTGGGCCAGCTTCCCTCTGGAGCCACCTCTGTGTTGAATTCCCACACTAGAGGAGGTGGTTTGGCTGGGTGGGTTGACTCCCATTCAGCAGCAGCAAACCAGGGGGAATGTGGGCACAGGAGAAAAGGACAAAACACAGGGCGCCTGGCACTGCAGGAGGAGGTCTGAAACACCTCATGGGGCAGATGAGGACATGTAGAAGAAAGCAGTGGTATCAGTTTGGGAGGACTGATGGAGATTAGTGTTCTCAGGAACTCTGGAGAGGGAAGGAGAGACAAGCGAGCATCAGGAGGAGGAAGGCAGAGGAAGTTCTGCCAGTTCACTCTGCCACTGTCGGGACTCTAAGGTGGAGGAACAGGCTGCAAAACCCAGAGAAGAGGAGTAAGAAAGCAGAGAAATCCAGAGCTGCTGAGGCTCTGGAGTGGGCAGATGGCACTACCCTCCTCTCAGCATAGCAGTTTGCCTCCTGGCACAGGCACAGCTTAGGCAGAATCCTATTTAGGCAGTCTGAGGCACAACCCAGAACTGAGGCACACAGCAGGGCCTCTCTCAAGCACAAGAAAAGGTTTTGTTTGTGCTACTGGAGGGTCTTTGTATGAGCAGAGGGGAGAAATGGCTTCTGTTACTTGTCATATTGTATGGAGAAGGATGAAAAATGCTGCACTTCCTGCTCTGGGACACCCTCTCAAACAGGACAGCAAAGCACCTCACAGCAGCCAACACTTACCTTCAGACCTGGGGGGCCGGGTGAGCCAGGGTTTCCGTGGGGACCTGGAGGACCCTAAAACCAGAACAAACACAAAATGGAGTTAAAAGGAGTCAGCAGGCATCTGACTAAGTCCTGGGAGCTACAGAAAGCTGCAGGCTGTGGCCAGACCTAAGAGCACCCACAGCCTTCAGCGGCAGAGACAGCTCCAGGTGAACACTCGGTAGCGCCTTTGGAGCTATGAAACTTGGCTGCTGGATCCCAGCAGTCTTCATGGGAAGGGATGTGTGTCTGTCACCACAGACTACATCATGATAATGAAACTATTTGGGTACAACAAATATTCCACAGTTAGGGACAGAAATAACCTTGGGATTAGGGCAGTCACCGTGATTGGAGCAGGCAGGGGAGGGCAGGGGAGAGCAGAGGTGTTAGTTTCTTTCTTGCCAAAATGAAAGAGAGCAGAGGTCATTACTAAAGGGAAGTTCTTCAACTCATGTCCTCTACAAGGCAACCAGGTTTTGACTTTACAGGTCAGAAAGAGAATAGATGGCTAGAGAGTTAAACAGGGGGAGCAGAAGTAAATCTATGTCTAAGCCTGCATCACTCTCCCAAGCCAATGATACTGACAGAGTATCTACCCCAGGGCACACACAGCACAACCTCCTTTCACATCTACCCCAGGGCACACACAGCACAACCTCCTTTCACATCTACCCCAGCGCACACACAGCACTACCTCCTTTCACATCTCCCCCAGCGCCCACACAGCACTACCTCCTTTCACATCTCCCCCAGCGCCCACACAGCACTACCTCCTTTCACATCTCCCCCAGGGCACACACAGCACTATCTCCTTTCACCTCTACCTGGGGTCACACAGCACTATCTCCTTTCACATCATATTTTAAAAGCATCCTGCATATTTTCCAAAGACTATTTAAGGAGTCCTCTGGAATAAGCAGCTAAGAATAGTTTATGCCAGGAGTGTATACAGTACAGAAGATCTATTAACCTTTCATGCAGAAGTAATAACAAGTCCAAGTCCTTTTGAACACGTTCCTGGGAGATGAAACAACCTGAAGATTCAATTCCAAGGACTCTTGTTCTGCCAAGGCTGTGTGTGAGCTTTACACTACCAGGAGGAGCACTTTAATGTGCCCTGTAGTTAGGAGAAGTGCAGGCAAGGGGATAAAAAGGCACTCAGACACCTTCTTGGTAGGCTGTAGTATTTTCAATGAGCATTTTAGCACATGTGGGGCCAAAGTCTTCAGGGCCTGATTTCCAAGGAAAATTATTGCAGTTAAACATGGGACTGCCATCCAAGTTCAGTGCCCTTGCTCTCTTTGGAGAGAACATCAGTGCACTGATATCTGTTCAGTTTGGTTCTTACTGCCCTGTAATAGCAAAGAAGATTTGTTTATTTAGCTATTGTATCCTGAGGCACAGACAGTTGTTTACTGCTCAGTGCTGTTATTTCACAACACAGGATGCTCCACTGTAAGAGGCTGTTCAGTTAAAAGGCTGAGGATGAACTTGTCAAATGGCATTTTTAACCCAAAGGTTCTGCTATTAAATTCCTCTCAAATGTTCAGCCTGAAATTCTCCAACAGTTTGCCCTGGCTGTGAATTTCCAATGAAACTGGAAGGACTTTTGTTAAAATTGAGCTGTTTGAGTATCAATTTATCATCTGAAACCCCATCTAGCTGCTGTAACCATAGTAACTGAGCACTGAGTAGTCCTAAATAAATTCATCTTCCCAGCAAACTGTGGCATCATCTGTTCACCTCATCGAGTGGGACACTGAGATGGAGACTTCATGTGCTTCTTAATGTAATCCAGCAAGTCTGTGGTAGCAAAAGAACTTCAGCCCAAGTCTTCCACGTCTCCAATAGGTATGAATATGAATATTAAGTGACAGAAAACAGAACAGTAAAGTCTCTATAAAAGATGAGTCCCTAAAAAGCTCTTACACGTAAGCAATAATCTAGGTAGCTCTGAACAGGGTTCACAAATCCAGACTACTGCTAGATTTGAGGAGGAAATTCAGCTGTTACTCAACTTTGGAGCCAGGCAGCTTGGCTCAAAGCCCATTTCAATGCAGTTAGTTGGAAGCCACACTCCACTACAGCCTGGAGCAGGCTTAAACCAGTGTCAGACCGGAGGGAACAGCATGATTTGGTGTGACTCCTAGCTAGAAATGATAGTTTCCAGGAGCAAACCTGGAATCACAGCTGCTGATCAAGCACTCCTGGATAAGAGACTAATCACACCTCTGGCATAATTTGGTGCAGTCTCTTCCAGAGCTAAACCAAAGCACAGCAGCAAAATTGACACAAAGCCTTAACCAAAAGGGAAGAAGAGAGAAGGAATCTAGTCCCAGTATCTGGCGACAAAATATGACCTTGTCATAAACTGGAGCCTTTCCCACCAAATTCAATGACACTCATAGCATATAGTCCAGGAAAAGGAAGGTCAGAGACTCATCAAGTTCCTAAAGACCAATGTGGTCTTATCCTAGAGAGAAGTGGCCACATTCTGCTAATGAAGTGACTGTGGAAAGTCCAGTCTGGCACACAAGAAACTGCTGAAACCAAGTGTGGGGCTTGTGCTAGCTGCTTTAAACTGCTCCCATAAACATGGAGGAAAGGGTGTAGTCTGGCAGGAGTCCTAAAAATGCTATAACATAGCTGATCTTGATGTGTTCCAACACGGTTAGTCCTGAGCCCGTGATTCCACCCACGTTCTTGGAAGAGCAGGAAGATGCGGTGTGGTAGAGTTAGATGGGCTGAGTAACAACAGGTAGAGGACATCATCTGCCTCAGGAGATGTTAGCAGTACAAAATCTGAGCTGGCAGGCCTCACAGATTAATCCACACACCAATTTCCAAGCCCCACTAACACTCAGCACGCCCCAAGCTACCCACCCTTGTTTTATCAAATTCAGCCCAGCAATCATTTCTTTTCTCCTACTGTGCTCAGCAGAATCACCTATTTCTAACCACTACTCCCAGAGATAGTTCTCTTTCCACAGAGAAGCAATCCAAGAGTTAATTACTCTCTAGTTCTATAGTTAATTCCTATATTTTACTCAAGCTATCCTGGATTTCATCCAATTTCCCACTGATACATAGAAATGTGGATCCTCCTGAGTGTATTTTGGATCAAGACATTCGTTTTGCTCCTCTTTCATATGCACAGGATGGGACTCTGAGGAGACCACTGAACAGAAAAGTCCTCAGCACATGTTACTGTCTGCACATATTCACCCACTCCTTTTAGCTCCCTTATAAGCACTGAAACATTCCAACCTAGCAGCAAAGCAAACTTGCCTCTGAAATCTTCCAGAGCCTTGCACCAGAAATTCCAAGGAAAATGTTACCATGGGACAGCAGTAGCCCAAGATTCAGTGGCACGGAGGCCAGAACAATCCCTGAATGTGTTCTCCAAGGGAGGGAGGGTTTCCCAAAGGTGACAGGGTTTGTAATCTGCCTGGAATGTCCTTTACTTGAATGATGCTACTTGAGAACTGTGCTGTGCCATCCAGTTCATCTCGGTGACGCGCCTGGAGATGGGACCCTGCTCACAGAAGCGCTTTTATGTCTAATGGTTCACAGCCCTCAAAAATTAACAAAAGTGTAACTGTGCACAGCTCTCCCCAGCCCTCCAGTACTCACAAGGAGGGGTGGGGGGTGGGGTGGGGGAATCCTCTGAACTCCTGCAAAATGCTAGAAAGCTCGGGTCAGAGGAGTGATTCAAAACTCCTTATGCCTAGGAGTTTCACCATGTAAAGCAACTGTTTCTGCTCCTGACCTACAGATCCCACTCTGACCTCTGGCTTGCTGAAAAAGGAGCAAAATATTTGAAGTGAAGCCAAACAAACTGTTTCTTTAAACAGTTCTTTTCAGGAACTGGAAAATCTTCCTAATGAAATGAGGATACCAGGGAACATCTACAGCTGACTAAGTTGGTACTTGTTTGAGGAGGGAAGCCCTGCATTTTAAAGGGAAGGGAGATTTTTTGCAACCACAGACCAAATGTAACAGAGATGTGCTACACTGGGACCTTGCAAACTTTGAAGCTGCTAAGGTTCACAGGAGGATGCCAAGGGCACCCCAAAGCACCAGGGAGTGCACATACATTCTAATGACCCATCCATTTGGATGGGTCCTGGATTGGTTGAATAAAGCAGGAGCAGTCGCAGCACACCAGGTGTCTTATTCTCACCTGTTGTACAGACGCGTTGTACAGACGTGGGTAAAACACTCCCCTTGTACCTGAGTATGCTCACCTGTTAGAGAGGGAGATCAACTTCCATGGATTGTGGCTTCCTAAGTTACTTGACTTGGAAAGTTGGACCACAGCTCTTTTCTTGCTGTCCTGGGAGAGAAGCCAACAACAAACTCCTGCCTGTCACGTGGCAGCTTGCTGCGTCCTTCGTGTTGGAGTGGAACAGATAACTGGGGGTTACACTGTGCTGGTCTGGAAGGCAGCGTTTAGGACCAAGTGTCATGGTTCACAGCACATTTCTGCAGACCTGATTAAACTGGAGGTAGTTTTTTGGCCTGTCTATACCAGTGAGGAGTGGAATGAGTCACAATTTGTGACCAGCATAGAGGTGTTGGCAAAAGCTTGCCCTGCAGACAGCATGGGGGTGAAGCTAACCGAGCCTGGGTGAGGCAGGAATAAGCTACAGTGGTTCAGAAGTTATTGCTCCACTGGGATCTCTTTGCTGACAGTTACTTGTAGAGCTTGTTAGCACAGCTCTGCAAGCAAACCCCAGCCCCTGTGGCTGCCTCCCCACTAAACTTTGATGTTTGAAGAAACACAAAGGTCACCTGCAGAAATGATGTGCAACACACATTGTGCCACAGAACTGCTCTGCTTGGGCTGCTGTGCACGTACCCAAGTGCCACCACTCACATCCCCAACCACAGAAAAGCTGTCACACTGTATGCTTTCACATTGCATAAGGCTGGGGAAACCCTTCATTGCTGAAATTGCCATCTCCTTCAAAAGGCACTTCAGACCTTACACAAACACTTGCCAAGGCACAGGACACATTTACTGGAGGAGGAACAGTCTGGACAGATCTCCTGCTTATGCCTCTAATTCTTTAATGCAGACATAATGGTAAAGCTGCAACAATCCTAGCTGGGTACAGAGATAAAACCTCCCTGTGGAGCACACATGACCAATGCAGAAATATCCACACAGGTTTGCAGGGCTTCTGAGGAAGGGTTGTTAGCCAGAAAGTGTTCTTTCAGTCATCAGAACCACAACACTTTCCTCCTTCCCCTTGGAATCCCTCACACCCTAAGGAAAAGAAAGATCAGCTTTCACTTGTTATATATCTCTACCTTCCTAGTCATGAAGAGTAGAGCCTGAATCTCCATCCTTCAGTGGCTGCAAAATTAACTCCATGCTCCTAAAAATGGAGATTGGCTTTTAAAAGAAACCAAGAAATTGGCATTTTCAAGAAGACTGCCACTATGGCCTTAGCTTCCCTGCCTTGGCCTGCAGGTGCTGGGATGTGTCCTGAGCACAGCCCTTTCCATGCTTCTGCAAACCTTTTGGTATTGCAAAGCAGGTGGCATTGTCTACATGGAGGAGCAAGATTTAGACTGCACAGGCAAGTCTGTGTCTTATCTGCTGGAAACAAGGAGGAGGAACCGTGGGATCAGCCAGATTTTCTTACCAGCTGTCACTGACTGCAACCTCACCTGCAAAGCCAAAGCTAATCAGAGCTTTTAGTGTACCCTGATCAATATCAGGGGAGAAAGGGAAATTAAACCAGAGGCTGTATGAAAGTCAAAGGAGTGGGAATACTGCACTGCATCAGCAAGAGAGCAACTTTATGGATTTCACAGCTACAGAAGGTTGTGAGACAAATGCTGCTACGAGATTTTCAAATGAGCCAAGTAATTGTATAAGCATCAAGAATGCAGAAATTAGGCAAGATGCGAGGGCAAATATATCTCATGCCTCAGACCACAAATTGCATTGGTGACAACAAAATATTCTTCCTTTCCCCTGGCATCCAGCACTGCAAACTTACATGCAATATTCACCTCCCCTCAGGAGCTCAAGTCCTGGGTAGGAACTTCATGGGAGACCTCATAGGTTCTCCATGGGCTGGGCAGGAGCACGAACTCTGCAGCTGCTTTGTCTGGGGATGAGGGTGGCAGAGGTAGCACAGTATCCCTGCAGTGTTGCACGTTTATTCTATTTTGCACAACAAAAGCAAAAGTTGCAAGAATTCCCCTAAGCCTCTCTCAAGTTTTGGCAGCTCCTCCTCTTTGCAATGAAATCCTTAAACCCCAAAGAGCCACAAGAAAAAAAATACGAGGAGAAACACGTTGCAAATCAAAACAACTCATGCACAGAGTAGTTCTGTCCCAAGTGCTCCAGGCCAGACATTTAGAGAATGACCCTTTTGCCCCCTCCCAAAATTAGCATAGCCTCATTGCAGAGGTCTAAGCCAAGCCAGGCTCAGCTGTGCTGAGCACTTCCTAACTGGGAACTCTTTCCTGGGCTGATTCTCAGCACCTCTGGCAGAGACTGAACTCAGAAATCCTCTGTTGCTTATTGAATTTCAGAGGTTCATCTTAAATATAGGATAGAGATGCTACAGCTGGGGACTAACACAGAAAGTTATAACACAGCTCTCACAACTCTTTTCTCTTCAGAACTGCTCAGCTTTTGGTGGGTAGTGGGGTTTGGACGTAGAGCTGAGCTGTGGTCATTCCCTCAGCAGGCAGAGTATGCATCTAGAGCCTCCAGACACGGAGTGAAGTTTGCACACAAGAAGACTGCAAGAAGTAGCACCAAATACCTCTTGCGAGCAGTGAACTGGGCTAGGAACAACTTTTAGCCTTGATGAGGACTTACTAAGAACTGCAAAGTCTGGGCAATTTGCTGCTGTGGTCGCTGCTCAGGTGTTTGTAAACAGAAGGTGCCAGGACTGTCAATCCAGTCCTGCTGATGTTTCTCTAGACAACATATCTCACGTGGAACAGTTTGTCCTGTCTATAAAGCCTATGAGCCTGGTGCCTCATGGCTCAAATCAGTGTTCAGGTCTGTTGATAGCCATGGGAGGTCTTGCAGGCCTTTTGGCTTTTCCTGTTGTAGAAAGGAGGTGTGTTTATCCTTGCTGGCTACTGTAAGATTTCACAGCACTGCAACAAGTGTCCTCAGGGAATGCACAGCCTTCTAGCTCTCAGCCTTTCACTTGTTCTTTAAAGACATTACATTGAGTTGAGTTTTAGCCAAGTGTGTGTGAGGAAACTTCCCTCTGCTGCCAGGCCAGGATGCTGCCTGGATCACTGATCCAAGTATGCCCTTCTTCCATCCTCAGACACTTGCATTTTTTGATTCCTGACTCACATGGGTTCAGTGGTCAGGAAATGGCCTTCACAGCAGTACCTTGTGGGACACCACCATGCTACCATGAAAACAGTGCCAACAGGTAACTGTATCCAGGTCAGGCATGTTGCCCAGCTTTGGAAGACTGCTTCTGTAGCCTGGCCAAAGCAGAAAGCTTTTCTCTCATCTAGCTGCACCACTTGGCACCAGAGGTTTATTCATCATAGCACTCAATGTTCAAAGATCTGCATCAAAATTTAATGTGAGGAGGAAGAAATGTTGGAATTTGCAATGGATTTTGTAGAACAGCTAAAATGGTTTGGGTTAGGTCTTGAAATGGAGTCAGAGAACAAGACTGAGACTGGGAGGAAAATAAAAGTTCACCCCTGTGTGTTGAGTCCTTAGTCCTAGACCATGGCAGCACTAATGAGGGCAGTGTGACAGTGAAGGATCTCGAAGGAAGCAGTTTGGGAAGTTGGTGCAAGTGAAGAACAGAACAGAAAGCAGCCAAAACTAGTGTTCAGCACTGGGTTTGTAGGAAGGAATGGATACTGGAAACAAAATGAGACAGACAGAGCTCATTCTTATGACTGCCATTTGGAAACATTTATCCCCAGCCTTTGCTGGTGCCAGACCTTAGTGCAGGGAGGCTACAAATCACCAGTGTGGCCCTTTGAGAACCGTCATCAGGGAATAAGAGAGAAGAGGAAGGCCAGACCTCAGCAGTGGGGTCTGAAGCAATCATTGCTCAGCCATAGGACCATACAACAGCCCTTGGAGCAGCAGGACAGGCAGATGCAAGTACAAATGGATAGAAATCCTGAAACTGCTTACCCGGGAACCTCTCTTGCCAGGTGGTCCTGGTAAGCCTGGCAGACCTGGTGGACCCTAGAAAAACAAAAAGAAGCATTAATGCCAGTTCTGTAACAGGATGGTGCTCCTGGCAGTGAGCAGAGAGTCAGAGAGACCCCTAACACAGCCTGTTGGAGATGACCTGGTGAGAAGGGCCACTTGTAACACCACAGTCAGAACTTCCCTTCAGCTTACACTAGTCACATAAAGCAATAAACCAGCACACACTGTAACAACCACAGAAGCTTGTGTTTTCATAAAGTAGAGACAGAGCATTCACATCTTTCTGATGTGGATCACATTCCCATGATCACAGCTGTTTCACACTTCCATTTCCTAGACCTGTTCTGCAGCACTGGGGTAACATAACTGTCTCTCAACTTTGGAGTTTCCTGCTAGATGCCAGCACATAACAGAAGGGATGTGTTGAAGCTGAGTGATGTGTTCCTCGGTGAGGAACAAACCTCTGTGTGTGGTAATACGTATGGGCTGAGGATGTGTAGCTCTTGGTGTTGCAGGTTGCTTCATGAGTTATAACACAGCCACAGCCCAGCACTTCATATTTTAAAGCAGAGTGTTATAAAATGTACTAAAATATCTGTCAGTGGAAGTTCTTTGTTACAGCTCTTTAATGTAAGAGAAGGCAACTCATACATGTCAGAGCAGGGGGGGTTCTTGGAAGAGGATGTGAACAAAGTGGAGATATCAGGCACCCAGCTGTGCACTGATCTGAAACAGGTTAGGCAAACACACTTAACCAGTGAGGTTTGAACTCCTTTGAATTTATTCATTTATTTATTCTTTTTTCCCCACCCCCAATGGCCTGGAGAAGTCAGACTTCTGGAGAGCCACTTGCAACTCCTCATAATTCTTCAAAACTTCTCTTCCCCCAAGCCAAGCATGTCTAACAAGAATAACTGTTAATTAAAGCGTCTCCCAGAGGATTTATATTCTAGTAGCTCGTTACAAGAGCTTTCATCACATCCAGGGGAGAGAGAGATCCAGAGAAGCAGGCAGAAGGATATTGGAAAACAAGCTGAGCTCTCCCAACCACATGGTGGGCAGGAGAGCAGGTGCCAGGAGCCATGCTGCGTGGGGAAGATGGGTACCCTGCAGGGAGCGGGCGCAGCACAAGCCCCATGGCCACACTCTGGCCCCATCATGGCCTCGTTCCCTCCTCACTGGGTCATCTCTACAGGACCTCACACACACAATGGCCCCGAGTAGAGCCTGCTGCAAGGCTGAGGGATTGCCAGGTGTCGCTGCTCAGGCTCTGCAGAGTGTTACTGACCCTGAGGAGGAGTGAAAGGTTTGGGATCTCTACAGCAGTTTTCAGGAGTCATCAAGTGTGAGATTCAGTCACAGAAACAATCTCTGGAGCTCCCTGCTCAAAATCTCATGCTCAGAGTAGGATTTTGAACAGAGTAAACTTGCCAGAACCAAACAGATAATCAATGAATAATCACTCCTCTAATATTAACCAACCCTCCTGTACATAAGCAGCAAATTACTATGATTTATTCTGATCATTCTAGTGGGAGGTGTCTCTGCCTATGGTGGAGGGTTGGATCTTTGAGGTCCCTTCCAACCTAAACCATTCTATGATTCTATGATTTTTAACAGACATTGATTCAAACTGAGTACAGTAGGAAAAATAAATCAGGAGTCAGGAAAACTCAGAGTAGGTCTCTCTCTGATACTAGTTTCTCTGGGCATCAAATTAATCACAACATTGTTGTTTGTTTGTTGGTTTGGTTTTTTTTTTTTCCCTGTAGTTAATTCCATCTGTAGTAAAGATGTCAAGGAAAGAATTGCTTTGCAAGTGTAAGAGCTTACACAGCACAGAATAGCTAATGTCCCCCAGAGACACACGGGAATGGATGGCAACCACCTTATCCCTCACTGCTGCTACCCAGCGCTGCTGCCTGTCCTGGAGATTTCCAGCCTCTAGAGCCTGGGACACTTCACCTGACCCATTGCAAGTGGCTTATTGCTGGCTAACACAGTATTACTGGTCCTTGCATTAACAACCCACACTGCTAGAGCTGACCCTTGTTTTAGCAATAGGCACAGCATTGTAACCTGCCATTGTGCCAGCTCAGGGCCCCGTGCCTAATGCAATTATACAGCGGTGCAGATCGACACACAATTGTAGGGCTTTTAAAGGCTCCTGTGTAGCTGTGCTCCAGCATCCAAGCTTTTATGACCAAAAATCCCTTTCCCTCTTAGTTGAGAGAATCACTATCACAACGTGGACCCAATGCAGCTGATGCAGTGACAGTTAATAGAGTTTACCAAAGATTAATTCAAGTCCTTAACCTCTTCAGCAAGTCTCATCCCCATTTACCCCCTAAATTAAGTAAAAGAGAAGATGCAATTGTCTGAGAACTGTTCTCTTTGTGTAGCAGAATTGAGGTGACCTTTTCCACTTTCCTGCTAACAGCAGCTGCAATTGTACTTGGCCACTTGAGTAAAAACCTTCTGTAAAAATCTGGGCTGCTCAGAAGAAAATAAAACTAACATAACAGGGAGTTAATACCTGAACTGGACTGGTATTATGGAGTTAAGAGAAAGGCATTTAGCTGGAACAGCATAAAAAGAGCAGTACACAATTCAGGAGTCCCTGTCACAGAATCATGGAATGGTTGGGGTTGGAAGGGACCACCAAAGGTCATCCAGTCCAACCCCCCTGCAGTGAACAGGGACATCTTCCACTAGATAAGGTAGCCCAGAGCCCCATCAAGCCTGACCTCAAATATGTCTAAGATGGGGCTTCAACTACCTCCTCCCTGGGCAACCTGTGCCAGTGTTCTACCACCTTCAGAAAGAACTTTCTCCTAACATCCAACCTGAATCTCCTCTAATTTCAAACCACTGCCCCTCATCCTCTCACTATAGACTTTTGTACACAATCTCTCTCTATCCTTCTTGTAGATCCCCTTCAGGTAATGGAAGGCTGCTGTTATGTCTCCCTTCTCTAGGCTGAACCACCCCTGCTCCCTCAGCCTGTCCTAGTAGCTGAGGTGCTCCAGCCTCCCGATCATTTTCATGGCCCTCCTCTGGACCTGCTCCATTGGGTCCGTGTCCTTCTTGTGCTGAGGGCACCAGAGCTGAACACAGTACTCCATGTGAGGTCATTCCAGAGCAAAGTGGCAGAATCACCTCTCTATGCTTCTTTTGATGCAGCCCAAGATGCTGTTGGCCTTCCAAGTTGCAGGTACACACTGTCTGCACTTGCAGGTTGGAAGGATGGAGGTGGACCCACCTGTCCAACTTGTCTAATTTGCTTTTCCTTCAGCCTTCTCCCCCGCCTCAATTCTGATGAGTAAAAGGAATAAGGTGACTGTGGGTAACAGCATTAGGCAGAAGTATGACCATACATAACTTAGTAGCCAGCCAAGGTGGCAAGGGCAGGGGGTAGCTGGATAAACATAGGTGGTTGTGAAACATAATACACTGCAAGACCACATTGCAGCTTCTCACACAGCTGTGACTGGTTGGGATGTGTCCTGTGCCTTCCTCCTAATTCATTTCTGCTCTGCCCTGTACCTATGCCTCTGCATCATCCAGCTCAAGCTCTTAAACAAGAGGCCCACGTCAGACAACTGCCTGTGCCTGGGGAGAGCAGTACTGAAATACACACAAAGAAAAATGCACATCCACAGAGGAAGCCAAAAAAGAGTAAGACTGGAGCAGGGCCCAGCTGCTTAGAGATGATGGATGCAGTCCCACTCACAATGTGGGGCTCTGAGACACAGAGTGAGAGACATCTACCAACGAATCACCATGCAGCAAGCTGTGAATCTGCCAGGAGCTTAGGTCCATGCAGTCCCTCTGCTCACCAGAGACACCTCTGCCTTCACCTCTAATGTAGAGGCACAGGAAACAGTTAAACTGATCACACAGAACCTGCGTGGACCTTTACATTGTACCCTTTGGAACATCCCTGGGGAATTCCACAGGGAGGCAGGAAAGTTTCCTTTTCCTGGCAGCTGGAGGAAAATGTCACTTCTCTGCTCCTGCCCTCCCATTGCACAGAAGCCCTATGAGATCAGCAAAGCTGATGGCCTCCTCAGTGAGATATCACACCAAGCACTTGGGCTCTTGTCTCCCTGGCTTCTTGCCTGCAAACTGATGGCAGAGAACACACTCTGTTACCACGCAAAGCAAAATCAGAGGTCAAGGAGAAATGTAGCAGAAGAAGACTCTCTCCTCAAGCCAAACAGCTGAATTGTTAACCAGCCTGTACAGTTCTGTGAAGCAGCTAATGGCAGCCACATCAAAATTTAACCCTTCTCAGTTTTCCCACGGTAGCATTAGCAGCAATGAGTGATCCCAGCAAATGATTACAGGATTTGTTCTAAGCTGCTGCAGGGAAACTTTCTGGTGCAAAGCAGCCTTTTGTCCTTAGCTTTTTGAGCTTCAAATTGCAAATGGAAAATTAAGTTGTCTGAAAGGAAAATACATCAGACCCTGAGGACAAGAGAAATCGCACCGTTTCCTCTTGCTGTCAAGATCAGCCAGTTTATACCTCTGCCTCTCCCACATTGTGACCCTCCTCACGCTGCCTCCCCTGCTCACAGCAGCGCTGCTGGCAGCTAGGTGCCTTCAGATCTCAGAGCCTGAGCAAGGCTGAACCTGCTCTGAGAGGGCCTGAAGGAAAGTGCAATCAGCAGAGGAATTGGTGCTGCGATTTGGGAAGTGACTTGCTTCCTTTTGGGTGACTCAGAGAGCAAACCATTCCTACAGTCCTTTCTCCAGAGGCAAGCATGCTGCCTAGTAACAAATAGCTGATGATTACCCAGGACACAGTTCAGCTCAGATACCACACTGACATGTCTGTTATTTAGGGTCCTTTTGACTTCTGCTTCCCTGGCTCTGCACCCCTGTACACCTCTAGTGGCAGAGTTCTCCTCTGCTCCAGAGGTGGGCATCCTGCACTGGTGCAAAACACTGCAAGGTCTGAAGACAGAAGGGAGAACATTCTTCTTTCTCAGATGTGAATGCGTGTGGTAAAAGCCAACTTAAAAGGGAGCTCAGAAAATGCATCAAAATCTTCTCCTCAATCTGACATCAAGTTCTGAGCAGGGACAGGACTCCTGCAGATGAAGACCCTGGCTTTGTTTTCTTCCCAGCAGACAAGACGTATTTCTCATGCAAGGCCACTGCCACTATTCCACCATTTGGCCTTGTACATCTGGAAAGCACCAGCACACAGGGACTGAGCAACTACAGGGACAGCACTAGAATTAAAAATCCCCTGCTCAGGAGAGCAGAAGAGGAGCAGAAGACCTCATCTCTGCCAACTCCGCTTCACCTCACTGTCCTTGCCGGGCACTGTGCAAAGGGAAACAGGACCTGGCTTGATGTACTGCCTAAAACAAATCTGCAGTTGGGGGTGGAAATCCAGTACTTTGGTTACTTTCTTTTCCAAGGCAGACTTATCTTATTAAATTTGGACACATCTGGGTTTCAACCAGCTTAAAAAAGAAAAAGGCCTCATAATTCTGGCAGGCACTGAGGTGCTGGTGGAAAGCCAGTCCTGTAATATGATTTCCGCAATAGACTCAGATGCTTATTCTGGGCTTGTGCAACACCTATCAGAGAAAAGTCCTTGTCTACAACTGGGTTCCTAATAGAGTGGCAACACAATACATAACAAAATATTTGTACTCCAGCCTGATGAAAGCAGCTTTTCTATAGAGACATTTCAGGAACAGTCCCTGCATGAGGCACTTCAGGCTCTTGAGCAATCCTTCCTTCGGGAAGGAAGTCTGAAGGAGTGTGAAGACTTAGAGGAATCCCACACTCTGTCACTCACTGAAAACCCAGAAATATTTATTACAGTTCCTGTATGTATTTACACAATACAGCCCTACAGCCTTGGCAGCACATTTATCTCAATCACACTTCGAACTACTGCTCTTCAAAATGAACTTCTGGTTTATGCAAATAGAGCTCTCTGATGCTTAGTCATTTGCCTGCAAAAAGCCTCCCCTTTGGGGACAGTTCTGGATAAATTAGCAAAAGAAAAAAAAAATCCCCCCAAACCAAACCAAAAACCCCCTAAAAAATCATGATCCAACTCTGTGAGGTTAAAACTTTTCCCATGTTCTATACAAAGCATGTGATTTTTTTCCCAGTTGTATTGATATGATTCATTCATTAAGAGACATTCAAACATGTTGTGTGTTCCTTAATTTATCATAGACTGTCAGCTGGAGTAGCCTTTTCTGGTACAAGGAAGACTGGAAGCAAGCACTTTATATTTTATCAGTGTTCCAAATCGTCTCTCTCACCTATCCACTGATTGAATTGGCAAGGAGTGGTTCTTTATGGAAGGAACTGGGCTCCAAGACAAACTGCTCGTGCGGAAGATGGCAGCTGGAGCAGTCTAGACTCAGAAACACATCTGCCTTTGAAAGAAGGCTGCCTGCCAGGGTGACACCAAACCTTTGGCTGGGCTTGCGGCCACCAGGGTTTGAACCTGGGGCTGCTGGCCATGCACTGCAGTGGGTGGGTGGAAGCTGAGGCTGCTTGGAGCATCCATCCAGGGACTCTTCCGATTTGTGTACCCAGGGAGCCATTGGAAACATGCTCACTCCCTCCTCACTCCTCTTGTGTTACTCAGTGCTTCCACAGCCTCATCATGAACTCAGATTTTCTTGCTCTAAAAATAACCCTTAGACACTTGTCAAATAAACCAATATGGTTTTTGTTTGTTTGTTTGTTTTGCAGGGGCCCAAAATCTAGGGAACTAAAGCCTTATTAGATAGGAGGAGCTAGGTGAAAGGCTCAGCTTGAGGTACACCTTGGTTAACCCAGCTAGACCAGCTTTGCCAGGTCAAGAGGTCTGAGCAGCTTTACTGTGTTACACAGAACATGCACATCCCAGCAGGCATCCCAGTGCTGATGGGCAGCAGGGTGGGCTACAGCTCCCTAGACCTCCATCAAACCTGCTGCTGGTATAGACAAGCAAATGATATTCTGTGTACTGAAGGATCCAAACACCTACCACATCACAGCCTTACAAGGGCTTGAGGGCCTGACAAGCTGGCAACAGAATACTAGTTTGCAATACATCTATTTCTCCTGTGAGCGTCCAAGCTACTCATGGCACGTGCTGAGGACAGGCTGTAAGCTGAGTGAAGGCTGCTCGGCCATCACAGGAACAGGAGATCTTGATGGAAAGTCAGCTGAGGTGCTGCAGGCAGCCTTGGGAATGATTCAGAGGGACCTTGGCCAGCTGCTGAGTCAGGGCTGTGTAAGTCACTTAGCATGATGTTTGGGTGTTCCTTTTTGCTCTTCCCCCGCCCCGCAAAAGAAGTTTAGAGCAGAGATCCCACATTCTTGTGGTTATTAATGGTTCCCAAGGAATGGTTTCTTTTTCAAGAACCTATTATCCTCCCTCCTCCAGCCTCCCAGCAAACCCAACATTCCTGAAGAATTATTGCTCTGTCATCAGTTGCATGTGGAACGCTGCATTTCCATTTCCTGTTGCTCAGCACTGTGGTGGTCTTTCAGGACAGATCAATCCTTTCAGGACAGCATGGAGGGTGCTGCCTTTTATTGCTAGGTGAGTAGATCTTTTTAGCCCCTTGCTTGAACTCGTCTACCCTTGGAAGCACTTCCTTTGGTTGTGAGGAGAAGGCCACTCTGCACAACCAAGGTTAGTATTACCAGACAGTTAGTTTGGTAGCATTCGCAAAGCCAGAACTACAGAGAGAGACCACAGCGCCTGAGTCATTGCTGCCTCATACCATAGCTGTCATTCACATCCTGATTTGAGGATGGTCTGGATGAGAGAAGGTCTTTTCTTCCAGCGTGGAAGTCAGCCAGGTAGGATGCTGCCCATAAACCATTGCCAAGGTGGCCCAAATCCTTGCCAAAAAGGGAGCCAGCAGTTTCCTACACCCCTTCTGTGCCTAAAGTGACAGTCTTCTTGAAGAGCCCATGCATCACAACTGGGGAAACTAATTCATCACTTTATCCTTCCATCCATGTGCCTGAGTGGGAATGACGTTCCCAGCCCACAGCCTGCCCTGTCCAGGGAAAGCACCAGGCTGCCATATCACGCAGCCGAGCAGGAAGGGCTGTACTGACCTCATCAGAAACGTCTGCCCAGCAACGCGAGGACGGCGCCAGGTAATTACTCAAGCACACAGCATTTATCAGCACTTGCTCTGAAACATGCTGGCCTGGCCATAGAAGTACTACATTAATTTCTTAATATGTCATCCCTGCTCTGGTCTTTTCTCCTCTTTCTCTTCCCACGTCAGAGACATCCAACAAAATATGGTAGAGAGATCTCCGAGCGAGCCACAGGAGCTATCAGCGCAGCAGCCAGCTCCAGCCAAGCCATAACCTTTCCCTCCCAAAGTGCCGACTGTTTCCAGCAGTCAGAGAGGAGAAGCCAGACAGAGCCTGAAAATGTTCTCCTTTCCCTCAGTTCAGGACTCCATTTGTTCTCAGACAGGATGGAAAAATCCTGCCATCTCTTCCCTCAGGCCTCCACAGCCTGAATCCATTTCTTTGCTATGATTCACAAGCTGAGAAGGATTTTCCACTCCAGTTCAATAATAAGCTCTTTACATCGCATAGGGAAGCAAGAGGGTTGGGGCCTGGTCACTCCTGTGACACTTGCAGGGCAAGGAGGTGGAAAAGGCTGGGATTTCACTGGGCTCAGGGAAGGTCACCCAGGTTTACCCCTTACAGCTGATTGGAAACACGCCTGAAATGACTCTCCATGAAACACAGAAGATTGCCCAAAGATAAAAATCACTCAAGCTCATTCTGTCTTCTCAGGGCTTTAGCAGAAATATCTCCACGTACAAAGACCACACCAGAGATGTGTGCCTGGAAAGTCAGGCAGGAGCAGAGGTCTGCCTGCGCTACATCCCACTGCCAAGGGCAGCACCTTCTCTTGTCACAGAGCTCACAGAACCCCAGCATGCTGGGGGTTTGGAAGGGACCTCTGGAGGTCGTTTAGTCCAACCTCCTGCCAAAGCAGGGTCACCTGGAGCACGTTACCCAGAGTTGTGTTTGGGTGAGTTTGGCGTATTTCCATAGGAGGAGTCTCTACAACCTCTCTGGGCAGCCTGTTCCAGTGCTCTGACACCCTCACAAGAGAGAAGTTTTTCCTTCCTGGACTCTTTGAACAAAACACACTCCTCAGTGACTCCCCATCCAAATTACAAGGAGCTCCACTCTGCTTTGAAAGGGGACAGGCAGGAAATTCAGACCTTGCAGGGAAGCACCCACTGAGGGCTTAGCAAAACACAAGCGTTGCACTTCAGGTGCTACTTTCAGCGGCAAGCAGCACATCTGCAGCCACAAGTGCTGTTGATCATGCTCCTTAAGCCAGCCTCAATATTTCCATTGTAAACCCTTCTTCCACTATTTAAAGAAGTCAGCTGTAAAAATCTGCTGGAGGCTGGAACTTGGCAAGGAAAAGCCTGTGTCTGGGAGAGACTTACTTTACATGTACAGCCCCTCTCTCATATACACAAGGTATCGAACAGCTCGGGTTGGAACAGCAAATCCTCCGAAGAGTTGGCCAGTTTAAGGATCCTGTTTGCATTCTTGTGTTTGCAAAAGTCAGGGGTGAGGTTGTGGGGGGGAAAGCTAGCAGATAGTGACTCTGGCCTGACTGCTTTTAGCATTACCAAATGTGTGTATACTTCTAGGCTAGCCAAGATACACACCTCCAGAGTGGTTATTGTGTGTGGAATGCAGTAGTTAAATTTATAAAGGAAACTCTTGGCACGTTTTAGGAGGTGGCTATGAGAAATGAAAAAAGAAGAAGATAAATTAACTTATACCATGAAAACTGGAAAAAAAACCCCAATCTCTGCTTGTGTTTGCTGAAGCAGGCTGTGCTAGTTTGAGCCTAGCTGGGTTATTTTAGTGAGAGGAATTAGATGCTAGGCTGTGAAAAGGAAACAGTGGTGATGGCTGCTGCACTCATAGGCTTGCTGGGATGTATAAAAACAAGAACACAAATGTAGACAACAGAGTCGCTCTCTGGCTCTGGCTGCATGCACTTCTCTCCCTAACCTGCTGTCTGTGTAACTAATCCTTCTGCTTCCTAAGCCCCCTGGCTGATTCTCCAAACTCACCTTGAATGCAAGGCAAAGTCTGGGATAAGGTAGAGGGTGGGAAGGAGGTGGAAGGGTGGTTGGGAGCCTTCCCCAAGTGAGGGGTGAGGATGTGATGGTTTGGGTGTTACCTGCCTCTTCACACTTAAGAAAATCATCCAGACTAGACTCAGCCGAGCTGGAAACTAAGAAATGAAGCTTTATATTTACAGCTCAGCACAATAGACAAGGAGATATTTACAATCTGTACAGCTATAGACAGAAAAATACAAGTTAAAAATGTAACACAGAAACACAACAGCCCTCCCAGAAACCCGAGTCCCTATGAGGGATGTTGTGATCCTGGGTGACCCTGCTTGAGCAGGGGCTTTGGACTAGATTATCTCCAGAGGTGCCTTCCAGCCCTCTTTCTGGGGTTCTGTGACTTCTACCAGTGTTTGGCTGCTCTTGCAAGCCGTCACCCTCTGCTAGTCTCTGTAGAACCTCTTGGAGGTTATGGTTTGCCAACCACTTGGCTGAGCTGTGATTAGGAAGAGTTAGCGTCAAGCGCCTGTGAACTTACCTGAGGTCCTCTCTCTCCTTTAACTCCTGGATATCCCAGTAGAAATGGAAATGGAGTGGGTCCCAGGAGGTCAAAGATCTGATAGGCATCAGTTGCAGCTGGGGTTGTGAGGTTGAAGGCCTGTGTCCTGGCCCTTGAGGCGGGACGGGCAGATCCCAGGGGTGGTTTGGTGTGCATCAGAATGACGTAACCAGGATCCACTTTCCTGGTGGGGGCTGGCATGTTCTTCCTTGGAACAGGCCTGTTGCTGGGGCTCTGTGGGGTTTGCTTGAGGGTGACAAAGTGGACATTGCTGGTTGTGTTATCAGTCATCCTCCTCAATGGCTTTACAGTACTGGGTGCTTCAGAGAGCTCAATGCTGGGTTTTTGGTTGCTCTTCCTTTTGGTGTCTTGCTTGGACTCCTTCCTGCTGCCCGTGGTGGGGATCTGGTTTGTTGATGAGGGCTTTTTTGCAGTGGGAAGAGGACTTTTCTCCATGAGTGTGCTAGGAGTGGGTCGAGACACCCTGAGGGTTGTCACTGCCCCCTGAGGAGGTGAAGGGGTGGGTGGCTGTGTTGTAGTACTGGATGGAATAGGAGATGCGGCCACTGTGACCTTTGTGGCTTTGGTTGTCAGTCTTGGCAGCGATGGTGGGGATGGTACCAATGTGATGGCTGCTGCACCTGACCCTCGAGTCTTGAGAGGTGCAGTGACCCTGCCAAACTCCAAGGATGGGGCAGAGGTGGTCAGGTTTTTCAGGCCCTTCAGCGGGAGCTCCATATGCTGTGGGGAGCTCGGGGAGGCACTGGGATCCCTGGGCAGGAGGGGCAGGAGGGGAGGCAGCTTTGGCCTGTAGGTATCTGCTTGCCTGCACTGCTTTTTCAGGTATTTACAGTAATGATGAGCTGCCTTGGCAGAAGGATAAATATCGAACTGGCAGATGGCTCCTTCAAACTGTACAGAGTGCTGGTTTATCTTCCCAAAGAGGAAAGATCCCTGTGGATCCAACGCCTCGTCCTTTTTAAGATGCAAATCCGCATGTACTCTGCGCTTCCCACAAGAAGTGAGTAAAGTGACTGTGTGGCCACGGATCTGGATGGCCACATTGTGCCACTGGCCGTCGTGGACGTTGTAATCGAAATACACGGAGCGCTTGTGGCCCACGTACACGATGACCTTCCCAGGCACAAACTGCACCCCCAGCTGCAGTTTCTTCTTTTTGCTCTTGACAGCAAAGAGAAAAGCATTGTTGATGCGGTGGGAGCAGAGGCTCAGCACCAGCAGCAGGTCAGTGCTGGAGCCTGCAGGGAGGATGGCGCTGACCGGGGCTTCGATACGTGCTCGCTGGGTGAAGATGACCCCTGATTTGAAAGGAATGACTCCTTGAGGAACTGGACGTGATGAGGACCATCCACTCGATGGCCTTTTCCCTGCCAGGCCAAGTCTTTGAAGAACATCCACATCTGAAAGGGAAGCACAAAGAAAATGCGAGGTGCTGGGAACCCAAGGGCTGGTTGGGTGTGGTTGGAGTCATAGAATTGCAGAATCATAGAATCAACCAGGTTGGAAGAGACCTCCAAGATCATCCAGTCCAACCTAGCACCCAGCCCTATCCAGTCAACCAAACCATGGCACTAAGTGCCTCATCCAGGCTTTCCTTGAACACCTCCAGGGATGGTGACTCCACCACCTCCCTGGGCAGCCCATTCCAATGGCAAATCACTCAAAGCAGTCCACACAAAAAGGCAGCAGAATGCAGGAAACCTTAACTATCTTCACACAAATATACATTTGGGCAATCAGAATGGAGAGCACATAGCTGTTCTGCACATTCTTGAGGAGCAAATGCACACTCAACTTGGTCACCAGCAATTGCCAAAAGGCATTGGCCCCATGGTTCATCTGCATAGTTATCCTGTTCCACCAGGAAACGGTCCCAGACGTTCTGGAGGGAGCTGACCTCAACACAAGGACATTTCCCACTGAGCACCAATACCCACTTCTCTGGGGTTTAGTTCTGAGTACTGACCGCACAGCTGGAAAGGAATTTGAACACCAGACTGAAAGGGGGTTGCAAAATTTTACATCCCCAGAAGGCAAGTAACAAAACTTTCAAAGGGAGCAACCCCTTTGTAGCTGCCTCTCTCTCCAAATCAGTAAAGAAGTATCTTTTGATCTTTGAGGCTCCAGAGAGTTTAGGGAAGCATAGGTGCCCCCCAGAATGAGAAAAAAATTGCACCTAGATGTCACTGAACCACTTCAAGCCCTCATGAGCAGCACTTTTTTTTCCCCTCAGTGGATCACCTGACAGCCTTAAATTATTTTTATAGGTTGAAGGAATCAGACTTGGTTGGAGAAGAGCTAAGAAATTAGTTATGGCTGTCACTGGGCAGCAGAGGCAAGACTTGCCTCCAGCAGTTGTCACCTAGGAGCCAGGTGCCTTGCTCAAGACTGTATGAGAGGAACTGATGTCAAGAAGCAACTCTCCCCACCAACTGCAGATGAACTCTACAGTGGACAGACAAGCAAAATGTTCTGGTTTCTGGCCTCAAGGTCTAGCAGGAGTCACACACAGCCCAGAGTCCAAGGCAGATTAGCAGGCAACAGCAATGCAACCTGGAGCCAACTGGCCACAGTCTCTGCCGAACAGCTTAACTGGGGAGGATGCTGAGGTCTACGTGAGAAAAGCTGCAAAGCTAAATGTGCCCAGAACTGGGAAATATGCTCAAACACCCAAAACCTTGTTCTCTTCCTCCAGCTCAGACATTTGTTCTAATACAGGATGTTACCTATGTGGTACAGAGAGATAAATATAAGGCTGCAATGATTACCATGACACTACCGCTGCTGAAAACGAGCCAGGATACCTGCATTTCCCTCCCCTTTTCCTGCCCAAAGGCACCCCCATTACTTGATGACCAGCAAACTCTGAAGTGCTCCCTGAGACAGCTAGTCTGGGATGGACAATCCAAACTCTGACCTAGCAGAGGAAGAATTTGACAATCAGATACGTGGCAGTGCCAAGCGTGGCTGCACATCACCTAACACCGCGGGACTGCAGCTTTCTTACATTAAAAGGAAAAGTAAATCAAAGGCTGTCCAAAGGAAAAACAAGGTCCTCCTCTAAAGGGGCCTTGGACTTTTGCCTCTTTCACCCTCAGCTATAAAATATTCAGCACAATACCCCATATTTAGAGAACTAGTACTTGAAAGAGATCCTCAGTGTTGGCCAGAAGAGTTGTAGGCTCAAGCCAGTTTGAAGCTTGTAGTGTGACCGGCCAGGAAGGGAGAATAACCAGAAAAACTCTGTTCCTTGACTTTGGCAAAAACCCTTGGCCATTTCTGTATGTAAGGACAAGTCAATCAATATTTACTTTGTCTGAGCCCAGCTTTATTCCCATCTCCCTTTTTTAAGGCAGCAGAGACTACCCTGGAGAAGCTGCACCAGATGTAGAAGGGAATGGAAATGTTCATGCTCTATGCAGAGAGGACAATTCCTGCACAATGTGTGTTGGTGCTGCTGATGGAATTTCATACTATGAAATCCCAGTGTTTTCCTGCCATATTGCCCAACAGGCCTATCTGTCACTGTAGCAAAGGTAGAGCCTTCTCCTCTCTGCACTGACTGAGGGAATCACAGTAGCATCTTCATAAATGATACTCTCCAGAGCCTGTGAAACAGCAGAGGCCAAAGACTGGCTTTAGCAAAGTCAAGTGGGACTCTTGCCACAGACTTCAAAGGCATCACGATTTAGCCCTAAGGAAATAAATCTGCCACATAAACTAGGACCTAGACTGCAGCTTCCAGCTTCTACATATATTTTGAAGTCCTCTCCCAGGGACAGACAGTGCTGTGCCTCCATTAGGCAGAGGTGCTTTACACTCCAGGAGCTGCTCTGCAAAGGCATAAGGCTGTCTCTCTGCTCAGAGGATGCTGCTGCTGTTTGTAATACCAATCCAACTGCCTCATTAGCAACTGCATCCAACGGTGCTTAAGGAAAAGGGAAAAAAAGCACAACCCAACCACTCCTTTCCCTCAGAACCCACTAAGGTAGAGCCAAATTCTAGATGCCTACGCAAAAACCCGATTGAAAGAGACCTCATGCAGGACACGTACGTGGATTTTCCAGCACCAGGTCCAGGCACACAGAGCTCCTGTGCACCCAGCCTGTCTGCCTCTCAATCTCATGCTGCCTGTCCTGGGCTGGTGGAGCACGTCCCTCGGGGATGATGGGATGTCATTGACTAACATAAAATGCAAGGTAATTTCGACTTCCTTAAGTAGCTCCAAGTTTAGCAAAGCATTTTTTCCTCTTCAAATTTTTTCCTCTGTAGCTTTTTCCATCAAAACACATTATTTAAAACCCCATGGCCTTAGAGCTGCCTGGGCCCGGGTGCCTTGAAGCTACTTGCAACATTTGAGCAACTGGGAAAATCTCTCCTAGCAGACTCTGAGCATAAAGTGAGATGCACAGAGATTCCTGCACAACCACACCATCATCTCTGAAAGAGGGGATAAAACGTTTTATTGCTTCCCTTCCCATCTCTTTCTTTCCTTCCCCACACAAAAAAGTTTTATAAGGAAAAGAAGCCAAAAGGCAGGAGAGAAATAACTTGCAGCTTGCTGAGATGTGATGCCCACAGCTAAAGCTGAGTTGAATGAACGCTACACTTCCCAAGGTGCCTGTGCCCTTAATCAGTGCACACCATAAACCCATGAACTTCATGATCTTTTATGTTCCTGACACTTACAGAAAAATCATCCCCTGCATGCCCTGATTTTCCAGCAGGCAGGAAGACTCTCAAACCTTACAGCAATAACTGCAGTGTTTGCAAAAGCCCACAGCATTGGTTTAATTTCATCCCCACACAGATCTCGGAACAAACTCTTTCCTGCTTTTGTAAATCTCATTTTTGAAAAGCCCAAGTAATAACACAGTCTAAAGTCACCAATGTTTCCTCACAACCTTCACTTCTCCTTGGAAGGTTTTGCTTTCTGGTAGGCAGATAAGCAGCCTGTCTCTCCCTGGGGAAACCAAGCAGGATGAAAAAGAAATGCCTTTATCACAGAGGAAGTCCTTTGGACGAGGGGATTGAGTCTATCATCAATAAGTTTGCAGATCACACCAAGCTAGGAGCAGGTGTTGATGTGTTGGAGGGTAGGAGAGCCCTGCAGAGGGACCTTGCCAGGCTGGATGGGTGGGCAGAGATCAATGGGATGAGATTTAACAAGGCCAAGTGCAGGGTTCTGCACTTTGGCCACAACAACCCCAAGCAGTGCTACAGGCTGGGGACAGTGGCTGGAGACCAGCCAGGAAGAAAGGGACCTGGAGGTACTGGTAGATAGTAGCTGAACAGAAGCCAGCAGTGTGCCCAGGTGGCCAGGAGACCCTATGGTATCCTGGCCTGGATCAGGAACAGTGTGGCCAGTAGGACAAGGGAGGTTATTCTGCCACTGTATTCAACACTGGTCAGGACACACCTTGAGTCCTGTGTCCAGTTGTGGGCTCCTCAATTCAAGAGAGATGTTGAGGTGCTGGAAAGTGTCCAGAGAAGGGCAATGAAGCTGGGGAGGGGCCTGGAGCACAGCCCTGTGAGGAGAGGCTGAGGGAGCTGGGGGTGTGCAGCCTGCAGAAGAGGAGGCTTAGGGCAGACCTCATTGCCAAATACAACTACCTGAAGGGAGGCTGTAGCCAGATGGGGTTGGTCTCTTCTGCCAGGCAACCAGCAACAGAACAAGGGACACAGTCTCAAGTTGTGCCAGGGGAGGTCTAGGCTGGATGTTAGGAGGAAGTTGTTGTCAGAGAGAGTGATTTGCATTGGAATGGGCTGCCCAGGGAGGTAGTGGAGTTGCCGTCCCTGGAGGTGTCCAAGAAAAGCCTGGCTGAGGCACTTAGTGCCATGGTCTGGTTGGTTGGACAGAGCAGTATGATAGGTTGGAGTGGATGATCTTGGAGGTCTCTTCCAACCTGGTTGATTCTATGATTCTAAGTATCTCAGAGGGGAGTTATTCACCACACTGAAGTAATGCAAACAGAGCAACGTGAAGGATTTTCCTTTAGAGTGGTGGCAACAATCAAAAAAACCACATAGCACTATCCCATAACCATCACAGGAGTACAAGGATGGATAGAGATGAATCTAGATATCATACTAAGATCTGCTTTAAATAACAACAACAACAACACCACAAAGGAGACACCAACACGGAGTATTTGTTCTGCCGCTTTATGAGCTGACATAAAACTTTGCTCTGAAAACTGCTTGACTAAGTAATTCAGCCAGATGTTCACCTCTTCTGCACTGAAGCAGAATTTGGAAAATATTACATTTGTCCAAATTGCTGATGGCAGGGATGTATTTTTTTGGGTTTCCCTCCCCCCCCACCCTGTAAAAAGTGCTCCATGGGCTGCCTGACAGTTGAGCAATGCCCAACTTTCTCGTATTCCTTCATGTTTTGGAGACTGAAAGGGGAGCCCTGGAGCCTGCTAGTCCACTTATTGTTGTCTACTGATTGCAGAGGAAGCTCTTCAGTTCCAGCATATGCCCCTGTAAAGCTGCCATGTGGAAGAGGTGTTGCTATTTTAAGAGGAGATGGCTCCTTTACAAACAGATGTTGCAGACATGCTTGGCTCCCACTGCTAACCATAAGAGATGAGTTTATTTTTGTTGACTGAAGATTTCTATCTCCTCTTGTGAGGTCAGCCATTACTATACCCCAACCTTTAGTCCTGTTCCCATCAACCCTGGGAGGGGATGCCAAAAGAAGAGGCGAAAAGACAGGTTAAAGGTGCATAATCACTACAGAATGCTTCCCCTGCTGCCTAGGGACTGAGCTGGGTGTAGTCATTCTACTACCATAGAATCATTTAGGTTGGAAGAGAGCTTTAAGATTGTTGGGTCCAGCACTGCCAGGTCCCCACTAAACCATGTCACTCAGCACCACACCTAAATGTGTTCTCAATCCCTCCAGGGATGGGGACTCCACCACTGCACTGGGCAGCCTGTTCCAGGGCTTGACAACCCTTTGGGGGAGGACATTTTTCCTCATGTCCAACTAAAATCTCCCTTAGCACAACTTAGGCCCTTGTATTTTGGCCTATTGCTTGTTATTTGAGAGAAGAGACCAATCCCTACCTCACTGCAACCTCCTTTCAGAAAGTTACAAAGAGTAATAAGGTCTCCCCTGAGCCTCCTTTTCTCTAGGCTAAACATCCCCAGTTCCTTCAGCTGCTCCTCACAAGACTTCTGCTCTAGATTCTTCATCAGCTTTGGTGTCTTTCTTTGGACATGCTCCAGCACCTCAGTGTCCTTGTAGTGAGGAGTCCAAAACTGAATCCACTATTTGAGGTGTGACCTCATCAGTGCCCAGTACTAGGGGATGATCCCTGCTCTGGTCCTCTAGCCACACTAGTGTCAATACAGGCCAGGATGCTCTTTGCCTTCTTGGCCACCTGGCCACACTGCTGGCTTATACTTAGCTGCCTGTCCACCTCTGTAGAATTTTTCTTCCTTAAATTTGCTTTTGCTTTTAGAACTCACATCATTTCTCTGTGCACCACATCCTATGTGCCTGCACCACATCCTATGTGCCTGCACAGGCACGATCGGGTTGCATTCAAGTCAAGGAGAAAACCCGTCTGCCAGAGACGCTTAATTCCTTAATGCCCCAGCCTCAAGGGGCACTTTCCAGAGGCAGTTAAGTCCTAGAAAGCACAGGTAGATGCCAGTGACATTTTAGACACATCAAAGTGCTTCGTTCCCACCAGTTCCATCAGACAGACAAACACTTCTGGAAATCCTGTGGGAGACATAATCACCTGTAACAAACTGCTCCTTCTGCCAGCTGTTAACTGCATCATCTCTACCACCACTCCTGCAGTGATCAGCAATAAACACATTGAATTCTCTGCACTAGGCTCAGATCTTACTAAATTATGGTCCTAAACTGCCATGAAAGAACTTGGCTTCTACTTTTCTTGAAAGAGGAGAGGGGAAAAAAAAAATAGAAGTGTAGTTTACCTTCAGAATTTCCCTGTGTGAATCCCAGGAACCAGGTAAAACATAGTACAGTCCAGAGAAAGCAGAATCCCCTACAATTGGAAGAAAACAAAAGAAAAAATGATGAGTTTCTACACCACCATTAACAAAAACTAATGCCCCTTCCCATTGAGGGTCTTCTCTTTGATCACAAGTCCAGCGAAGCCAGTGGCAGTGCCTGTGTGTCTCTGGGGAATGAAGAATGGACACTCAGCAGAACTGTGCTCACTTCTGTCTGAGATCTCACTTTGCTGCTTTAGAGTCATCTAAAAGTCACTGAATCCAGTGGAAGGTTTTCTCTCTGGTTTTAGGAGGTGTTGATCAAGCCTTGAACAAGGACCAGAGCACTGTTTTGAGATGCAGGGTCATCAGTGCCAGGTCAGCAGTTCTTTTACTACTTCTATGCCCTGGCACTTGCCCTGTCTAGGGCAGAACATCAGAAAAACAAGAGGATGGAGAAGTAATTCAAAATTGGAAGGGTGAAGACATGCCAGGAGAACATGGCTGTGAGGACACGGGTGGGAAATGGTCTGACATGCAGTGACATGGCACCAGGATCTCAGCAAACAAATTCAGAGTTCTTATGCTTTACCTACAGGAAGATATTCTAAATGTATGAAACCCTACCTGGCTGTACTCCTGCTTTTACACCCAGACACAAAGATAGGGGCAGCTTCTAGCCACTCAGCACCTCATGCTGTTGCCCCTAATGACTTTCTCATTAGCTTGGTAGGGAAATTTTAGAAGGTGCAAGAGCTGCAGAATCCCAAGTGCAGTGCTGTCCAGACCCTTTCACCACGCAGAGGGAAAAGGACAAACCTTTCAGTCAGCTCAGCTTCAAGCCTTGGAGTGCCACTGAAAACAGCAGCAGAGAGGAAAACTTTTAGCAGAAAGGTAGCTGAAACTCCCCCTCCCCCCCCCGCCCTTAACCTCCCAATTCCCTTGATTTGTAGCCAAATAACGAACATAGGAAAGTCTTCGGGCAAGCTCACTTAAAACTGTCAGTGGAAAGTTTGAAGATTGAAATCCCTCATTTTGGAGAGATGGTGTTTAACAGCTTTGATCAGCAGGGGCTGCTGCAGAAATGGAGACAAAATGCAAGCTATACAAAGTCCTCTGCCAGAAGAATGCTGTGTGGGACATCCACAGGTTGTTCTTCACTTCAGCCAAGCCAGTGCAAACACTGGGATATGCAAAGCAATGCCAAAGTGCAGCTTGCTCCTCTCTTTGGATCTGGCAAAGACAGATCATTTCTCAAATGGGATTAGAGACCACTCTTCTCCTGCCATTGAGCTACAGCTTTAGCACAAGAAAGCATCCTCTGAGAGAATGTATTATCCTGGGGCAGATCCTCACCCAGCACAGAAGACCCTTCCCCACAGCTAAAACAAAGCCACAGTGATTTACACATCAGTGGGGAAACCTTCAATGTAAAACTCCATGCAGGAATCCAGCCTCTTGTTTTAAGCCTGAAGGGATAAAATATTGGAGTTGTCAGGAGACAACCGAGATGAACCACATCACTGTGCTGTTCTGGGCTGCACATTTCAGGAGCTTTGGGGCTGCTTTAGGTTATGCATGGAGGAACAATAGCTTGGAATAGCTTGGGATCAGGGTATCCTCTCAGCATGTCATGTAGCTGGCCACATGCTAATCCAGAAAGCTTCACTGTGGTCAAGAGACCTCCAGCTGAGGACACCTAAAATCATAGAATGGTCTGGGTTGGAAGAAACCTCCAAAGGTTGTCTAGTCCAGCCCCCACTGCAGTCAGCAGGGGCATCCTCAACTAGACCAGTTTGCCCAAAGCCCTGCCAGGCCTCACTTTGAGGCCTCAACCACCTCCCTGGGCAACCTGTTCCAGTGTTCCACCACCCTCGTAGTAAAGAACCTGCCCCTAACTTGGTTGTCTTCTCTTCATTTCATCTCGCATGGCACAGCGTTGGGCTGAAGATGCTGCTGAGTCCAAGGAGTTATTGTCCCAGTGCATTCAGGGGATGTAGGAAGGGAAGGAGAACATGATGATTCTTCATGGCCACTTCTAGCAGAAGTTTTGTCAGGACTTAAAAGAGGCTGAAACCCATTTCATGGAGACCTGCACCTCAGGGCTCGCCTCCAGAGAGCACTGGTGCTTTAAGATGAAGACACAATTCCACGCATGCACGGAACAAAGACCTTGCTGGGTATCATCAGCTGGGTTTACCTGCCTGAATGAGAGCGTGGGAAGATGAGCATGAACACCAAGGGCAGCAGGATCCCCAAGGGCAGCAGGAACCCCATCATCAAGATCACCTCTTCCCTGGTGAGGATCAGGTTTGTGCCACTATGCACGAACACTGGGGCACACACCACACCTTTCTGAAGTCCATCTCTTTTTCTGGAAGGTACCTTCACAGCCCAAACTTGCTTCCAAAATTCCCACTGACCAACACAGCGAGGGGAACAAGCCTTAGGGGAAAATCCAGCACGTAATTTCATTCCAGTGACACTGACGGGGCTATAAAGGAGACGAATGTGCAGTGTGGGATCCAGCTGGCCTCAGCCAAGCTCCTGGACCCCTCGTACAGCCAATACCATAAGAGCTGAGAGCAGGGCCCAGTGCCAAAACACTGAAGAAAAACACTTTGGCAAAATTCACCAACTTAATGGAAAAAGCAAAAGTGGCTTCCAAATGGCAGCCCTGTGACTGATGGGGCTGTTAATTACCGTGGGGGTTTATAACGCAGGCTCTTTTTCCGTTACAACTCCGCAGCAGCAGGATTGCACAAGCAGCTCGAGCAGCAATAGTAAAGGAAGAGTTTTCTCCTTATATAGAGCTATCAAACCCACCTTGCCTTTATCTCAGCTTCTTTCCACAGCCAGCAATTTCCACAGACACTCTATCACATGGTCCCCACTAAAGGCAGTTATTGCTTGTATTGCACAGAGCCTGTGGATACCAGAATGAGAACCCCACTGCTATAGTCACTAGGTGAAGGAGTGTCCCTAACCACAGATGATCTAAGTTCATGGGAACCCTAAAACTTTTCTACTTTTCTACTTCTTACAAACTCCCTTTACAACAGTGTGAAGCTACTGACTACCACTTAATTTTGCTTTGCAACTTTTCGTGAACTCCTGTGATCGATCTGTGGGGACTAACCAGTGCCAAAAGAGGAAGGCAAAGGACACCAGAGAGGGCCAGAGCAGCCCAGTGACTGCTAATAACACTTCTCAGCCTTAATGGTGCTTTTAGCAACTTCTCGGTGAGGACCATACACACACAGGTAGCAGCCAAGAAGAAACATCCTGAGGAGATCCTACAAAAACTGTAGGTACTGTTCTGTCCTGTCCCCAGAACAAGGGGACACAGTCTCAAGTTGTGCCAGGGCAGGTCTAGGCCGGATGTTAGGAGGAAGTTCTTGCCAGAAAGAGTGATTGGCATTGGAATGGGCTGCCCAGGGAGGTGGTGGAGTCACCATCCCTCAAAGTGTTCAAGACAAGACCAGGTGAGGCACTTAGTGCCATGGTTTGGTTTATTGGACAGGGCTGTGTGATAGGTTGGACTGGGTAATAGAATAGAATAGAATAGAATAGAATAGAATCAACCAGGTTGGAAGAGACCTGGATCATCCAGTCCAACCTATCACCCAGCCCTATCCAGTCAACTAGACCGTGGCATGAAGTGCCTCATCCAGTCTTTTCTTGAACACCTCCAGGGACAGTGACTCCACCACCTCCCTGGGCAGCCCATTCCATCCTGGAAGTCTCTTCCAACCTGGTTGATTCTATGATTCTATGAAAAGAAACCAGGAGGTCTAGGCTCCATTTCTGCTGGTGCTTCAGGACAGGCAGCATGTCCCTGCACTTGGTGGTAGGCAGCAATTCAGAGACCTGACGAAATCACAACTTCTAATTAGCTTACAATTACAAAATTATGCCTTGTGTTTTCAGGTTCCAGACTCATTTGTTGTCTTCTTACTGAGCACTGAAAGATCAGGCTGCTGAGAGTGGCAAGTTGTGGCTTGGAAACTAGAGAAGAGTTCTCACTTCTGTAAGTGGCTTGTGCACAGTGTCTTGCTGTGATAGCCCCAGAAATGTCGTGTTCAGGGTGGCAACCTCAGTAACAAAAGGAAAGGGTAAGTTCTGCTGACCGTATTGGTTCTTCCCTGACCACCACTGGAACAAAGCACTACCCTGAACTAGGACAACAGTAGACAATAGCCTCTAGGGTGGACTTAGTCAGGAACTACCCTCAAAAATGCAGAAGCTTGACGAAGCTGAAGCAATCTGTAAAGCAGTTGTGACCAGCTATACTCACAATTTCTGCAATTGGTTGGAAGAATTTCAGCTTTTTTAGATTAAAAGGTTTGTCCCTGTCTTAAAAACAAATTCCAAATGATTTTGACATCTCAGGATCATAGAATCATAGAATCAACCAGGTTGGAAGAGACCTCCAAGATCATCCACTCCAACCTAACACCCAGACCTATCCAGTCAACCAGACCATGGCACTAAGTGCCTCATCCAGGCTTTTCTTGAACACCTCCAGGGATGGTGACTCCACCTCCTCCCTGGGCAGCCCATTCCAATGCCAATCACTCTCTCTGCCAAGAGCTTCCTCCTAACATCCAGCCTAGACCTCCTCTGGCACAACTTGAGACTGTGTCCCTTGTTCTGTTGCTGGTTGCCTGGCAGAAGAGACCAACCCCACCTGGCTACAGCCTCCCTTCAGGTAGTTGTATTTGGCAATGAGGTCTGCCCTGAGCCTCCTCTTCTGCAGGCTGCACACCCCCAGCTCCCTCAGCCTCTCCTTATAGGATTTGTGTTCCAGACCCCTAATCAGCTTTGATGCCCTTCTCTGGACATGTTCCAGTAACTCAACATCCCTTCTGAATTGAGGAGCCCAGAACTGGACACAGTACTCGAGGTGTGGCCTGACCAGTGTCAAGTACAGGGGCAGAATAACCTCCCTTGTCCTACTGGCCACATTGTTTTGGTTGGAACAGACCTTTAAGATCATCTTGTTTGGTTATTTGATGGATTAAAGCTGAAGAAAATGTTACAAGGTCTCAAAGTAACATTTTAAACAAATGCCTGTTGTTGATTTCTCCTTCATTTACAGTGGGGAAACGTTTTTGAATCTGCAAACATTCTTGCAGTGTGGAAAAACGATTCCCCCTCCCCACACTCCATTCAGGTGCGGGTTTTTTTCCTGCCCCAAAGACCACAAAGCCAGCTGGATGCTGGAAATTGCTTTTCAAGAAAGGCAAATCCACATTTCTAGCTGTAGGTCAGGCAGTGTATCTTAAAAGCAGAAAATGTTTGTGCTACTTAAGATCCTTTGCACATGACGGGAGGTGATATTTCACAAGACTCCAAAGCAGTTCTGATAGTCGACAGGAAACCCAAACCACAGCCTACATACTGAGGCGTTAAACTGCACCGTGACATCCATTCCACTCCCAGCTTTTTGGGGTGGGAATCTTATTTTGTACCAGTGTCACCCTTTGCATAGCAGACATCTGGTCTCTTGTCAGAGCTTATGGAAACTGTGATATTTCTTCTCTCACCCTTGGTTTCTGGGGAGATCAATGGGAACATGGAGTTACACAGATGTCACTGTATCGACCCTGCTGGACCTTTTCTGCAGTATAAAGCAGCTATTGATTCACACCTCCAGTCAAAGACTTTGTCTGATGTATGCAGGCACTGTGCACAGCCCAGCATGTTAAGGGGAGAAGCTCTGAGATGACTGATATCATATTAATTTACAACCCTCATTAGACATCAGAAAGGAGAAAGCAGAGAAGCAGATATAGCCCAGATACAGCCCATTTCCACTGTCACTTAACAACACGTGAGAAATCGGTGATCTAGAAACTGACAACATTAAGTGGGGAAGGATGAGATTCAGTACCCTTCTAAGATCTTAAAGTTCAAAAATCTCCCACAAAATACTATCCAGCACCATTCAGAATCTAACCCACTGCTTTTAGGCACAGGTTGATCAAAACAGATTTTCAGGTGACAACCTGAAATTCAATGCACTTGCAGCTGTAATGGAGAGGATGAAGTAGGTTATCTGCCTGGCTGCTTGAGCTTTACCAGTACTCTGAGCAGAGTACAAAGCAAAGGATCCCACCATTATCACTGGAGACTCCAGCAGCCCACATGAGGAAATTCCCTTGGATGGGAAACTCTTTAGACCAAACTTCAACCCATCCTTGGGGTGATCCTGGACAGGGATATCTGAATTCCTCTCCAACTTGCCTCAGAGTTTGGAGTGTGTGTGCATACTCATAGATTCCCAGTTTCTGTGGTGCCATTTCTGCCAAATCTAATCTTCATTCAGGATGAAAATGCCCTCAGTGTTGTAGAGATCTATCTCAGGCCTTTGGCAACTGTGGTCCAAAAGTAGCTGCTGCTTCATTTGAAAGCCCTCGGCAGGGAGGAACAACCCACTAGGGCCTGATGAATGGGAAGAACTCTGTTTACAAAGGGGATGGACCTTAGCTACTGGCAGTGCTACAGGAGCTGGTCTCAAGGAGCTTTCCTCTCTTAAAAGGCTGCATATCAGCCAAGGTCTGGATGTGGAAGGCCTGATGTTTGCTCCCTCAGCAACTATAGCTCCTCCTAGGATTTCTCCAGCAGAGAATGCAGATCTGCAGCCCGCAGATGAAGTGTCAGTGTGGCAAATCCTCTCTCCTGCAGACGTCTTACACCTTGTTCTTTCAAACGTTTATGCTGTGTTCTGCAGATAAACGACTGATGGGTTTCAAATCGTTGGTCCTTGGCCTCTTAATTGGGAACTAGAGCTCATGCTTTCATTGCAAAAAGCTGGCACTGAGCTCACCAGCTCCTTTGAGCTGCTGCTGGTGACAACCACTTCCTCACCTGCTGACTGACATTGCTGTAATACCTTCCCAGAAATCTCCTACAGCAGGGAATCTTTCCTGACAGCCCATCGCTTGGTCTCCTCTTTGGTCAGTCACCACCCCTATTTGTCTGGATTATTGACTTTGCTGCTGTTTGAAGTGACAACACTCACTACTGGCCCTTGCCTTTGTGCTCTCAGTAACTGGAGTCCTCAACAAACACAAGTGCTAAGCATGATCTGTCATCTAACTCCTTTTTTTGTCTTTCCAATAAATGTCTTTGCATTCCTTCAATTTGTGAATGGAGTTTGGCAGAGCCCTTACAGAATTCCCCCTTGCTTCCATTTGCACTTCAGTAAGAGTCCAACATTTCTGCTTAGACCCCAAATAAATTGGCAAAGACAGAAAAAAAACCCCAAACCCTACATGCTCTGTGCCTATTTTTCGTCAGAGGTCTCCTACAACCCTTTCACCACAAGACCTGGGCAACCCTTGGTCAATAACATAACCTCCATAAAACCTGTTTTCAAGCAGTGTGGCTTTTATCCCCTCAACCCACTGCAGGGTGGGCATGGAGCTAGAGCTTTATTAAAAGGACATGCTCAAACACACATTGAGGCAGCAGCAGAGGGGAGACCTGGACACTGGACTTCAACTTGTACCTTGGCTGTGACACTCTCTTTCCCCTTCCGGGACACAGCTCCAACAGGCTGTGTGACTGTCTCCTTCCTATGCTATGCACCCAGCACTCACACATCATTTGCCTGCCTACTGAATTTGTCCAGCTGTGCCATAATTTACCCTCAGATCACCTTCCCACCTTGAATCTGATGGTCTTTTCCTTTCAAAACAGGAGCCGTGCTGTGAGCAGCTTCGTCATCCAGCACATGAGCCAGGCAGACCCTGAGCAGCATTACACCAACAACCCAGAGCTGTAACAGCAACCAGACACCCATCAGCAGCCTCCAGAACATCAACCAAGCTGCCTTCACAGCCAACATGGTGCACTGGGGCTGGAAGGGGCCAAGGTGGCACAACCACAACTGAACAGCACAAGTGCTAAGGTTTTGACAAATGCTCAATTCACAGCTGAATGTGAAACCTTCTTCTGTGGCTCATAAGCCTGTGCTCACTAAAACTGCGTCAATGGAAATGATCAAGAGGGGCATTTTAGGCTTGCAGTGCCTGTAAAACTTTGTGTTCTTCTGGTTTTACAAGCTTCAGCTGCTTGAGCCAGGACAAAGCTTCAACACATTCTGCAACTGCTTCTCCTTCCCTGGTGAGCCAGCCCTCCCACTCCCATCCATGGGTCTCTCCTGCACGCCTGGCAGCTCTTCCTCTGCAGGATGCTGCAGGAGTGCTGGGACAAGCAGGACCTCCAGTGCCACGTGGTAGCACATCAGTCCCTTCCCATTACAAGCTGCCTTCAGGAAGCACAACCCGCACCCAGCCCGAGGAACAAGGCACAAAGGTGGCCTAGTGAGCCCAGGCACAAGCCAGCTCTGGGCTCAGAGGCCCCTCTCCAAAACTAACAGCCTCAAGAGGAACATCCAGCTGTGGGGATGGTGAGATGCACAGCACTGCACTCTGCCAAGCAAATCAAAACCCGGCAGCGGAAAGCCCATGGGGAGATAATGCGAAGGGGAGCAAGCGACCTCTGCTGAGGAGGGACGGAGCAGCAGCACGCTGGCGAAGTAGCTAAACCAGAGCAGATCCTGGGAACAAAAGGCGCACATAGTCCGAGTCACCAGAAAAGACCAACCACAAATTTCCCCTGGCACAGCCGCACTCGAACCCTGTGCGGCCCTGCACAGTGCTAGTCTGGAACACCTAGATGCAAAACCAGCTACAGACCTCTGCGAGCAGGCAGCCACACTGCCTTCTCCTGGGTCCCCATTCCCTACCCCTGTCTTCAAGAAGCATCCCATTTGCAGGGATCAAGCAGGATCTCCCTGTCCTCATCTGTAGCACGATTGTGGGCAACTTCTCCATCATGAGAGGGCATTAAGTGGGCGCTCTGTGTAGCAGCTGTGCCTCATGCCGAGTATCCCCAGCATCGGGTCCCTCCCATCACCTCGCTGCTCTGCATTTTTGAAAGGAGTCTTTATCTGTCTGCTCCCCTTTGGGCTTCTCCATTTGTGACAGTCACCCTCACACGGTCCCAAGCAGGCAGTTCACTCCAGACCACCCCCAACATGAAAACAATCTGGGAGGCACTCCAGTTACCAGCATCTCCAGACACGCTACAGCCACATCTGTGCGAAAGAATTAATCAAATCCTAGAAGCACTGCAGTTCAGTCCTCGTGAGTATATAAGCACAGACAAAACTCAAGGGGAGCTGGTTGCGGCCCTCGGGAGCGGTTCTGGTCTCTGTGCAGAGCTCCACAGGCTGACACAGAGCAGAGCTTGTGCTGAGCCCACAAAGGAGCTGCACGTCCACCCCTGGCCAGGCTCTGCGCTCAAAAGGGCAGCTCTCGGAGCGGGGTGACCCTCGGAGTGGAGCTGCCCCCAAATCCCCTCACCCGCTTTCCACCCTTTCACCCCATCTCGCAGCCCAGCCGAAGCTGGCAGGAGAAGAGGGATCCTGTACACAACTTTTTCAAACAGCCAGGCAGAAGAATCCCAGTCCTTGCAAGGGAGTGTCGGTAAATCATCATTACATCCGACAACGCAACCAGAGGGAGTATTAACCCTTTGCTAGTCCCCGGGAAAATAATAACAACAACGACAACACATTTAAGCACGAAAATAGTTCAAGCTGATCCTAGCTGTGTGCGACAGAGGACGGGCAGTGTGTCTGATTCTTTATATCTAAACATAGATTGATAGCAAGAGGCATTTGTGCGCGGGAGCAGACTCTGAGCACATGAGGGACATGCCACCGGGCACCCGCCAGCCGCTGCCCCAGCTCAGCCCTCCCCATGGCTCTCCACTGCCTGAGGACGGCGGTGGCCAGCTCCAGGTACTCGTGTGCCCACGGTCCCGCGGGACAGGAGCAGGGAGTGGTATTCCCCCCACTTCTTCCNGGCCAGGAAGACTGAAGGTGTGCGGGGTTGGGGGGGTTCGGAGTTAGGGAGGCTGGAATTGCCCATCCCTGCGTCTCGCGTGGGTGCAACACCGGCGCCCACCCCCCGGACCAGTTCCCGGGCTAGGAGCTCCTTCCCCGGGTGCATGGGAATGGGGGGGCGGGGGACTCTCTCCTGCCCTTCCCGGCTCCGAGCTCCCAGCTCTCATCCCCTTTCTGCACACCCCAGCACCATTCCAATCCTCCTGCTGCAGCGTGGCCTCCCTTCTCTCCCAGCCCATTCTCCTCTGCAAGCTCAGGAGTTTTCACATCATCCCCTGGCAGAAGGAATGTCTTCCCCCCACCCCATCCCCAACCACCAGGCAGCGGAGCTCCCCTCTCGGGCAGGCTCTCCCCTCCCACAGCCCTGCCGGGATCCCCCGGCTCCCCGGGCACCCCCATCCCCGCCCGGGATGCCCTTTCCCAGCGCCGGGAGAAGTCGGACTTTGTACTCACCCCCTGCCTGCTGCTGTAGCTCTGAGTCTGGAGACCGGCTCTGATTCCGGCTCCATCACGTTTAGTGCATTGTCTCTTTCGGGCAATTTTTGCGGCAATCCATCAGAAAAGGGGGGACAGGCTGGTTTGTGGGTACATCCTTCCCAGGAGCTCAGCTCTCTGCCTCTCTAAGGGGCTCAGCCGTGTCAAAGACACCCCCTGGCCCGGACGGCTCACTCCTTCCTCCTTCTCTTCTGGGTCCTTTTGCTTACACAGATCTTTTAATCCCATTTAACTCCCTCTCGGCAGACTGCAATTACCTTGGGAAAAAGGAGAGAGAACAGAAAGTACACGCTAGGAAGCCAGGCTGGCCCATGGTCGCTGGATTTCTTGCCTCTCTCTCTCTCTCTCTCTCTTTTCCCTCCTCCTTATTAATAGCACAATTTCTGTGATCTCTGATTTCCAAAATCCTTGATTGAAAGTGGTCTGCTTTTTTTTTTTTTTCCTTAGCTGTTACTTTGCTGTTGTTTAGTTGTTGGTTGTAATTACTGTTTTTATTTGCAGTGCAGATGTGCCTCCCACCACCTCCCCCCCAGGATCTCTCCTCTAGACTTAGAGAGAAGAGGAAAAGGCAGATTTCGAGAAATGAAAATTATTTAAGGATGTCCCTGCTGCCTCTCTCTGCTGCCCTCCTCTGTAACACCGAAGAACTTACCAAAAAATAACACAAAGTAAATAAATAATTAAAGAAGAAGAAGAAAAAAAATAAAAGGAAACTATTTTAGCCAGAAGAGCTGCTGAAAAGCAACTGAAGATCCCTTCCAGGTTCCATGGAAGACATGCATAGGCCTCTGGTCTGAGGGAGGCTGCTTGATGGAGGTCTTTTTTCCTCTGCCCTCACCTGCCAGGAGCCCTCTGCCCAGACTGGCTTGGACACACCTCAGCACAGGCTGGCGAAGGACTTATGTTATGAGGTACTTGACACAGCTTTTCCTTTGGGCTCAAGGCTTGGTGGGGGGCAGTTGGGGGGCTGTGGAGGGGACTCGAGCTCACAGAAAAGCCTCCCCATGCCCCTGCTCCTCTCCTTGCCCTGCCCTGCTTCCACTGTACACTCAGTGTGGGGCATCTCCAGACTCTCTCTCCTGCTGGCACCAGCTGGTGGCAGAAGCTGCAGCCCCGGAGGGCAGGGAAAGGAGCATGAGTTTTCTTATGCAAGATCCATCAGAGCAAATCAGACCCCAAGTCCGTTTAGCCAGCTCCATCAGGAGAGAGGACTTTTGTATGTGGGTAAAACTTGCATCCCTGTGCCCTGTCCTCTCCCAGCTCTCGCTAAGTCCCACTGAGCTGGGACTCAGCTGTTCTGCGCACCCCACGGTGTCCAGCAGGTCCCTTTTAACCACAGCAGGACACAGCAAACCCCTGAGCTCTGTGAGATCCTCTCAGGCAGGTGAGGGCAGCGCACCACAGCGAGACCTCCCACCTTGTCCCTGCACCCCTGGGTGCCCCTTGGCCCTGCTCCCATCCCCCTGGCGCAGCGTCTCTGCCTCGGGCACTTACTTTGCAGGCAGGCGAGAGGCACCTTCTCCTGGCAGCCCTGCGTTCATTTGTCCCAGCAGCTTATGGTAATTTCTACTATCAACTGACAATAATAAAAGCAAAAGGAGGGAAAAAAAGCAACCCCAAAACCCCCAGCGACACAACACCCCTAAACAGCAAACCCCAAGCCCCTTCCTCCCTCCTTCCCCTTCAGTCTGAAGGCGTCCCCTGTGCCGGGGGCCAGCGAGCGCAGGCTTTCTTCTCCTGGCAAGCCTGACGTTCCCCCAAGTTCAACAGATAATCCTTCCCCAGGGCTGGTGCGGGCAGGTCCCCCTCGGGCCGTCGCTCCCCTCGTGGGTCATAGATGCTGCAAAGATCCAGGAGAGAAGAGGGGTTGGGACCAGGCGCTGGGAGGGACATGGATGTGAAAGAGGTGGGAGTTATGAGCCTGCCCTTGTCCTTTTAAATAGCTGCAGCCAGGGGACTCCGCCGGCGGGCTGGGGTGCTCCAGGTATCCGGTTTCAGCAAACAGCAGCTAATGAGCAGAGATCCAGCCTCCGAGGGGCAGGTTCAGGGCTGCTCTGCAGACAGGGGGGCACCCCAGGCATCCTACCGGTGAGGGATGGGGTAGGGATGAAGCTGGAAGAGGGAGGTGAAAACTGAGGGTGAAGAGCTATTTGGTCACTGCCGCTCCAGGGTGGAGGGCAGGTTGTAGCTCCCTGTAGCAAGTCCTACAGGGCAACGGGCAACTCCTGCGAGATGCTGAGTATCCAGCACAAGGCTGAGGCACCACCCTGGATCTGGGTATCAAAGCTGAGCTACCCCAGTATCTTGCCATGTGATCTTAAGGGTCTTTTTCCAACCTAAATGATTCTATGCTTCAATGATCATTCCCCAAGACAGGGTGAAGGATCAAGCAGAACGAAAGCACCTTGAACTTGGGTATGGCCACTAAGCTTACACACGCCCCATGACAAAATCAGAGCCACAAGTAGAACCAGTGTCAACCCAGCAAGTACTTAAACTTGAAGCTAGAGAGGAATGATGCTATGCTTGGAGCAGAAAGTTCAGGATCCACTGGCCTGACTCAGCAGTGCAAGTTTTACTCAGAAAACTGACCTCAGAATGTGGACAAAAATTAAGGTTTCCACCACAAATCTGATCTCCCATCCACATGACATCTATTACCATGCATGCTAAGGACTTCTCTCTATAAGTATATTTGACTTGTGGTTGCTTTCCAGGACTGTGGTTTTGCATCTCCCATTTTCTATAGGCATAAGATTTTGTTCATACCTTTGCTGTTGAGAGGCTGAAATTTGTCTCCTCTCTTGCTGCAACAGATGAAGCTTTAAGGAACAAGAAAAGAATGTGTTGTGGCTGGGGTAGATAACTAACAGCCTGCTGTCCTCAGGAGAAACTTGAGAGTATAACTAAGTTACACACTCAGAGGTTTGTAAGAAACTGGCCTGCACAGACAAAACTGTCTCAAGGCCCAGGAGCTCAGATGGCCCATCCAGACCAGCTCTGAGAACTGGGTCTTGAGGGACAAAAGGCAGGCACGCAGTTTGTCAGGAATCACACACAAACTCTGTTTGCCTTCGCTGTTTTCCCCCAGCTGTTTTTCCTGTGTTTCTCAGTCATGCATTCCTCACTGAGAAACGTATTCAAGCCAAGCCTAAGTGTTTAAGATAAAGCTTTAATCTAATAGAAAAATGCTTTGCAAAGAGGAGCGTGGGAACTCCTGTGCTGATGAATACACCTTATATTCTGCTCTCCTCTACCTTTTCTCTCTTCCAAGCACACCAAGTGTTCAGTAGCCTCCCTCCTGCTCAAAAACACCACTCTACCAGGAAAGAACAAGGCTCTGGCTTCCCAGGGTGAAAGACAGACTAGAAAGGGGGGAAAAAAGGGGTGTGCTGCATCGTTTTGCAAAGACATAAGCAAATGGGATGCATAGGGATAACTGACTGGTGAGGACCGGCAATACTCTGGGTCCACAGCACTGTGCCAAGAGCCACCGCAGAGCATGCTTAGAGCCCCATCCTCAAACACTCTTCACATACTTAAGTGTGCTCAGATGAACACTTTCAAACCAAAGGCATGCATAAAAGCTTTTGCTAGCATGGAGACAGAAATGTAACTCAGCAGTAGGAAAAAGGGAATTAGTTTAAACAAAAGGAAACCCAGCACTGCTGAAGCCAAGACTAGTGCCAAGCAAATTCAGGTTCAAAAATTAGACCTCATTCTTCAAAAAGAGAAAAGCCACAACATAGGAGCTGAACAGAAATATATTTAGCAGCTTTATTTTTTTCCTTCTTCCAAATTTAAATAGAAGCCATTCTCAAACACTTAAATAAACTGAAGCGAATCAGCACAGCAGTGAAAGGAAAAATAGAAGGGGGGGAGGGGGTGTTGAAAAAAAGGAATTGGAGTTGACTGCTCTAGTTTAATTAGCCAAAATAAGAAAAGTACAGGGGAGGAGGAAATGCCACCACACACCACACAGCACTGGGAACAGGGACCAGAGGAGTTGCTTTTGACAAAATGCACCTCTCCAAAAAAGCAGCATGTCATTACTGCCCGGATAAACACAGCAGTTGAAATATTCATCCCTATTTAGCCAGTTTCCAGAAGCATCAGTGCCCACCTCTCCTCAGGAGCCATAGCATGGTTAAGCACCAAGGCTTTTATTAATATAAATGTGTCTCTTTGCTCCTCCTGGAAAACCAAGCTTGGAGGCACCTAGGAGCCATGGCGAGCACGCCTTGCAGCTGGGCTACATGACTCACAGCGCCCAGCTTCACTGCCCTGAGGGATCCCAGGCACTAACCTGGGCTTGGCCTCCCGGCTTGGCTCAGCTTAAGGACATCACTGAATTGCAGCTCAATCATTTTCACCTTTTGCACAAGCTAGAAAAGCATCCCAGATCACTGGCTGCCCCCAGAACTCACAAGGAATTACAGGGATACGTCTGGATATATTTAGATAAATGCCCTATTCAGGTCTAAGCTGTGGCACGACCAGGCAGAAGGCACAGGCAGCCTGAAACCCAAGGCACCGGAAAAACCTGTGGGATGGATCGAACAAACATGTGAAGGAGAGGTGGGATAAAGAGCCTTTCACTTCCCTCTGGGCTGGGGATCTGCACCCAGCCTGCATTGGGAGTATCTAAACTTGGCACCTGGCTAGGAGTTTGTCCTGGACTTGCTGGGACAGAGTCATGGAATCACTTTTTCCTCTTCAAGAAAGCAGTGTATTTGAGAAGGCTGCAGCACCCGATTCAGTGTGCCCAGGTGGCCAAGAGAGCCAATGGCATCCTGGCCTGCATCAGGAACAGTGTGGCCAGTAGGACGAGGGAGGTTATTCTGACCCTGTACTCAACACTGATCAGGCCACACCTTGAGTACTGTGTCCAGTTCTGGGCTCCTCAATTCAAGAGAGATGTTGAGGTGCTGGAAGGTGTCCAGAGAAGGGCATCAAAGCTGATTAGGGGTCTGGAACACAAATCCTATGAGGAGAGGCTGAGGGAGCTGGGGGTGTGCAGCCTGCAGAAGAGGAGGCTCAGGGCAGACCTCATTGCCAAATACAACTACCTGAAGGGAGGCTGTAGCCAGGTGGGGCTGGTCTCTTCTGCCAGGCAACCAGCAACAGAACAAGGGACACAGTCTCAAGTTGTGCCAGAGGAGGTCTAGGCTGGATGTTAGGAGGAAGTTGTTGGCAGAGAGAGTGATTGGCATTGGAATGGGCTGCCCAGGGAGGTGGTGGAGTCACCATATGGAGGTGTTCAAGAAAAGCCTGGATGAGGCATTTAGTGACATTGTCTAATTGACTGGATAGGGCTGGGTGCTAGGTTGGACTGGATGATCTTGGAGGTCTCTTCCAAGCTGGTTGATTCTACGATTCTGTGATATGACACTTGGGTTTTGTTTGTGGCCAGCCATGCTGTGTGGGTCTCCACAGTGGACAAGGTCATTTTTAGCAGTTTTGAGTCGGCCAGGAGCTAGAGCCAGGGGAACTGAAAGCCAGGGCAGCTCACAAACTGGACAGAAGTATCCCACACAATAAACACCATACTTGCTATTAATTAAAAAGCTGACTGGGCAATCTCTTCTAATGATGACTACCCCTGGAGGGCATCACTCATCATTCTGCTGCCAAGGTCTGCTCTCCTCTGTACTGTGGCCATTGTGTTTTCACTGGAGCTGTGGTGCCCGCAGTACCTGACATTCATCATTCACTGCTGGGAGTGTGCAGCTCATGACCATGATGTGGGCTGAGTGTAACTTTCCCTTCTTTCTATTAATGTTGAGTCATTATTTTATTTAACCTGTTCTCATTTCAACCCACAGGGCTCCTTTCCTTTTTCTGTGATTCCTCCGCCAGGAATGGGAGTCTCATTGGGTGGTGGAACAACAGAGTTAGTTGCTAGATCCATAGGGAAATGGAACCTACCCTATGGGAGGTGCCACTGCCATGAAGGTGTGACAGTCCCTGCCATCATGAGAGGACACAGGTCTGTGGAGCTGGGGTTTTTCAGTCTGGACAAGAGGAGGATGAAGTGAGACTTTCTCACTCTCTATTATTACCTGAAAAGCAAGTTGAAGCCAGGAGGGGCCTGGCCTCTTCTGCCATGTGACAAGTGAGAAGATAAGAGGAAATGGCCTCAAGTTGCACCAGGGGAGGTTTATATTAGCTATTATGAAAAATCACTTTGCTGGAAAGGTCATTGGGCAGCGAAAGAGGCTGCCCAGGGAAGTGGTGAAGTCACCATCACTGGATATGTTTGAAAGGCTTTTGGATAAGGAGCCTGGGGACATGGTCTAACAGTTGTGTGCAGGGCAATGCTGAGTTATGGTTGGACTCAATGACCTTAAGGTCTTTTCCAGCCAGGTAATTCTATGATTCTTGTTCCCAGTGTGTGCTATGGAGAGTATTATTTTTACAGGAGCTGTGGAGAAAGCTCAGAATCAGGTAAGTAAGCAAAGTTAGTGCCCCAAAGTGCTCCTTCCCCCCTTCTCTGCAGCCCTTCTGACAAAGTCCCTCCTGTGCCATGCCACAGGCCAGCGGTGACATGTTTGAACTCCTGCAGCCGTTTGATGTAACATGTTTTAAATTCCTTGTGGGAACACTGCAGGCTTTTGTCTCTTGACCAGTGCCGTGGGGATGCCACGGCTGGCAGAGACTGATCTTTCTGTGCTTTCCAACTGCACCCTGTCACACCGGGCTGCCCAGCCAGCCCAGAGGCAGCAGTGGCTGTTAATCATTAAACGGAGCCTCTTTGCCATTGGAATGAAAGGAAACACAATGCAGCGAGGCGAGGCCAGGCTTACCCTTCCCAAGGAAGTGCTGCCTGCTGATTACAACTCTGACACACACACTGCTATTTAGATCTTTTGAGAGCTCCAGTCTTACAGGATGGCTGCAAAGCCTTCAACTGGTGTTAGAAATGAGCACTGATGAGCTGATAGGTAAGGCATGCTGGAGTCACACATCAGCATACTTTGACAGGAATCTGGCTCCTACTTCTTCATTGTCTTTAAGATATCAGGCAAAGACTGCCTGGTTTTGCCAACATAGACTCATAGAATCAACCAGGTTGGAAGAGACCTCCAAGATCATCCAGTCCAACCTAGCACCCAGCCCTAGAATCAATCCAGTCAACTAGACCATGGCACTAAGTGCCTCGTCCAGTCTTTTCCTAAACATCTCCAGGGACAGTGACTCCACCACCTCCCTGGGCAGCCCATTCCAATGGCAAATCACATCATATTATTTTTTGCTGTTCCTGAGCTGCATTCAGTGAATTCTTGGTTTAAAACCTATTAAAGCCATAGGTGCTACTGGGTAAGACAAGAGAGCAAACAATACTGAGCAGATTTGAGTGTGACCTCCAATCTCAGAGCAAACGAGGCTGTTCCACTGTCCTTGGCATAGCGTGGTGATCTTGTCCTACATTCTGAAGTGCCCAGCAGAAAATCAAGGCCATTTTCCCTCTTTCATCAAGGAGGTTAAAAACAATCCATCAAACCATCAAAATCCCCAGTGGTCTGCTGCACACAGAGCAGCAGTTCTTCCAGCCTGGAGGTTTGCTAGTTAAGTGCAGTAACGCATCAGTGAGCACAAGTGCTTTTCCCACTGGTGTGCCAAAGGACCTTGTTCAGTTAGAGGAGATGGACATGTGCTGTCGTGGGTGAGAGCATGTAACATGATCTTTCTCTAAAGAAATAGCACATCTTTTCTTCCTGAAACAGAACCACCCTGAGAGCCTCTCCTCCCGTGGCAAGGACAGACGTTGCACCTGTATGCAAAAGTGCCTGATGATCTAAAACATTTCCTGCATACTGAGGGACAGCTGCCACCATGGTTGCTACTACAACAGCATATTACTACAGCAGGAAGCACAAAGCAGTGTGTGAAATTTAAGTCTGAGTTCTGCAAGACACACATATACAATGCTCAGGCACCACTGCCTGCTTCCAGCGTGGTCTGTTGGCTTCCTGGAGATCCCAGTAGCACTTGGTGCCTGCATCAGTGGATGAACACAGAATTGATGTAGGTAGGAGCAATGAGCCTGACCTGTTCTGAGCATGTTGGACAATGGTTAGGTAGCTGTAAGCAGCAAACTATGCAAGGCATTGACCACCAAGTCATATGAAGTCCTTTCAGAGATGCTGCTCGTTCTGTAGGTGCATGTGCATAAGTGCGTGGATGTGATGTTATGGCAGCTGGACCTCACAGCCAGCAAGCTCCAAGGCTGAGTTCAAAAGGGAGGCAGAAAACAGTGCAAGATTATGGCCTTCAGGAGACACCACATTACAGTGCAAATGCCTAGTACAAAGATTTTTTTGCAAGACAAACAGGAATTAAGCCTGGACCAAATGCTAAGTAGTTTCAGCGGGAAGGGGAAAGGAAGAAGAGCTCAGAAAACATCAAAACAAGTTCTCATTAGGAGCAGCATTTAAGGTAATACGATTTAAAACAAAAAGAACAAGTTTTTAACAAGTAAAACAAGGTGGATTTTTTTGTTGTTGTTGCTTTGTAACTGAGAGCTTTTGGCACATTGTCAGTTCCAGCTGCTGTGGGAAAGATAATTGTGTGGTGGTGCTGATCAGGCCTGCAGGAGCATTGTACTGGTTGAAGAGAAACCATACCTGCCCTATGTGAGGAAGACACTGAAGTGAAAATGATATGTCCAGAGCAAAATGAAGGAAGAATGAGACTAGAGAGAGCTGAGATGAGCATCTCTTGGGCTCTACCCTGCCCTGGGCTCACTAATGACACCAGAAAAGATGAGTATTGACAAAGATGAGACACCTCTTCTGTGTACACACAAGTGTATGTTAAGCAAAAGATTTTACTCCACTAAATTCTGAGGTATCAACACAGAAAGAACCCTGCAACCTGATCTATGTCCAAGAGTAACTCTGATATCCAAACCAACCGTATCCCAGTCAGGCAGTTGCTTATTTTAATCTAAGCTGAGTTGTGCTGCTCTGACACCATTTCTTTCAGTAGTTGTATTCATCTGTTTCTGCAACCAGAAATGTTCCTCACCATTCTGCTGACAAGCGCTGTGGCTGGTTAGATGGGGAGAGGAATCACCTCGTTTCTTACAACTGTTTGGTCCCAGATGCCTCACACTGAACTAGCTGCTCTTCCCTGCCTGGAGGCAGTGGTGTCCAAGGGCTCACAGGCTAACCTAGATCTCAGCAGAGCTTGGGTTTGCCTTTCACTACTCCAGTGACCTGCAGGGTGACCTGAAGCAACTTAAACCATTGCTTTTGTGCCATTATTTTCTTGTCTCTAGAGAAAGCTTGTGATATAGATCATCTTATGCATAAAGAGTTTTAAGACCTCCAGACATCAAGTGCTGCCAGTGAACTGTTACTACTTCACTATGTAGCTGGCAGCAGCCTCTGCTGCAGGAGAGCGCACAAATCTATTTCCCAACCAGCTTTTCTATTCACCACAACCTGCCATCGTCCAGATGCACACTTCACTGGGGATCACTCCACTTTATCTGGCTGTAAAGCCCTGTGTAAAAGAAATAAACCCTGCTGATTAAACATGCAGTTCAAATACATCTTCTGGAGTGCAGCAGACAGTTTCTAGGGCTTTATCTGCACCGACTGAAACAGAATCTGTGCCGCTCAGAGCAGAACAATGCTCAATTTCTTCATCCTTTGCCTGAATTGTTAACACATAAAGCAGAAACACAGCCCATTTTCACTGAGAAGGTCTCTTCTGACATACTCAGTGTGTTAACCAAGACTATCCACATCTGCTTCAAAGCTATTAGTTTTTTTAACTCCCAGCAAATACACTTCTTTGTATCTGCACGCTCGCACTCTCCCTCCACTTCAATAGCAATAGTATTTGGTGAAGCACTCCAAGCTGGAGCCACAGCAGAAAGACTGTATTTGCCCATCTTTGGGTAAGAACTAATAAGAGACAGAATTGAGGCTGTTCTTCTAATTCCCCCCACCTGGCAAAAAAAAGAAAAAGCCCCCCCAAATAAATCAAGTCAATATTTATGCACCCACTGGTGAAATAAATCCCCCCAAAGAAGTGGGAAATAAAGGCAAGGGATTGAAACAGAGTTTCATGGAAAGGGACTTTGTTGGCTGACCTCGTTTCAGAGCTTGGGAGATATTTGGATTTGTTTTGGTGGTTTTGCTTGTTTGTTTGGGTTTTTAAGGTTTTGTTTGTTTGGATTATTTTTTCATACTTTTAATCTTTAAAAAAGAATTTATTGTCCTTTAAATGCAGCTGTACTGTGCAGAGTGCATCAAAGCAGCTTCACAGTGGGACCTCTCATTAAGGACCATAAGCTCAGGAGCTCTTGCATGCTGCTAGACTCCATTACTGGATCTGGTGGACACAAGGCTCAGGTATGTCAGGGCTTGGACCATCTCCATTTGCACTAAACAGCCTCTTGGGATGCACTTGGCTCAGCCTAGGTGAGGCCACACTTGCTGAGCGAGAAGCAGTTAATGTTCCAGTGAGTTAGATACAGTATAAACAATTTGATCAGCATTGTTCTAGCCTTCCCAGCGTGAAGATTCCAGCCAAAGGCTGTCAGGGCCAACAAAAAAACTCATATTGACTTCCCAGATCTTCAGAACATATTCTTGTGTAGGGCTTGTGTAGACCCACAGCTAGCTCCAGCGCTTCCTGTGCACAGTTCTTTTGGAAAGGAATGACCTACCAGTAAAAGCTTTGCTCTTTGCCAGTCACAAGCTGCTCTGCTGGCCTTCTCCTTCCACCCACATTAAGGCCCTTGGGCTTGTCTGTTCCATGTGATTCATAAATCCCTTTGCTAAAGCAATAATCAGTGCATCAGGGACTCTGATCCCACCAACATGCCTGTTGAAGGTAGTCTCCCTCTGCCAAAGGCAAATCCCCTGAACTACGCACCTGGACTGAATCCCACTCAGCTCTGCAGTGCTTGAATTTCCAGTGAGAGCTACCACATGGCAGCCAACCAGAGCATTATGTGTGCAGTGTGATTGGCCTCTCCACACCATTCATCAGGAAAGCCTTTATTTTAGTTAGGATTTTCCTGCCCCAAGTATCCATTCTTCGGTCCATCATAATGAAATAGATAGCCCTATTGTTACTGTTTTAAATAAAGAATTCCAAATCCTTTTACACAAGATACCTCAACTTCTGACAGAAGAGAGAGTCACTGGGATGCATTTCACTGAGCTGCTAAAAAAATTCTTTCCTGGACTAACTGCTCCAGAGCAGGCAGCGTATCAGCATTCCTAACATGGCCTGGGAGGACTTAAACTGCCAGTCTTGTTCTGGATGTCAACCAACAGTGCCACAAACTTTAGATGGGCACCTCCTGTTTACCATCTAGAGACCTGGGAGCAGATTTGGAAACAAATAAGCAGATAAATACTGCCAGCACTCACTAGCACCCTCTCCATGCTTTCAGGAAAAAAAAATACCCAAGCCAACCAGCCAAACCCAAACCCAAAGAGTGAATGTCAGCAATGGAGTGAAAATGCTGCATTTCCACTGCTCACACTCACAGCAACAGAACTGCACTGGATATCTGTGAGCTCAGCAGAAGCTGGTATTTGTGCAACAGCACAGAGAGTTTGGCCCTTAACCATGTCACAAGTGTAGCTGAAGCTGTAAGTCCTTATGTGCAGCATGCAGTGGCGTCACTGGAGAAGAGGAGGCTCAGGGGGGACCTCATTGCTGTCTACAACTGCCTGAAAGGAGGCTGTAGCCAGGTGGGGTTGGTCTCTTCTGCCAGGCAACCAGCAACAGAAGAAGGGGACACAGTCTCAAATTGTGCCAGGGGAGGTCTAGGCTGGATGTTAGGAGGAAGTTGTTGGCAGAGAGAGTGATTTGCATTGGAATGGGCTGCCCAGGGAGGTAATGGAGTTGCCGTCCCTGGGGGTGTTCAAGCAAAGCCTGGATGAGGCACTTAGTGCCATGGTCTAGTTTATTGGCCAGGGCTGGGTGCTAGGTTGGACTGGATGATCTTGGAGGTCTCTTCCAACCTGGCTGATTCTATGATTCTATGGTTACTACAGAGGAGCCATTTTACAGAGCAAATCGAGAGATTTTTTAAGCTTGCTTCCCATTTCCCTTTCCCCCAAAGACCACGAGACCAAAGGAGAGCCTTGTCATTGATGAGAGTTAGTTCAGGGTCAGTTCTACGCTCCAAAAACCAAGGCAGAACCTCTGTTTACTCTCCCATTTCTCAGAAAACAGTCAAACCCTTCTTCATATGGAACATCTCATTTGTGTGTCATCAGCAAACTTTTCCACTGGCAAACTTGCCATGCTTCAGCATTTGCTTCATATGTAAATGAAATTCATGCTCTAGCAGTGTCATCTCCCTTTGCAGCCAGCCTGAACACTCTCTTCTCTCATACTGTTTTTCTTTGGCATTTCTTTTGTATGGGCTAACATTAAACTCTTTATTGTTTAGCTTAAAAAGGACAACTTTTAATCTTATTCCATTGCTCATATCTTGAGATGCTCTTCTCCAAACAGCTCTGACTTTGCTTCATTTCCCTCCAGAACCCATACTTGGCACACCAGCCAGACCAAACCTCAATGCAAGACTTGCACTAATCAGCAGAATGAAATAAATGAGACTATTTAATATTTTACATCTTCAAAGTCTTGACTAAGCAACACTACTTTGTTAATATTCTTGTTGGTGGCTATGCCCCAGGCTTGGAGCAGGTACAGTATTTCCTCTGTATTGCTGCTGCTGCAATGCACCTGACAGCCTGACTGTCAAATGGCTAAGGCTGCCTCAGCTACATATTGATGTGGGCAGTGTGGCTCCCACCTTTGCTTTCCTGCAAATAGCACACAGCAAACACCCAAACCAGCCTTCCCCATCAAACACGATGAACAACTCTTCAGTACAAAACCCACTTTGATGCCTCTAATATGCCTTTCATCACAGCATCCTCCAAGCACTTTGCAGTTATTAATGTGATGCCTAATTCATCCCCCACCCACCCGTGTATGTTTTCCTTAATTCACTAGCTGGACACACAGAAAGCCCCAGATGCAATTCTGAAAGTGCTGGCTGTGCTCTCACATTGCCTGTGATCTCTGGGAGCTGTGCCTGTAAGCCCCACTTCAGGAAAAAAAAAATAACAATCAGATCATCAGTAACTTGGCCCACCCTGATAAGGAGAACTCAGTAATCTGTCCCCACAAACCCACAGAGCTTCCCCCTGACACGGTTGGACTTGGTAAGTATTGCAAACCAGGCCTGTCCTATGTATGCGGTCAGCAAAGGGACCTTGTGAGGGCATCAAGTTTCTCTGTACTCTCCATTCCTCCACCCTGGTCTGGTTTTGTCTTTTTTTTTTTTTTTTCCCCCTGACATATCATTATTAAACTTCAGGAATAAACTAGTTCCTGGGTAAAAATGTCCCCAAAGTGTCTGAAAGGTAACAAGATATGATGGTTTGGATGTTCCCCTTCCCCCCACACTTTAGAAATCACCCAGACTAGACTCAGTCGGCTCTGGAAATGTGAATGAAGCTTATATTTACAGCTGGCACAATTTACAAGCAGATATTTACAGTATCTCACACACACACAGAGTATCACCAAGGTTGGAAGAGACCTCACAGATCATCAAGTATATACAGTTATAGACAGAAATATACAAGGTAAAAAAGGTAATACAAACAATTCCCCTCCCAGAAACCTGAGTCCCCAGGAGGGACTATCAACCACCCCCTCACCTTCTCCCTACCCCTCTCAACCTTACCCCAGTCCTAAAGAAGAGTGGAGTTTCGGCCAAGAGGGTTAAAAAGCAAGGTGAAGCAGCCAAGCAAAAGGAGGGTGAGGTTAGAAAGCAAGATGGAGTCCAGCCAGCAGCCACGAGCTTCCCAGCAGGCAAAAGCTCCCAGCGAAGGGAAGAAGCAGGTGCCCTAATCTTTGTTTTGTCTTTCTTCTTTACACATCTCAGCAAGACTGTGAGCGAAGTAGACCTCACCATTGTTTTAATTTCTCAGCCTATCATCTAGTTCTTCTCACCAAAACATGCTAGCTAGCTTCAAACTAGCACACAAGAAATGCCAAGCTGTACATTTTCCTCCTTTAGAAGGGAGAGGAGAAACATCAGAGAATTAAAATATTCCTAAATGGTTCTGATCTGCATTTTATTTCAGAGCTTGGATTCTTAAAGATTTCTTTCAGTCCAGAGACCACCCTCTCCCCCCTCCTCCAGCAACACTGGGAGGGGACTATGCTGAAAATTACAGATTCCAGAGTTTGAAAGAGAACTATGAAAGCTTAATTATAGTTATTGACATACCAAACACCCACTGAAGGCTGCTTAACCTTCCCTTGGGCAGAAATAACCACACAAAGTGAAGGTAGCAAACTGACATCAAGCCACCTCAGCTAGGGACAGCTTTCCACAGGCTGGGGCATGAAGGTACTGTGCTCACCTCCTCTCACAGCCTGGGGAGATAGCGGTGGGAGCAGTTGTCACTCTCAGCCCACTAGCAGTATCGACCTGCTTTGTTTAGGGGCTTTTTTGTCCCTCGAAGAACACTATTGCATGAATTTCCCTTCCAGATGTCTTTCTCCCAGAACAGGTCTGAAAGATCTCCTGTGCCTGCTGTGAGATCCCATACCCATGCTCAGCACCATTAATGCACAGCGCATCCCAGACTGTGCATGAGCACCCATCCCCTCTAGGTACCCTGGCAGAGGGATTGCAGGGAAGGAGCCTTCGGCTGCGGGAAAACTCTGCAGATAGGGGTGTAACACTCCTGCGAGCGAACAAATGTCTGGGCTTGGTCTGCCCCAGCCCAACCCTGTTTGCTCTGGGACCGCGCTGGCAGGTCCTGAAGGAACGGTGCTTGTGGGCAGCTCGTTGCCCTCCGGGCAGACTCCACGCCGCCAACAGCTGCAGTCACATCAAAGCCTGTGTGTCTAAAGCGATGCTAAAAGGGTTAGGGAAGGCGGAAGGTTGGCTGGGGTGTTCGCAGGGAGGCTGCCGAGCATCAATCCCACCGGAGGGATGGCGAGCGGAGGCGCTGCCACGTGGCGCTGGCTGCGCGGTGCGAACGGGGCCCGCAGCCCCCCAGCCCTCGGCGGTGTCTGGCCTGTCCTGCTGCACCGCTCACGCAGAGCCCTCGCACCGCCAGCGGGACCTTGTGACAGCCTTGCAAAGACAACGAGCGGCCTCGTTAACCAAGCAGACGAGGTGAAGGCAGCAGCGAGGACTTGGTCAGACACAAGCCAGCCATGTGTTACCTTTCGTTTCTGTGTCATCGGTGTGGCAAGTCCCCAGCTTTGTCCCCACAAAGCTCAACGTGGTTTTTTTGGAGGGGCTGGGGAAGGCTGATCAACTTGGGCTGTGTTTGCCCCAAGGTGCTGCACACCTGTCACCTTCCACTGCAGTCACACATTTGTGCAGAGGTTCCTGGCATGCTCCACAAATGACAACAGGCTGGACCACAAAGCCCTAATTTAGAATGGAGCAAGTGTGCTCATGCAAAAAACCCACAAGGAAGCTTTTGGGACTTGTAGGAGTAAATAGCTGACCACAGGAGCACAGTTTTCACTCTCACACCCAGCACCTTGCACCTCTCACATGGGGCTGTTAAAGACCACATCAGGAGAGACCAAGGGTTGGATGGACTCCACAGCAGGCTTGGGCTGTGTGGTGCTTGAGGGTCGTGGCTATGAGTGAAAGAAGTTTAGGCAGGCTTAACATCAGCTTGCATTTCTTTTCCATCAAGGGACATTGTCTCATGCACTGTACAGCATGGATGTTACTCACACTGCTGCTGCAGCACCAGTCCCCTCCCAGCAGCCTGTGGGTTTCCACACCCTATCTTATGGTGTTCAAGTCACAGGCTTTGATGGAAACTGTTCCCCAGCCAGTGCACAGGGTAGACAAAAAGCTTTTGTAGGGAGGGGGAGGTCAGAATTAACCCCTTTCTGTAGGGAACTTCATGGCATGCATGTCCAGGAGCTTGGTTTGGCATGGCCCGGCATGGCCCAGCATGGCCCAGTGCTCAGCACATAGCCTCTGTGGCTGACACCTGCAACCCCAAACACCACCAAGGGGTTGCAGGAAAATTTCCTAAGAAAGGAGCTGGCTGGTGTTGAGCAAAGCAGAGACTGCCACAGGACAAGTGTGCTACCAACACCTAAGTATGCAGCTATAGCAATACTTGGAACTCTCACTTACAAGAGCAATAAAGAGATCTCCTTAAATCTGGAACCGAGAGAAGAAATGGGACAAAAGCTAAGACTGAATGGGCTAGTTATTGAAAACACCAGTAGTGTACTTATTTATTTCTCATCTCCTGTGCACCAGCTTTAGTGCACTGAATAGCTACAGAATTCACTGGCATTATTCCTAATTTTACAATGATTTGGGAGAAGAGGGGACAAAGGCAAGCAAACAAAGCTAATTGCCTTCAATGTTTTGTTTATCTGGTTTTTGTTCAGCCAAACAAAGAGGACGTTCAGGTCCAAACTGACTGTGGAGCCACAGAACTCTTTTGCTCGGCTGGTCTGCTTAAAAACAGTTTGCAGTTTTGGCATCCAGCATCTTCAGCGGCTACCACTAGCACGTCCTTTCTTATCTCCATCTGGTCACTATAGAAACTCTGGTTACTTCAGCCACTGTTTCTACAGATTAATCAACCTTGCAAAGCCTCTCCAAAAGAGCAGGAAGTCCTCTAAGAGCCAATCCCTTGGTCATAAAAAAAAAAGTAAAGCCAAGAGCAGATTAATCACTGGATGCTATTTCCAATGCAAAAGTCCAAGCAGGAAGAAAGCCTCAATTTTAATACCAAACTATGTGCTCTAACCCATCCGTACCAAGATGCTTTTGTTCTTTGTGCCAGAGAGGAGCAGACTGAGCAGAAATGTAAATAATATGGCATGCTGTGCAGGGAGAGCCTGCTGCTGGCAACGGGGGGTGGAATATGGACCACTCAAACCACAACCAACCAGTTCAGCCAGCCTGGGTTGTCTTTGCTGCCTGCTTCGGCCAGCGTCTGAGATTTCCCAACACAGTCTGAGCGAGGCAGCAGGACCTGCAGGCACCAAGCAGAGGAGCAAAGCAAAGAAGGGGGAGTTTCGGTGGGCAGATCCAAACTGCTGTGATTTCTAGTCGGGGGTAAAGCATCTTGTTGAACACAGATGTGCCAAAGATGCTGAGAACTGAGGTCACTTAAACCTTTAAGAGAGGCTCTAGCAAAAGAAGTTCATCAGAGATTAAGTAACCCAGTAAAAAACAGACATTGCTATCTCCAGATGTCTGTTGAGGAGACTGCAAATCTGTCTCACTGCTGCAAGGTGGGATTGGACAGACTTGGAGGAGCCACCCAAAAGACAAAGGTGAATCTTAACAGTCCTAAAGTGCCAACTGCTCTCTACAGCTACCTGAAGGGAAGTTGCAGCCAGGTGGGGTTGGTCTCTTCTGCACACAGAGACAGAACAAGAGGATGCAGCCTCAAGCTGTGCCAGGGCAGGTTCAGGCTGGACATTAGGAAGAAGTTCTTCACAGCAAGAGTGATTGGCATTGGGATGGGCTGTCTGGGGAGGTGGTGGAGTCCCCATCCTTGGAGGTGTTTAAAAGGAGGCTGCATGAGGCACTTGGTGCCAGGGGTTAGTTAATAGAAGGGTTAGGTGGTAGGTTGGAGTCAGTGATCCTAGAGGTCTCTTCCAACCTGGTTAATTCTGTGACTCTGAGATTCTATGATGCAAAGAGTCAGCAGTTTGTCTTAGACCATGCATCTTCCCAAACAGGGAGCAGTGGTTGCAGAGCAGGTGTTAAGATCAAGAGTGATCTGCTACTGACTCTTGGGAGCATGCAACAGTAGTGGTTTCCTAAATTCCTGGGATCCTTTTTTGACTCGAAGAAAACTGAGTGTGTTTCTAGAAATCTGTATTTCTAGAAGGGAAAATGACAACCATTTGAAAAGACAACTACTAAAACAAAACTGCAAACCAGAAGACAAACAAAATCAGCCCCAAATCTGTTATCTTTTTTATGACAATGTGAGCATGACCTTAGGCCATCTGGAAACCGGCATCAAGTACCTCCCCAAGAGACACCAACACGACTCCTCCTGACTCTCAGCAGAAAGAGCAGTTGGGAGGCTCAGGGCAGCATCACTGGTACCAGCATGGAGCCTCCAGGACAGGCTGGTGGAGCATGTCCTGCCCATCCCTCACTTGTGCCTCACTGCTGGCAGCAGCTCGTGGAGCCACTGCTCAGCCAGTAACACACCACCTGCTCCCATCCTGGAAAATAAAGGCAACTCTGAACACTGGCCTTTGACTCAGGGACTGGGGTTCACTATGCTTTCCCAGCCCTGGCTGTGCCTGCTGCCTTTAGCACCTTTCTCAAAGGAGACTTTACAGTAAGAGTTTAAATGCTTCAAGTTACAAAGCTTGGGGTTTTGGGAATCATTTTTAAAGTCAGGTTCCTCAATGCTTTTCTGTTTCTAGAGCTCAATAGGCTGCCCTGTGGCACTAAGTGGAGGATGGATTTGGATGAGCATTTTACAGTGTCTGGGAGAGACCAGCAAAAGGGTGCCTGACCAGCTCAGCGCTTGTTGCTCAGTAACCAGAGCTGTTACAGTGCCCTCTCTACAAGAATTTGCCATCACTCCTGCCAGCTCAACTATAATAAAGCAACTCTTCTATTATATGATTATTTTCTCTTTACACAGTCTTTTTTTTTTTTTCCCCAGAGTGGATGCAGAAGGAGCAAGGGAAGGTAAAAACCAAGGAGAAGCCAATGCAAACAGTCTGGGAAGGAGCCTTTGAAAATCACCAAGTTTCAAAGCTTTCTCTTTCGAGTGTCCTTCACTCTCCTCCATCAGGGAGGAAGCACAGAAGAACTAGGTCACAGAATCTGGGGAAAAGTCAAACAAGCAAATCTCAGCTGAAACCACTGAGGTTAGTATGTCATGAGCCTGTTCCAAAGGGGAGAGTTTCTGCTCAGTTTCACTGAAATGCAGGCAAGATGGGCTTAGACTGAGGGAGTGGAACACATGAATGTCTGCTCAAATTGCTTTTAAATATCAATGAAAATGAGAAAGAAACATTTCTCCTAGGGCTTTGGACAACTAACCCACCATTTTACACTGGGAGGAAAGCCAGGAGAGGAAAGGAGAGCAACAGCCCACTCTAAAGTCATGTTGGACACAGACCTGGGTCTGACAAAAGGCTTTTGGGTCTTATTTATAAGGCTCTTAAAAATGAGATTTGGTTAATATAACGGAAACAAAGCTCTTAATCTCGGTCTGTAAACACAGATGGAGGCTAACACGCTACTGCCAACAAGTTTGAAACATGACTGCTTCAAGGTGCTTCCACTTTTGTAACCCTACTTGTGATCCCTGAACAAATCCCATTGTTTCAACATCTCTCCGGAAGCACTCCCAGCCCACACCCAGAAATTCTCCTTTACATAGCAAAGGGTTTCCTACACTCAAAAATATTCATTTGATGTGTCAGTGCTTTCTCCACCTTTTCTATTCCTCACCTTTTTATGTCTTCTGGTTGTAAGACACTGATTGATAAGCACTGGGCAACGTTTTAAGAATCCTGTGATTTGAGATTCTTCATTTTTGTCCTTCGTGCAACAGGCAGAGAAGCTTAGTGCTTAGGTACAGGCTAAGTAATTTCCAGGATTGTGCTCAACTTGTCCCCCTCTTACAAATTACCCCCAAAACAACTGGATGCTGCCCCTGCTTTCCCTGGTGTGGTGTGATAACAACTGCCCTGATAAATGCCTTGGCTGAGTTTGGAAGGTCCCCGCTCCCTCCTGGCTTTCTGCCCTCCCTTTAGCCACCAGACAAACACAGGCTCTGGAATGAAAGAGACTTTCACACAAAGCAGCAAATCAAGCTCAATTTTCCACATTCTCTGTACCTTCAACTGCCAGCCTGTGAAGCTGCCATGGGACCTCACATGCTGGACATGCTGCTCCTCCCAGGCTGTCTGATCCTTGCCCTCCCCAAACCCAGCATGAAGGTAAAACTAACAGCATTTCACACTGCTTGGTTCTGGGAGTGTCCCAGGACATCAGAGCACACTCTGAAGTGGCTATCTATCAGCTGCATTTCAGCCTGACATCACACAGATGTTTCCTCAGCACAAGGCTTTGACAGCTGAGAATTTGCAAGCTTCCTCCTGGTTAGAGCATCCCAGAATGAGCACTGGCAAGGTTTGACTGGAGTTCAGAGATCACATGGGACAGCAAGAGACATTCACAATGGATTTGGGAGGCTCGAAATAGAACTTACAATTCTTCCTGGTCTTGCAGTAACTATGGTTGCTTTATCACCCTCCTCTTTCTCACTTCTTCCTGTTTGTGCTTTTTTTTGTTGTTTTTACACATCTTTCCCTCACATCTTTGAACCACAATAGATATATTTATTCTTTGACATTCTCTATATCATGCACATCTTGTTCTGTGCAAACCTCATGAAGCCTGAGCGAGCCTCTTGATGTTCAACAAGGCCAACATCATGGGTTAAGTTGGGTGACAGAGCACTGGAACAGGCTGACCAGAGGGATCGTGGAGACTCCTTCTCTGCAGACTTTCAAAACCCACCTGGATGCATTCCTGTGCAGACTACCCTAGGTGATCCTGCTTTAGGCAGGGGGGTTGGACTTGATGATCTCTGGAAGTCCCTTCCAACCTCTAAGATTCTGTGATTCTGTGATTGTGTGATCAGCAGAAGCGAGTCTTTTCCTTAGGGCATGTGTGTGCATACAGCAAAGTATATCCCCTCTACATTGCACCAAAAGAAACCTGGGCATGTGCACCCTCCTATTATTTGGTGTTATGGGAACTCCAGGGACCCAAGTGAGGTTCTCACTGTGCTGGGACTGGGCAAGTGCAAAGAGAATGATCCCAGCACAGAAGACTCCACAGTTTAAATATTTAAGTAAAGGTGAAAAGAGCCCCAAGAGGGCACTAACCCCTGGTCGTGTAAGCCACAAATTTCACATCCCTATCTCCCTTTCTGTACTTTTGGATGAAGCAAGCTTAGAAATCACCCAAGATTGGAGAAGCTGAGCAAGCCCTGCCCAGCACATTTGCCTTTTAGTACACACACCCCGCAACTTTCTCAGGCCGCTCGAGAGTATCATATCAGAGTGACTATTCCCTGTTTAAACATCATTAGGCTGTATGCATGCAAGCCTGGCTTCAGCCATGTGCTGAAGATAATGAGTTGCCACAAATTTGCCAATTTATTTTTGGAAAGTGTCTGATAGAAGCTGATAGCTCCAGCTTTGACCCATTCGCCCAGAGAAAATCTTATTCACAGTAGCCAGAATATTTAAAGAACGCCACCACCAACACGGGGGGAAAAGGGCACTCAAATAGAAACCTAGAATTCAGTCCACCACCACCACCAAAATTAAAGCTGCTGCAGATGTGAGAGGGAGAGGCTCTGGTGGTGTGGACAGCAAGCATGGCATTAAGCTGCAGATATTAACTGCACCTTCCCGTGGAGCTTGTGAAGGGTCTTTTGGCTCCACCGCAGGTTCATTTACTGTGGAGACAAGCATAGAGTTCATCTATGCTTCCTTGCCCATTACACATTCCTCCCTCCATGTTCCAAATTAATGAGAGTTTCTGCTCACTCAGCAGAAATTAGATTGGTCTGCTTTAAAAAAAGGGCAATTAGGAACCTCTGCTTTTGCTGGGCTTCTCGGGTGCCAGGTGAGAACAATAGGAAGAAAGCAGAGAGGTAGGGCTGTGGGGTGACAGGAGTCTCCAGGCATCCACCTTCTACAGCTAGCTCTCAGTGGCAGGAGCCAGGATTTCTTCCCCACATAATGCTTGCTCTGGTCTCCTTTACCTTGTGGTGCAGACATCCAGCAGCAGCAGAGCAGCAGTCTCTAGTTGTCTGTGCCTGGATGTAAGAGGAGGGGGAGCCTCCAAACCCCCACTGAAAGGCTCCTGTCCCTGCTCCTGCTCCCTGACCCCTAGGGCATGCTGCAGAGCCTCTCTGTTTGCTCAGCCTTTTCCTGATCAAAGAAGGGGAAAAGCTCTTTCCATTCTTGGAGCACGGGAGGAAAGAACTGCGAGTGCTGCTGGCGCTGCTCACTGCCACAATTCATCTTTTGTGTGCAGAGTCCCTAACGCTGCAGTCGTGAGGACAGCCAGGGGTGGGTAACACCGCCGAGAGGACTTGCAAGTGCAGGTGTGGAAGCAGCACAAGCCAGGAAGGAGAGAGGGCAGAAGATGGGGGAAGCCATCCAGCACCTCCAGTCAAGCTTTCACGTTAGACATGCAGAACATCCTATTTCTTACTGCAGGACGCAGGGGGGATAAAGGTGCTTGGCACTTTAGGGAGTTAATTAGGGATTCTGAACAGAAACAGAAACATTAAGGCAGTGATTCAACCCACTGGGAAGCAGCAGCATACTTAGAGGCTGCATGTTAGGAGAAGTTCTTGCCAGAGAGAGTGATTGGCATTGGAATGGGCTGCCCAGGGAGGTGGTGGAGTTGCCGTCCCTGGGAGTGTTCAAGAAAAGCCTGGATGAGGCACTTAGTGCCATGGTCTGGTTGATTGGACAGGGCTGGGTGCTAGGTTGGACTGGATGAGCTTGCAGGTCCCTTCCAACCTGGTTGATTCTATGACTCTATGGGTATTTTGAAGTCCTTATATGACTGTAAAAATCCCCATAAAATTCTGGGCTGCTACATAAACATCATAAGAAGAAAATCACTAGAAAGCTTCACTCTTATCCTTGAAATCTAATTCCATCCCTAAACTGCAAAAATCCAAGCCTGTCTTTAATTATAAAGGAGTGTCTCTTGTTAGAGTAATTGTGTTGAACTTCTCATGAACTAAAAAGAGTTCAAACGTTGTCTGGAGAAAAAAAAAAGTAGTAAATCTAAAGCAAAATGCCTAAAGGGATCATTTTAATGACCCTACCTTAATATTTCTTTGTTTTAGCAGTCTTCAGTTAACTCAGCAGGCAAAAGGAAGTGCCTTAGGATTCCTCTTCGCTTCTCTACGAGAAGGAACGAGAACTGTTCTCACCTTGCAAGACTCGATTTCTGACTCCCAGCTTCGTACCCCTCACCCAAAGAACCAGACGCAGCTGCTGTGTGAGAGTGAGAGGAGACCCTGCAGGACAGAGGCTCTCAGGGCTTGATGGACAATCAAAGCTTTAGCCATGGGTGCCCCCTTGTGACTTGGTGAGTAATTGAGCGCAACCCACAGAGGCGAATTAACGACTGGAGAATAGTTTTGGTTGGAAAAGACCTTTGAAATCATCGACTCTAACTGCTAACCCAGCACTGCCAGGGCACCACTAAACCAAGTCCCTCAACACCACATCTATACTGCTTTTCAGTCCCTCCAGGGATGGGGACTCCAACATTGCCCTGGGCAGCCTGCTCCATGCTCTGACAACCCTCTGTGGGAAGAAATTGCTCCTCATGCCCAACCTAACCTTCCCCTGGTGCAGCTTGAGGCCATTTGCTCTTGCTTGGGAGAAGAGACCAAGCCCCACGTCACTACCACCTTTTTTTGTTTTCTGAAGATCGTTCATGTAGCAGTGCTGCAGATATTGGGCTGAGGTCTGGCACTGTGGAGGACTGCTGGTGGACATGGCACCAGCTGACAGCTTCCTGCCACGGAGTATTCATCTATCTTCCATAGCTGCATCACTGCATTTCCTTACTTTCCACTTGCCCATTCTTCTCCAGGCCACAGCCGTGCCTGCCAGCTGGGTAACTGATCCTGCTGCTTCATCCTCCCACAGACACATCTCTGAGAAGCAATCAATTTGTTTCTAGGTGCAAATCTCCACTCATGAGGTAATGCAGAAGGGATGTGACACCTTGAGACATCACCGAGCCAACAGCCTGCCCAAAGCCCCCCTGCAGGGATGTTTCCCAGATTTCATCTTCCCTTCCTAAAGTCAAAGGGAAGTCGAGCAGGCAGCTGGAACACGACTCATGTGACAAGTCAGGGTGAAGATGAGCCACATCCATCCTCAGCCTGCCGTGGGACTACACAAAGGTTGTGCTGAATGTCTGCCTTTCTTGCAACAGCATCGTTCAAGGTCTCCAGCACTTTGGCACAAGTAAAGATAGATTTTTCTGTTTCCACTGCTTGGCAGCTCATCGCCTGGAGCTATTTGTCTCTGTTCTGATATTTCTGCTGCAGAAGGGCCAGTATGAGAACTCCTAATTTGCTCTGCTTTGACTATCACAGCAGAAAGGGGCAGAGTCATGCTGTGCCTCTACATCCAACAACAGTCACTTCAGTTCTGAGCCTCAATCAGTACTTTAATGGGCCTAATTTTCTAGCTTTTGATCAAAATGTCTTTAGAATGGCACATCTTCAGACATTGCCTCTGGAAATAAGCAGAAAGAACAAGATAACCTTTGTGAGCCTTCACTCCCTAAAATCTATAGCCAAATCTACACAACCTCTTTTTATTATCTCCTTAACCCAGCCTGGTACCCAAGAGCTGAGCAAAGCTGAATGTGAAATAGCTTCCTAACCAATCTTTCCATCTGCTAATTATCATTGTGGCAAGGCAGGGCAGTTCCTTCATCTTTGGAAACACAAATGGCTATCTCATCTCTGAAAACCCTGCACAGCCTGCAAATCTGACAGTGGAGAGTTGAAGTCCAAGCTGAACTTAGCTGTGACCAATTATACAAGTGGTCTGGGTTTGCTGCTTAATTAAGGCAACTCTTCAGGATGGTACCAAAAATATAAAGCCACTCTAAACCCCCCAAACCAGTCTCCTGCTGTTTGAGTCTCTCAACACAGCCAAATCAGAGAAAGGGCATCAGGGATTTTAAAACAGCTTTTATAATTTGTATAAATTGCTTTTATAATCTGTTGAGTATTAACCAGACAGGCTTCCTTCAAGGTTGACAGTTGGACTTGATGATCTTGAAGGTCTTTCCCAACCTTAATGATTCCATGAAGTCAGTGCTAGAAAAAAACAGAGTTGCTTTAAGTGTGACTTAGATTATCTGCACTGAAAGCTGAGTTGAAGTGTAGTTAGTTCTCTCTCTTGTCACCAAAATTATTGCACGTGTATGTGGTTTTAGTTGCTAGAGGACTTGGCAGAACCTCTCCAGGCTTCATTGCTCTGGTTCCAGAGGTGCAATGAGAAGTTTGGGGAAACCAGTTTTGAGATCCTATCAATCAGCATCACTGTTCTATAGGATGTCTGCTTTCCATAAGCATTTGTTCAAGTAAAACAGCCTTAGTCACATCAAATTAACACAAAGCTGAAACACTGCATCAGAACTGTGGAAGTGCCAGTGGAGAAGATTTCCAGTGGTTAATAGCAGGCCTGTAACACAGTCAGACTCTTCTTGCAGCTGGCACTGATGCTGAGAACAGGCAATGCTCTAGGTACCATAAAGCCTCAGGCACTTAATGATGACCCCAAACTTCCTGATCCCTCTTCAGGATTTGCTTCTGAAAAATCCTGGAATGTAGAGAGGTAACAAATCAGTGTGGAAATGCTAGAGAACACTAGGGTGGGTTTGCTTCAACTTTTCCTTCTCCAGCAGAAAGGAATTAGAAGTAGGCAAGATTCACAAATGCCTTCTGCTGACCTAAAGTGAACAGCTTTTGGCATGCAAATGATTGCTCTGGAACTCTTTGCCCACTTCTGAGGATACACGTTTGCAGATGGGCCTGCAGCAAGGAAGAAACACTTGAGGTGGGGGATTTGCTGCTTACACACAAGGCTCTAGACCTGTGTTGGCAGCAAGATCATTTCCCTGCTGCTTTGGTTTCATCTCCGAGTCAGTTCCCAAGGCACAGCTGATGCCTGGAGCCTAGAGCAAGGCTGCTGGGCCGGAAGTCATGTTTGTGTGCATCTCTATTCTGTTTGGTGGGGACATTAAGGCCACTCAAGAGTCCCTATCACAGGTCCCTCTTCCACAAAGGCCTTGTTATGGCATTTGCTATTGCTCTCCAGAAGAGCAGCATCAGCACAGGAGACTGTACTGGCCATGACATTTAACAAGGCCAAGTGTAAGGTCCTGCACCTGGGTCGGTGCAATCCCAGGCACAGATACAGGCTGGGTGATGAATGGCTGAGAGCAGCCCTGAGGAGAAGGACCTGGGGGTCTGGGTCGACGAGAAGCTCAACATGAGCCGGCAGTGTGCACATGCAGCCCAGACAGCCAACCGAGTGCTGGGCTGCATCAAGAGCAGTGTGGCCAGCAGGGCAAGGGAGGGGATTCTCCCCCTTTACTCTGCTCTCGTCAGACCCCACCTGGAGTACTGTGTGCAGTTCTGGAGCCCCCAATACAAGAAGGACATGGAACTGCTGGAGCGGGTCCAAAGGAGAGCCACGAAGATGATCAGAGGGCTGGAGCACCTCTGCTATGAGGACAGGCTGAGAGAGTTGGGGCTCTTCAGCCTGGAGAGGAGAAGGCTTCGAGGAGACCTTATAGTGGCCTTCCAGTATTTGAAGGGAGCCTACAGGAAAGCTGGGGAGGGACTATTTACACGGTCTAGTAATGTTAGGACGAGGGGGAATGGGTTTAAGCTGGAAGAGGGGAAATTTAGACTGGATGTTAGGAGGAAGTTCTTTACAGTGAGGGTGGTAAGGCACTGGAATGGGTTGCCCAGGGAGGTTGTGGATGCTTCCTCCCTGGAGGTGTTTAAGGTCAGGCTGGATGAGGCCTTGGGTGAGCTGCTCTAGTGGGAGGTGTCCCTGCCTGTGGCAGGGGGTTGGAGCTGGATGATCCTTGAGGTCCCTTCCAACCTAAACCATTCTATGATTCTATGACATTAAGGCCACTCAAGAGTCCCTATCACAGGTCCCTCTTCCACAAAGGCCTTGTTATGGCATTTGCTATTGCTCTCCAGAAGAGCAGCATCAGCACAGGAGACTGTGATACCAAAGGGGTGCCAGGACTGTTCACACATTAACAGTTAACTATTTTGAAGCAATTTTGGAGATGTACACACAGATTTCTGGTCCTCATTAAAATTAATGAAAGGTTTGTATTTGAATGCCTATGCTGCCTCAGAAACCTCAGTCATTATGGCTCAGAAGCTGTCTCTGTCATACAAAACCTCCCAGGATGATTTATGGAGTTGTACATCAGTTAGTTATTATATTCAAAGTCACAATTATTATTTAAAGTTAAATTCAGTATTGGGGGGAAAAAAAGACAGAAGAAGAAAAAGGAAAGAAAAGGCTTTGGGGACAGACTGATGGAGCAGAGCCAATAAAAGGGAGCAGAGTATTGTAGAGGCTGAAGCATCAATAGCACATGGGCATAAAAAGCAAAGAGAGTGAAAGCAGCTGGACCGAGTACGGAAGCAGACAAGACAGCAGGGACTCTTCTGAGCTGAGTGTTCAGATTTTGTTTTAACATTCACAAAGCTGAGAAAGAAATGAAAGAACAGCAGCAGGAATAGTGCAGCAAGTCCCTCTTACACTCAGGGACTGAAAGCTCAGCTTCAAAGATTTCTATTAACCTTGTCTTTTAACACACAACCCCCATTCCTCTCCCCTAGATGATCACATTTTCATAGTAATCATTTCTCTGGCTCAGTTGCCAAAACCTATTTTGCACCAAGCCTCTGCTTTCAGAGACAGTGCAGAGCAGAATATGAGCAAAATGAAGCAGAGTCAGGCTCCAAAGATTGCCATTACCTAATCCTGTACCATTACACAAATTTATTTGTTAGGAATATTCCAGGGTCGGGGGAAAAGGCTTACAACAGCTCACAGTGTTCCTGCTGCCCACCACGGACGCTGCCTTTACCCATAGTGGAACCACACTTGCACTCCTACATGGAAAAGACAGGGAATTACAGCCAACCTCAGAAATGCTGAGGACAGATCCCTCCAACCTCTGAAAAGACTGGCTTATTATGTTATTACAATTCCCTGGGAATTGCTACATACTCATCACTAGAGCATAAAATTTCATCAGGAGCCTCTGAAACATTCCTGCCTGTATGTTACAGGAGAAGTTTCAGAAGCCTCATTGCACAGAGGTTCGCAGAAAAGCTATTATCCATCTATGGCACCAGGGTACTGATCTGTCAGCACAGAGCTTCTTGGAGGCTATTGCAGCCACCCACTAAATGGTTTTTTGATTAGCTACGTTGTTTGAAACCACTACACACTTTCATGCTAAACACTGGACTGCCAGGCAAAGGGTCAGTCCCAAGGCTTCAGCCCAGCTTCACAAAATTCTTCCACTGGTTCTGGGCTGGAGTTCAAGTGAACCTCTAGATGAGGAGATGGGTTTAAGTTTAAAATTGGCAACCCTGCCTGATTTTATCAAAGTCTCATGATACTTGGCATAGTGCTCAAAACCCCAGCTCTTGGAACCTGTGTAAGAAATTCAACTTCTGCTTAAAAATCCCCAAACCTCCATTCCATGCAAGGGTTCTGCAAACCTGAGCTCTCCAGAGCTATTCATGACGTATCATTTCAGTCTCCTTCATTTTGGGAAACCTATTTATGACTTCTAAAACCATCTGGCATTAATAATGTGTTTCTGAACTCATAACATGGCCATTTTCGTTCAAAACTGTGACTTTAACTTGTCAGCTTTGAAACGCTGGATCTATTAATTCAAAGAAAAATGCAAAAGGACTAGAAGGGAAATGAAACAGCAGCAGACATTCAAATGTCTTTTAAACCAGAATGAACTATTTCCTCTCTAAAGCAAAGCTACCACACTTCTTCTGCTGTGCTTTGTGCCCTACAGAAGCTATGGGGTCGGTCAAGGTATTCCTGACTGACCTCTAGGCCATGGTGAGTTGTGCATGGAACAGGACCTTAGAGTAAATCCATTTCAAAGTCCTAGTCAATAACTTGCTTTAAAGCTGTAGGTTGACTTCAAATAATCCCACAAAATCTTCACCAGCAACCATACCTGAAGCCAATTTGTGCACAGTGACTGCAATTTAGAGCCCAACAGAGCTGTACCTGTGATCTTTCTGGCTTCTCTAACACCATTTACTTTCCAGCACTGGTATTATCTTTCTCTTTTCATCCTTCACATCTCCCCCTCCCTACTGCCTCTCACACAGTGGTTCTTTCATCTGCTTTCAATAGGTGCTGCTCTACCTAATTAATTGAGGACTTAACAAGTGCACTTTCTAATTAATGTAAATAAGCCCATGCTTGGAACAGTGGCTCACAGTGTTACCCAGCACTCCTTCCTCATAGCAGGATATTATGAGCTCCACCTACTCTGTGCCAAATTAATGCATTAAACTAATAGAGCAGAAGCAAAAAAAGTCTCTTGAAGCGTCATTTAGAAAACGACTCTGAAACAAAAAGCCATTCCCAGCCTCAAATCTCAGAAGCCAATGAAATCCAGAATATCTGGCTGAAGATCAGATTTGAGGAAGAGGGGAGGGGAAAATAAACCACCTGGATTTTAAATCCAGACTCTGCTTTGGTTCTCCCAGTGTGCTGACTGGAGATGAGCAGTACATGGGCTGGGAGGAGGCAAGGGACAGAGGCAAGAGAATGGAATCACAGGGGATTATATCTGTCATCTCTTCTGGTGCCTAAATGACTTTAACTCTGTTCCATTATAACACCCAATATTCAGCTTTCCCTCCTTCTCCAGTGTTTCTGTGCTGTGAACCTGAGATGAAGATTTAGAGGGGCTGCCTGCAAAGTCCCCATCTTCCTCAGCCTTGTTCCATATGTGCCATTATATGCTGCTCTCCATCTCAGTTATTAAACTCATGCCAAGAACCTTCACACACACACACAGAGGCAGACAAATGACTCTCAGCAGATAGGTTTAGAAGAAAACTGCTTATTAAATGACTGCTTCCGCTAGGTTAAGCAGGGGCATTCACCATCCCTCTTACGGGAGAGCTCAGCCTGCAGAAGTGCCTCCAAAAGCTGTCAAAGTCTGCGCTTGTGGCTGTCCTATTTGGTGAGAGACAGCAGGGCTGGCTTTGCACGCTGGAGCAAGACAGAATATATAGGCCAAATACATCAGACAGTGTTTTGACAGGGAGGAAAACCAATTTTTTTTGTGCTCCCCCCAGTACAACTAGTTAAATGAAGCAGCAGGGGTTCTGGGGGTGGGGTGGGGGGTTGGCATCCAACTTGATGGCCTCTCGCGCAGCGGGAGCAGGGCATCAGCTGCACCATCTGCAAGGCCAGCCTGTGAAAACCCAGGCAAAAGGTAGATGCCCCAAACAAAACAAAATCAAATCAACCACCCTCTTCCTCTGTTACTGAACACTTTTCTCTAGCAGAGAGGACAAAACCAAAATTGTGAGGATTTCAGAGTATTCTGTAAACAGTGAAAAGTGCTCCCAAGCCAGCATTTGAGTTTGTTCCTCAGTTTGTTTCCACAGATGGGTTGGGAGCAAGACTGTGTTAGTTTAGGCTTTACCTACCTAAAGTTCATTAAGTCAAAAGAAACCTTTGTGTTTTTTCAGTAGTTTTTGGATGAGTTCACAGGTTTCAATAGCCTGGAGAAGAACTAACAGGAAAGAGGGAACAGAGGTGTATGGAGCAATGAGTGTGAATAGAAGGTGGCAAAACTGCATTGTACATCAGATGATTCTCAGCTTGTTATAAGCTCTTGGCTTTGAGCAATTAGTCCAGAAATAAAGATTTGTTTGTATTTTCCACAGTCTCTCCCTGTTGTGGAGACCAGGCAGCCAAAAAAAGGAAAAAATTAGAAAGTGTGCTCTTCCCACTGCATTTCCTTCATCAATAAACAGCTTCTTCATTTATATATATTTAAGAAAACAGCCACACAAAAGAGCCAGGAAGCTGCTGCTTAAATCTCAGTTAGATATGTGTGACATCAGCCTGTGTCCAGGCAGAAGAGCTGGGCAGATCAAGGTTCACTCGCTTGTCTTTAAGAGAAATTTTACCTCATGTTCTTCTGTGGTTTTGTCTCACAAAGCAGTGTGAAAGTGAGTGCCCTCAAAAATGAGTCGAAATTGGGATCAGCGTGGCTGCCAGAGCCTGTCTGTGTGCCAGGCACAGAGCCCTTGGTAGGACTGCTGCTGCCTTATGCCATACGCCCTAGATATTGTCAGCAGTTAGGAGCACAGATGTGCCCACTGAAGTAAGTAATTATTTTTTATTCTCAAGGAATCAGAATTTATTTTCTCTGCACAAGGCCCTCGGGAGCGCTCAGTTTCCCAAAGGGAAGCTGCTGTCTATCAGCAGGTCCAGAGCCCCAAGTTACCCCTTCAAATATGCGTCCACTTGCCTTTCTGTTGGCTAGAATTAAAACCAGAAGAGAAAATATAACTCTGCTCCAGCCTGACATCCTGAGCTGGAGAGGAAGAGGGAGGTGAAGCAGCTGAGCAGGGAGTACAGTTACACTCAGACTAATGACCAGCAGCTCCAGAAAGTCACTGGGCTTTGTTATTGTGCTAACACTGGAAGCATTACACAAAAGGCAACATTTCACTTGCATTATGTTATTAATTTGGCTAGAAGCCATTGCTTTTTCTAGATGGTCTTAAAATAACTCTTTCGTACTGAAATAGCTTCCTTTCTCTGCAGCCAAATAATGCAGTCGGGTTTGGGGCTGTGGGGGAGAAAAGAGCCCTGGGGTGGTTAGCAGTTTTTAGACCTATGGAAACTTAGCAAGACCTACACAAAAGCCATGGAAGTCCGACAGGCCTGAGTGTTTAGTGTTTGTTTTGGTTCCCTCCCTGCCAAAGCAGTGGCAGTTGCCCATTCTTTCCTTTGAGCCTGGCAAACTCACCGCTAGTAGGACAAGCCTCTAGTCTTGGTACCTACCACCGGGCGTTGGCATCCGGTCACCGCTCTGCTGTCCTGAGCTGATCCTTTTATTCCATGGCATTCACCTCAGCTGTATTTCAGCTGGCTTGGTGGCCTTGCTATTAAAATAAAACCCTGGATGAATCACCTTCAGTTTATACACAGAGAGAGTCACAGGCTTGCTGCTCCTGTTAGCCACTGGTTGTCCCACATGCCAAGATATCCACCCGCTTCTGGGTGTTTCAGCCACCAGAGTCACCAAAAAAAACCAAACCCTTTTTAATCAGAGTGGGCATTTTGGAAGTTTATTTAAGCCTTTAAAAGAAAGAAAGAAAAAAAAAAGACTCCTGACTGCTCCCTGTGGACTTGCTCCTGAGAGCAGCCTTGTCACTAATTTTACTGTCTACGATCTGCGGTTTTGGGAATGCTTTCTGCTCATTTGACGTTGAAGCAAAAATTCTTGGGTTATTTTTGTTCTGTAAACAATGATACTTGCTCCTGCATTGACCTCGAGTGTAAGGATCTGCTCTTAAGTGAAAAGAAGGTCAGGAAAGATGGGAACTCAAGATATGCTTTGGGTTTTGCTGCTTGAGGTCTCCTCACCAGAGGCGAAGACGACTCAGATTCTGTTGTTACTATTTGAAGCCTGACAAATGATTTGGCTAAGCCTGATACTGTTCTCCAGGCAGTTATTCCTGCTGCCACTGATATAAAGACTTGTGATCATATGGAAACATGGTACAGAGGTCAATGAAACCCCAAAGGGTTTTGTCATCACCTTAAACAGAGACAAGATTTTCCTGAAAGATATCTGTAGTGGAAATATAGAATTGTTCTGCTAACAGTGAGGCTGGTAGAAGAATCATAGAATCAGTCAGGGTTGGAAGGGACCTCAAGGATCACCTAGTTCAAACCCCCTGGCATGGTGGGCAGGGACACCTCACATTAGATCAGGCTGCTCAGAGCCTCACCCAGCCTGGCCTTAAACACCTCCAGAGAGGAGGCTTCCACCATCTCCCTGGGAAACTCATTCCAGGGTCTCACCATCTGCAAGCTGAAAAACTTCTTCCTAACATCCAATCTGAATCTACCCATTTCTAGCTTTGTTTTATTCCCCCCAGTCCTGTCACTACCTGACAACCTTAAGAATCCCTTCCCAGTTTTTTTGTAGGCCCCCCTAAGGTGCTGAAAGGTCACAATGAGGTCACCTCAGAGCCTTCTCCTCTCCAGTCTGAACAGCCTCAACTCCCTCAGTCTGTCCTCATAGCAGAGGTGCTCCAGCCCTCTGATCATCCTCGTGGCCCTTCTCTGGACACATTCCAGCACATCCTCTTCCCTCTTTTAATAGGGGCTCCAGAACTGGATGCAGTACTCCAGGTGAGGTTTCACCAGTGCAGAGTAGAGGGGGAGAATCACCTCCCTCGGCCTGCTGGCCACACTTCTCTTGGTGCAGTCCAGGATGTGGTTGGCTTTCTGGGCTGTAAGAGCACAGTGATGGCTCATTTTGGGCTTCTCACCTACCAGCATCCCCAAGTCCCTCTCCTCAGGGCTTCTCCTAAGCCAGTCATTGCCCAGAAGAGAGAATTATCAGTAACATGTCAGCAAAGCCACTGCATTAAACAGTGACCCCTGGCCAGGACCCAATAAAGCTGAAAATGTGGCAGAACAGGTAGAATAGAGACACTACGTGAATGAAAAGCTGTGAGCTTAATGCAGGAAACATTCACAGTGTCCTTCTCATCACATGAAGCTGTTATTGATGTACCTAAAGGTTTGCATCCAACGCACGGACTGACAGCTCAATGACATCAGTACAGGTCTGCAAAACTCTGGCAGTCTGACAGCGAAGGAAGCAGCCCCACATGAAAGCACAGCACACAGCCAAGCTGTGAAACCCACTGCTACAGGACATCATGGAAAGCAACTGGAAAAATCTGTCAATGTGTGTTAAATTCAAAAGGCAGCATCACCAGCTGAGACAACCCCTAGACTGAAGTCACTGGAAAAACATACATGGGGGGAAAATTATCACTCTATATTGGCCATTATCCTCCTCCCTAGCTGTTATTGCTAGGAACAGCAGCACGAGGTTGGGCAGAGCTACGCTGTGAGTCCTCCTACATTCTCAGGGTCTTCGACCCCGGGACATCGCCTGCCTGCACTCCAAATCAGCAGTGCTGATTCTCCTGAACAAGATTAAGGTCAGTGTGCAGCTTTGTGCTCTTCTCATTTGACTTTGAAACTGCTTTGCCTGCACTTAAACTCCAAAGCACAGGGGCAATGCACAGAGGAGATCACTGCCAGGTAAGAATCACCATAAACGGTGCATTTGCACATCATCTGTTAAAGCTTTCTGGGCAGAGCATCCTGCTGGCACAGGCAGGTCTGACATCTCCCACGCACTGCCCAGGCATCTGGCTGGAGCTCAGGTGTGACCCTGTAACAGTGGCCTTTGACAGGCCTGCACTTGTTTGCTTCTTGTCCAAGCTAAGAAGCTCTGTCCCAATACAGTGAACAAATGCATTGCCTTTTACACAATGTATTATATCATATATTATATAGTTTATATTTTATATATAGAATCATAGACTCACAGAATCAGTCAGGGTTGGAAGGGACCACAAGGATCAGCCAGTTCCAACCCCCTTGCCATGGGCAGGGACACCCTACCCTAGAGCAGGCTGCACACAGCCTCATCCAGCCTGGCCTTAAACACCTTCAGGGATGAGGCCTCAACCACCTCCCTGGGCAGCCCATTCCAGCCTCTCACCACTCTCATGGTGAAGAATTTCCTCCTCACACCCAGCCTGAACCCACCCATCTCCAGCTTTGCTCCGTTCCCCCCACTCCTGTCACTCCTTGATCTCCTGAAAAGTCTCTCCTCAGCTTTTTTGTAGGCCCCTTTCAGATACTGGAAGGCCACAAGAAGGTCACCTGGGAGCCTCCTCTTCTCCAGACTGCACAGCCCCAACTCTTTCAGTCTGTCCTCATAGCAGAGCTGCTTCAGCCCTCTGAGCATCCTCCTGGCCCTTCTCTGGACACATTCCAGCACATCTATTTCCCTCTTTTAGTAGAGGCTCCAGAACTGGCTGCAGTACTCCAGGTGGGGTTTCACCAGAGCGGAATAGAGGGGGAGAATCACCTCCCTGGCCCTGCTGGCCACACTTCTCCTGATGCAGCCCAGGAGGTATATATATAGGTATATGTTACAACTCAGGCAAGCCCCGGGGCCCAGAACAGGGCTTCTAGAGAGACTCTGAGAAAGTCACAGGTCCACACTGAGAAGATGACAGAATACTACATCTTTATGGCACCTGAGCAAAGGAGCCATGGCTCTCTCTGACCTCAAGGGATGGGCAAGCAGGTCTTGGCCTCTAATCATGGCCCAGTGCAGATTAGAAAACAGATTAGGCCTCCCAGGAAAACCAAGCAAACCAAAGCAAATCTCCACAACACAAAAACCAAACAAACAAGGCTGGAAGGGAACAAAGCCTCTTGAGCTGTGATCCTCCCCAGATCATTAAAGCTTGTCACTGAATCCTGGGCCAGGTGACTGATTGTTCCTATCAGGGGACCCATTTTCCCCAAATAAGAAGCAAAAGACTTCTCAGATCGATTCTCTTCTCTCCAGAATAAGGTTTTAGACACGTCAGGGCCTATAGGGATGGAAAAGTTGCGTTACAAATGCCAAGCTGCTGCCTCTGGTTGCCTCCTGCTTGCACATTGCTTCCTCCCTCAAAGCATGACTGGTGCATCTCCCAGTTCCACAACAAGCTACACTCAGACCCTTGAGGAAATGAAGTGTATAAACCCAAACTAATTAACAGCATTTTTAAGGCAAGCAAATGAGCCAACACAGCCACTTCCTAGATGGAAGAAAGAAGGAAGGGGTCTGAACTTGATGTCTTGCAAAACCACACGTGTCCATCAGCTGGAGGAGCACTTTTGTAAGCACTTCACTACTTCAACGTGGCACAACAGTTCCAGGTGGTGACTGGATTTGCACTAGTCACCCTCTCTTCCTACCACTGCAGCCAAGAGAAGGGATGATCCTCTGATGGCTCTTGCACCCTCCTGCAGAGCTTAGCCCCCTAAGGACCAGTCTCCTCTTCCAGCAGCAATTTCCCATCTGCCCTTCCTAAGTTGTTCTGTCTTTGAATCTTCTACTTCCCAGAGCCCTTTAAATATATATTTTAAATTCCAACCAGATTCTTGGACTTGGCAGATAAACTGTGGGTCCCATAAGAGTTATATTTTCTTTGAAAGCCTTGAATGAAGTCTTTATAAAAAAACTTCATTAATATTGCTACCTATATGCCTGCTCCCCACTTCCTGTGCAAATCCAAACAGATTCTCCACACAGAAAGGCTTTTGAAATTCGCATATTTACTTCCCCTAAACAGGGAGAGTGTTACTGAGGAGCTTGTGGTAGAGTTAGTCCACATGTGTGTTGTCCTGCTGGACTTTAAGAAGATGAAGTCCTCCATTCATTGGAGATTTTAAAAGTAGATGCAAAGGGGTGGGGGGTGGAGGGGGAGGATATAAAGCTGGGGAGTTTTGTGCTTTGGCTTTGTGCCGTTGGCAGAATTTGGTCCATTCTGGCAGTTCTGTGACAGTAAAGAGTCATTACAGCTAAGGCAGTGCAGTGTGTGCAAGGGTGTTAAAGCTGCTTCTGCCAGAGGAGTCAAAATTAGTAAAGGAGTTGTTTCAAAAGCATCACTGAACTTTGGGTTGGCTCTTTGTTGTTGTCACTGGTTGCTTTGAAAACAGACAAAATGATTCTGTTGGATTTAGTTCAGGAATTGTCAGTGTGAAACTAATAATTGGACTCGATGATCTTGAAGGTCTTTTCCACTCTAAGAAATTCTGTGATTCTGCTGAATTCTGCAAGCTGCAAATGCAAACCCCTGGCTTTCAGCACATCATCCACTCAGATCCAAACAGCACCTTGAGAAACTATGCCCAGGGAGCAGGTCCTGCTCCTTCCGAAGTTGTAGGGTGAGCTCCCCTTGCTGAGGAAGGGGTTGGAACACAACTGGGACAGAGAGGAAGGAGTAAAAGAGTCTACCAGAGGACAACAGAAACCCAAAGTTCATAATGCTCCTATTTTTAAAGTCAGCTTCTTCCAGATGCCCTGCTCCATCAAGGATTGAGTAGCAGCACCAATTAGCTACAGACAGAAAAGGGCAACAGGCAGGCAGCAGGATGGATAAGAGACAGATGGACAGACAGCAAGCAGAACAGAGCCATCTGGGACATAACCCAGCTCTGTCATTTACCACCCTTTCAGTTTCCCTTTCCCACCGCAAAGCCAAAAGATACGTAACTGTTCCTGAAGACCTCTGCAAGCTACAGCCTACATGCCATGACATGCAAGTAATCTCTCTGAAGACTACTTAAATGTTTTAAGCTATTCATGCTTTTAAACACATCTCAAGGAAAATGATTGGCTCCAAAGCCAGCAGAATCTCTCAGACCTCTACATCCACCACACTCAATGTACAGCAGTCTACAGGGCTAACCAGCCAGGTGTGCACACTCTTAGGACTCTCAGCAGTAGATTGTAGATTGCTAGAGCCAGCACAATTCAAGCAAGAGATGCCCAAGTTGGCATCAAGCTTCCTACCCCTCTGAATGACTTGGTGCTCTCCTGGTCTAGTTGACTGGATAGGGCTGGGTGCTAGGTTGGACTGGATCATAGAATGGTTTAGTTTGGAAGGGACCTCAAGGATCATCCAGCTCCAACCCCCTGCCATAGGCAGGGACACCTCCCACTAGAGCAGGCTGCTCAAGGCCTCATCCAGCCTGGCCTTAAACGCCTCCAGGGAGGAAGCATCCACAACCTCCCTGGGCAACCTGTTCCAGTGTCTTACCACCCTCACTGTAAAGAACTTCCTCCTAACATCCAGTCTAAATCTCCCCTCTGCCAGCTTAAACCCATTCCCCCTTGTCCTGACATTACCAGACCTTGTAAATAGTCCCTCCCCAGCTTTCCTGTAGGCTCCCTTCAGATACTGGAAGGCCACTCTAAGGTCTCCTCGAAGCCTTCTCTTCTCCAGGCTGCAGAGCCCCAACTCTCTCAGCCTGTCCTCATAGCAGAGCTGCTGCAGCCCTCTGATCATCTTCGTGGCTCTCCTCTGGACCCGCTCCAGCAGTTCCATGTCCTTCTTGTGTTGGGGGCTCCAGAACTGCACACAGATCTTGGAGATCTCTTCCAACCTGGTCGATTCTGTGATTCTATGATTCCCTTTGACCAGGGACACTTTACTGATGGATTTAGGAATTCTCTTTTGACTCAAACTGTCCAAATGTCCAAACTGTCCAAATGGGTTCATGTATTTCATCAGGTGTCTGGAGTGGGGCACAGACTAAGTCTTTCCTTCAGGGATGTAAAATGGAGGATGTTTTGGATATGTCAACAGGGCTTCTTTAAAGAGTAGTTTGCTTTAAATTGGGCTGCTTTAACTAAAAAGTGGCAAACAAAGGAAAACAGGGAGGGGGGGCTGGAAATCCATTTGAACTGAATCAGAAATCCAGTTTTCCACTGAGGAAGACTTGTGTGACCTTTAGTTCCAAAGGAACATCAACAATTTCTGAACAAAACCCAAACCATGAAATATCTCCTGGGAAGTTGTAATCATTTATTCAAAAATCCCCTTGCTCCTCAACAGGCAGCATTCCCAGGCACAAAGCATCCCACACAATTCTCCTGCTTGGAGCTCCCCATGACACTTGAACCAAGACAGGAGTGCAGCAGGGAACACCCAGTGTGAATAAGGAGACCTCCCGAAGATCCTGCAAGAGCACAAAGTGACACAGAAGAATTGGAATATTCTGGGTTTGAGATTTCCCTACAGAATTCCTATCAGAAGGAGAACATTTTCCAAACAGTTCATTTTTTCTCAAGTTACAGCCCACTTCAGTTTGTTTGGTGTAAATAATCAAGATCAGGATTGCATCAGATTTTGGCTGCAGGAGGGAGATAGAGAGTAGCTGTTCAAACAGGGTGGTGGGAGAGCTGACTGCCTCCCTCCTCCAGTGCTTCAAACCAACTTGCTGTTCAGCTTGAACATGCTTTGCTTTTGCACCATGTGGCTGCAGAGGAGTAACTAGGGAGAGCTGCAAGACAGCCCTACTCTGCCTGGCAGCACACCCATGCTGCAAGTCACAGGGGCAGGTGCTGCACCCTCTGAGCATGGTTTGTCATGGAAGTGCATAAGAAAGCCACATCCACCCCTGAAGGGAGGCTGTAGCAAGGCAGGGTTGGTCTCTTCTCCTAGGCAACCAGCAACAGAACAAGGGGACATAGTCTCAAATTGTGCTAGGGGAGGTCTAGGCTGGATGTCAGGAGGAAGTTGTTGGCAGAGAGAGTGATTGGCATTGGAATGGGCTGCCCAGGGAGGTGGTGGAGTCACCATCCCTGGAGGTGTTGAATCAAAGCCTGGATGAGGCACTTAGTGCCATGGTCTGGTTGATTGGCCAGGGCTGGGTGCTAGGTTGGACTGGATGATCTTGGAGGTCTCTTCCAACCTGGTCGATTCTATGATATTCTATGATATTCTGGGTTCTTAGTGACACTTATGTGATGTACAGGTGGGTGAGGAGGTTATTTCCTTGGCACTTGGAGAGCAGTCTGGGCTTCTTCTCTATAAAGCCCACAGACTTACAGAAGGCTGATGGAGCTGGGGACTTGCCTTGGAGGCACTCTTCGCTCTGCTTTAGGGAGAAACACAGCTCCATCTGGCTGGAAAAGACCTTAAGGTCATCGAGCCCAACCATATCCTAACACCTCCCTGCACACAACTGTTAGACCATGTCCCTGAGAACCTCATCCAAATGGCTTTTAAACACCTCCAGGGATGATGACTTCACTGCTTCCCTGGACAGCCTGTTCCAGTGCCTGATGACACTTCTGGTGCAGAAATATTTCCTAATAACCAATCTAAACCCCCTCTGGTGCAACTTGAGGCCATCTCATCCTATCACTGGTTGCCTGGGAGAAGAGGCTGCCCCCCCTAGCCACAACCTCCTTTCAAGTACTTGTAAAGGTCTCCTTCAGCTTCCTCTTCTCCAGGCTGAGCAACCCCAGCTCCTTCAGCTGCTCCTCACAGGACTTGTGCTCAAATGAGTGTGTTGAACTGAGTGCGAGCACCTGAGTTAAACGAGGAAGCCTTTCTGGGGCAGAGACTCCATCTCAAGGAGAACCACAATACCTCCCCGTGGCACATGCTGTGCAATTGGAAATAACACATTCACTTTGAGCTGCTGCAACTGAGGGTCAGTGTTCAGCTTTTAATGGGAACTCACTGTGATGGGAGAGAAAACTCCAGCGCTGGTTAATTCTTTGAAAGGAACAAAGGCCAGGAACATCCCAGCAGAGAGGACGGGAAGGGTAAATATCCATGAGCAGCATAGCCAAGGATCATTGTTTAAAAGTCTTTTGCAGAACAAATGAAAGGCTGAAATCTTAAGAAGTTTTTTTTCTTTCTTCTTCCTTTTTTTTTTTTTTTTTTAAGGAAGGAAGAAACATCTGTGGGAAGTATTTATGAGACATATAATGCACCTCACATAGTACCCCAAGGGCCATCTTTAGAGTGGAAATAAAGCTTCCATACTAGGAGTTTGTTAACATTGTGACAGGAATCAGATGCAAACACAAAAGGCTGCTTGTTCTCTAATGACTTGCCGAGATAAGTGTCCCTTATCAGCAATGCTGTTTTCTTTTGGAAAGGAAGGGACTCTGTGTGTACAAGCAGGGGATGGAAGTCAATGAAAACAGAAGGCTGGAGAGGTCTGAATGGGTATTTTGTGCTGTAATTCTAGCTTGGGGCTGCTTTTTTGGGTGTGGAAATATCAAACACTGACCTCCCACTGATGGTCCTTGGCAGTGGGATAAGTCACTCATTTATTTTTGCTGGGCCACAAAGCTGCTGTGTAACATGGCAAGGTCCTTGCAAAGTTACACAGGCTCGATACAGCTCCCAGGCAAACAGCCTGCACCCCAGCACCACCGCATCCAGCCCTCACATGCCCCTGCTCCAAATATCACCCAGCTCATGCCCACAACCAGGTAATCCCCACAGCACTCATCAGGCAGCTCTTTCAGTTTGGGAAGAAAAGAGGATTTGTGCAGATGAAGGCTGGGGTGGGAGAGGTAGAGCCACTTAAAATATCCTTCTGCTATAGCCAACAAGGCCTTCAGAGGTGATGCCCTGCTGCTTCTGCCCTAGAGACCCTAAATACATCAAGCTGAAATGAGCTGCATCAAAAAAATCTCACACACAGGAGAAGTGAGGTGTGCAGAATCTTCTCTCTATCCAAAGCAGTCACAACATTCTTTTAAACAGGGAGGAAAAGGAGGAGGAGAAGAGGGTTTACAGAGAGGTGACCACCTCCTGTTTGAGACTTGCTGGGCAGGAAGGTGGCTGTGGACTGTTCTCACTCCTGGCTTAGGCTTGCTGGTATCCACAAGGAGCTTTGTTTTGGTGCCACTTCAATAGTGGAGGATGCTCTGTTACAGGCTGAGGTTACATGAATGCAGTGAGAACCTACAGGGGATTGTTGGGCTCCTCTCTTGAGCAACTCAGACACAGGAATTAACATGTGGCAGCAAGACTCAGGGTAGAGCAGAACCACAACAGCAGGGAGCTCTAGTTAAGTCCGATCAGAACACGAATAGACTTGACATCTCTGCTGGCAGGAGAGCATTTCAGACCTCTCTGCTGTACCAGGGGTTCAGCCAAACCAACTAAACAGCACTCCTAAGTCACCACAACACCTGCAGTGGGCCATACACTGACATTTTGTAGACCACTACTGTTTCTTGGCATGCTCAAACAGCAGCACAACCTCTGGTTGTGTGGTCACCAGATCACCAGAGGTTTCCCCTCCCCCTGCACTAGCTTGCTTCCCAGTAATTTAATTGGCAGGTCTGAAGGCAGAGCTGTACCATAGTCTGGATAGAGAAGCATGGGATCCATCAGCAGGATAAACCAGCAATACCGAGTCAACAGCCCATGGCAGATGATGCAGAAACTCACTTCTTAACTCCCTCTTCCAAGGCACTAGCTCTGCATGGTCACATGCTGTTCCCTTAGGCAGAGGGAGGCTGAAAAGTCTGGATTAAATGAAAGGAAAACAGCTCTGATAGCCATCAACATGGCAGTTAGTGCTGTGTTTCCACACTGGCTTCTCCTACACAAGAGGGGAAGGGATCAAGACTAGAGGAAACTTCCACCATTGTCATGGATGACAGAAGCCAAGGTACCGAGGAGCAGCTGTGCCACCAGGTCTCACAGCCATGTCAACGTGGATAACTGGCCAACATACCATTGCTAAAGACATTACCTTTCATTTTTAAGGCAACCAAGCTCAGCCCCACTCTGCCTCCAGAGTGATCCAGGCAGGAACATCCTCACAGGAACATCCTCTGAGCAATCACGAGGACATAGTTTTTTGACCTGTGCCAAGTATTGCTAAAAATCCAGTTTGACACTGATACATTTCTGTTCCTTCATTGCTAATTCAGCCACTAATACCTACAGAGACTCTGCTCCATAAACAAGTCTGAAACTAGACAGGGGGGATCAAGGGATTTTGTGGGATTCACATGCTCCAGCCAAGGAATGCTCCAACACCATCCACCAGAGACCAAAAATTAAAAAGGCAGGTTCAGGAAAAGACATCTACCAGGAAAGAGCTCCTGTGCAAAAGAGTGGCTTGAAGTTAAAGCAGCTGTCACTTTACAACATCTTCTCTTCTTCTGCCATGGCTACAACACTGCTGCTCACCATTAGCTAGCCATGGAAAGGCAAAAAGTCATCATGACAGAACTGGGCTTCAATAAACAAAGGCCATTTCCAGGATGGAGATCCTTCTACTCAAGCCTAGAAGGCTTCCATCAAAAGACTGACAAGCACACTAGAGTCCACATAATCCCACCTGAGGTAGCCAGCTGGATAGCCACAGGGAGCAGTCATCTGCCAAGGCAGAGACAGGGGATGAGGGGCAGCTTTCAGACAAACCCAGCACAGAGACAGGGGATGAGGGGGGCAAACTTTCAGACAAACCCAGCAAGGTCTGCTGTGCAACCAGCATCAACTGGTGCAAGCTAAAGTGCAAACCATCTGAAATCCACATGCTTCTGGGCACCTTGTTCAGTTGCTTTTTTACAGGCAACTTTGTGGAATTTGCTGGATAAACCCTTCCTGCGGGGACAAGTGGGCTGACAGGAGGTTTTCTGTCTGCTGTCTGGCATGCTGCAAGATGGCTTTTTGAGGCCTTCTGGCTACAAACCAGGAGCAACAAGGAAGTCAGGCGTTTTGGGGCAGACTCACTCCCTTCAGTGCGAATTTGATGATGAAAAATAAGGCTCCAGGCTGCAGAGGTGACAGGATCCGTGTCTGTGCGCTTTGGGATGGGCAGCAGAGGAGCTGGGAATAGATGTGCAGGTAGTGCTAAACACATAGAAAAATGTACTGCTGTCTTTGCTGGAAACCAGCCAGGGCACGTCTGGCTCTGCCATCGATGCACTAGCATTTGAGGCACAGGACAAGAGAGGAAGGCAGGAATAAGCAAGCTCCTCTGTTCCCAAGCCGCTGGCATCTGCTTGGAGGAATACCAAAGGTTGGAATAGTTCATCTGTGCTAAAATATAACATCCCTACACTTGCTTGCTTAGCCCTGGCTCTGTAAAGCAAGGCTTCAGCTTCATGGGGGCTTTGAGAGGTTTTCTTAGTGTTTGGTAACTGTGCAAGAGGCAGTGGCCTTTGCACAGAGAGTTTTACTACCTGAGGCACAGCATTTGTGTTTTGCAGCCAGTCAGTGAGTAGCAGCCAGTCTGCACCCAGACAGGCTAACATTTCTGTCTCAGATAGAGGCACAAGACTCCAGGTGCTAAAGACTCCAGGTGCTAGTGACACCATCACTAAAAACTTGCAGGAGCATCACAAGTTTTGGGTGCAATGATGACATTGCAATCATCATTGCAAAGCTGGCTGCAAGCAGAGCTTTGGTGACACTCTGCAGAATGGCATCTCTATTCATGTTGTTAAACAGACATGAAAGTAAACAGTAATATCTTCTGCCATGAGGAGATAGGCACAACAGGCTCAGGGGTGACCTCATTGCTGTCTACAACTACCTGAAGGGAGGCTGTAGCCAGATGGGGTTGGTCTCTTCTGCCAGGCAACCAGCAACAGAATGAGGGGACACAGTCTCAAGTTGTGCCAGGGGAGGTCTAGGCTGGATGTTAGGAGGAAGTTGTTGGCAGAGAGAGTGATTGGCATTGGAATGGGCTGCCCAGGGAGGTGGTGGAGTCACCATCCCTGGAGGTGTTGAAGCAAAGCCTGAATGGGGCACTTAGTGCCATGGTGTAGTTGATTGGCTAGGGCTGGGTGCTATGTTGGACTGGATGAGCTTGGAACTCTCTTCCAATCTGGTCTGGTCTATTCTATTCTATTCTACTTTATTCTACACTATTCTAACATTAACATGCCCTGCCCTGGGCTCTTCTAGAACAGTTCTAGAGGAGACCATAATTTGGTTTGTCTTTTGGTGGAAGGCTGCTTTTTCTTGCTGACAGAATTAAAAAGCAGCATTTCCTTGGAAACCTCATGGAGCTGCCTCAAAGGGAGAGCTTACTGGGTGCAAATTTTTGTTTCACTCTGCCCTCCAAATGCTCAGAAGAGACCTCACTGACTGGCAACAACAGACACACCAGAGTAATCTGTGCATGAGGGAAGTGGGTTTATTTGACTTACTATGGGCTGATTTGAACCCAGCTTTGCTTAGGTCTCAGAAAACAAAAGAAGAAAGAAGAGAAGCAATCTGATTCACTTCAGGTTTCACAAGGCAATAAGCTGCTAGTGCACAAAGAAAACATCAAGAGAAAGAATGATGACTGCTCTGAAAATCCATCACTTGACATTCACCCCTGCTTGTCGCTGTGTCTGCAAGGGTAGATTTGAAAAGCCTCACAGGCACAAGCAAAACAGGGATTTTTTACCTGTGGTGCTCACCTGTGAACCACCTAACTTCAGAACAAACACCCAAACCCCACCACTCACATTTTTCACAACTCAGATATTTCAACCCAAAGCCATTTATTGCATTTAAACAAAGGTGAGCTCAGACATTTTGCACTCAAATTCAGCTTCCCCAAAAGTAAAAGTGGTATTGAGGTTTACATCTGAAAGAAGCTTAGACTGAAATCAGCTTCCCTGAATTCCATTTGCACTGGAGTCTGTTTCTGCACTGTTAATGCTGCATGACAACCACCAACATTATCCAGACTGAACTTGTCTCTTGGTGGGTGTAAATCTCCCACAAGTTCCTCTGTCTCTTGGGGAGAGCAGGGCAGAGCCACTTCATCACAGCCTGCAAGGATCTGGAGAAACTCCCAAGCAACAGGTGTAGGGAATTCATCCTAGGCACCAGCAGCTGTTCACCAGAGCAAATGCAGGTGAAGACACCACTGTCACCTCCCTGGCCAAGCACAACAGCAAGCAGAAGCAGAATGAACTCTGGCTGTCAGATTAGAGCATCCTCCTATCCCAACACTCCCACCAAACAACAACATGAGAGCTGAAAAAGCCTCTACTCATCTAGGGATCTCCCATAAACTCTTCCCAGTTTTTAATGTAGTGCCTTCCCTTTAGCCCCCTTCCTCTCTCTTGGTAGTTTCTGAGGACCTTCAGGCAAACCCAACACCTCTGGTCCTTTTCCTTGTTTGCCTCAGGACTGACTTGGTTTGCCCTTGGTTTAACCTTCAGCACAAGTTCAAAGCTGGGTTGGTTTATGGAGGCCTTGCTCAAGAATGTAGAGTAGGAGGAGGCTTCACAGAAAGAGTGCTCTGGTGTATGCCTCCCAGCGTGGTGCTTAACCTACTCCCTCTCATTTTTTACAGTAATTCTGTGAACTGTTTATAATTCACTGAGAGTTTTTTTCAGGGTTGCAGTGGCAAGTTCTTCCCTCCTGCAAGCCCTGAGTGAGCTGTTCCCACATATATTCACTCTTGGTTAGAGAAAAAGTCAGGGTTTCTCTCTCTTCTAGAAGAGATTCTCTCAAGATCAAGCTGAATCCCATCTTCCAGTGTGATTGAAGCCTTTCCACTCTGCTGCTGCCTGCAACTTTCAGAGAACTCTCATGGAGCTCATTAATCCCTACATAGAGTGGTCCTAAAACTCAGACAAAGCACCACTCCACTGTTCTTGGCCTCCTGAAGTCTGGGAGCTTCTTCCTAGCTCCAGTTTGGTCATGACCCCAAGGGTGACAAGGAATTTGGAAAAATGACCCCTTGATATACCCCTGGCCACAATCTGGATCATGTTTTTCTAGCTTGTTTGCAAGAATATCAGGTATCAAATCGTCAAATAACTTGCTTATATCATCTACTATTTATTCCTCCCCATCCACAAGCCCTCCTTCCATATCATAGAATCAATCAGTGAGGCTTGGAAGGGACCACAAGGATCATCTAGTTCCAAGCCCCCTGCCATGGGCAGGGACACCCTACCCTAGATCAGGCTACCCAGAGCCTCATCCAGCCTGGCCTTAAACACCTCCAGGGATGGGGCCTCAACCACCTCCCTGGGCAGCCCATTCCAGGCTCTCACCACTCTCATGGTGAAGAACTTTCTCCTCTTCATGTCCAGTCATATCACTGCAGCAGACTTGTTTAATTTAGCAGGTCTCATTTTTGACAAGGCCTTGTTATGCCTTGGCCAGCCACAAGCCCTTCCCTTGTTCCAGAGGCCAGAGGTGAACTACTCTGCTTTGTAATTCCTGCTTTCCTCCCATACACTTTTTAAAGCCTGGTACTTTCAGTTATGTGTAACCTCATTCTTCCTCAGGAGTTCTCAAATGAAGCCAAGAGCAAATTGCTGCTCAGAGGCTTCTTTGGCATCATTCTGGGTACTTTAGGGTGATTTTTATCCCAGCCAGTTATCTAAGTACCTCTAGCATGAGCCCATACCATCATCAATGCCTGCAGAGTACTGACTGGAACTGCAGTCATGCAGGTTTTGACAGACATGCTGATGTCCTAAGACATTCTGGCATCTTTAACATTAGCTTCTCTCTGCAGCAGGCAGAGGACAGCTGCCTGTTTGGTCTCATTCACAATGATTCTTCCTTCTACTGTTTTTTGGAGGCATGCCTATTTGTTTGATCTAATTTCTACTTTCTTTTGTCTTTCCTTTCGGAGTATGAGGGCATTGAGCAGCTCCCAACTCAGCTGAGCTGATCTCTTGTTAGACTCCCTCTGTTTGCTTTGATCAGGATAATTTGTGTTTGTGTCCTTCATAAGCCAGTCTTCAACACATTACAGCAATCTACTGATCTGAGACAAACCAGACAAAACTTACTGTGTTCTGGGAGGGACGGGAAGATACTGTAGGCCACATGTTCCCATCCCCAAATAGGATGCAACTTATGCTTTCCATCACAAGTTGCTGCTATAGAAGCCTCTTTTATCCAGATTAAACCCAAGTAATTTAAGTCTCTCTGCTCCCAACTAGAAGAAAGAGGCCAGCATCCCTCAGCTGGAAAAAGGGTGTGATCTGTGGTCAGGGAGGAGCAGGCAGGACATGCCACAGGCGCAGCCCACGTATCCCATTCAGACCACAGCCATTCACGCAGAAGCTGTCCTGTGGGATACAGGCTTTTGAAAACCCAACTGCCCACTGACAGAGAGCTTCTGCACCCTTCACATTCACTGTGCACCAAATACCTCACTGAGGGATGGGGATGGATGAGGTTGGGTGTTTTCAGCCTGGTCTGTGTGCCTGGGTGAAGGCCAGCACTACTCCCGTGCTTTCCGTAGCTCATCATCTCACTCCTATATTAAGGCTGAGATGAAACCTGCTTATGAGTGGAAGAATAGTTTGTAATCATCTCCAGCAACATTTAATCCTTCTTATCTTCTTGCCTTGTGAGACATCAAGCAATTTTAGGCTGCTGGAAGGTGTCCAGAGAAGGGCAACAAAGCTGGTGAGGGAGCTGGAACACAGCCCCATGAGGAGAGGCTGAGGGAGCTGGGGGTGTGCAGCCTGGAGAAGAGGAGGCTCAGGGCAGAGCTCATTGCTGTCTACAATTACCTGAAGGGAGGCTGTAGCCAGCTGGGGTTGGTCTCTTCTGCCAGGCAACCAGCAACAGAACAAGGGGACACAGTCTCAAGTTGTGGTGGGGGAAGTCTAGGCCAGATGTTAGGAGGAAATTCTTGCCAGAAAGAGAGATTGGCATTGGAATGGGCTGCCCAGGGAGGTAGTGGAGTCACCGTCCCTGGAGGTGTTCAAGAAAAGCCTGGCTGAGGCACTTAGTGCCATGGTCTGGTTGACTGGACAGGGCTGGGTGATAGTTTGGACTGAGTGATCTTAGAGGTCTCTTCCAGCCTGGTTGATTCGATGGTTCAACTCAGCCTTATTCCAGGTAAAATTCTTCATCTTTCTCTCCTCTGCTCCCACCATATCTTGGATTGCCATGAACCACTGCAACCATCCCAACCCTCCTACCAACAACCTGGCCATTGCTTCATCTCACTCCCTGCTCCTGGACTAGACCCAAGCTCAACAGCCACATGGGGTTTACCACTCCAAGAACATGGCCTCTCATATTCCCCCACCCTGCCGAAATCCCCATCTCCACCCTGCCAAAATCCCTGTCCAGGTCCACGCATTAGCTCATAGATTACTGCAGTTGCCTTTCTTCCAGCCTTGGCAGGGGCTTTGCCTCGGCGCGCATCTGCCTGGAACAGCACCATCAAGAGTCCTTTTACTGTTTGCCTTTTCCCTCTGTAATTCCTCCTTTTGCATTTATCTTCTGATTTTCCTACCCCAAAGCAAAGCTGCTTCTCTGCTCTTCTAAGGACCCTTCAGAGCCCCACCAGGGAGCAGCAGCAGCAGCAGCAGCAGTGTACCCCTCTCCTTCCTCAAACCTTTTGCAGCTCATGACTGCTTCTGTAAACCACAGTTTGCTCCATTGCTCTCTGTGCTCCCATGCCCATCCCATGCCCTCATCCTTGCACATTTTATGGACACCATGGCTTTGTTCACAGTCCCTTTCATCCAGAGCCCTCCTTACTCTGGATTCAGAAGACTCATGCATCCAAACAACCTCAAATTTCTTCCATCTTCCTTGTAAAAGGAAAACTCATCCGATGCAATTTCTTTTTACAAGGCCAGCTTTTACAGACCCTCCTGCTCTCCTTATGGAAAATAAGTGGAAACTCCTGGCAGAAGATTATACTTTTTTGTTGTGGGTTTTTTTCCCCCCCCTTCTTTTTAATCTATACGAGCAAAAGTGTATATTATGCTCTGCCTATGTAGCCTTTGCCAGCAAAATATGCTGATGCTTGCAAAACTATAGGACAGTTGTCCAAATGCCTGCCACTTGCCCACACTCATGAATTGTCCTTCTTGCTGACAAGTTAATATTGCATCATAAGCTGCCCACATGAAGTTTTGTTGCTATAACACATGACTGAATTCAATATGTCAGAAAAATGATTAATTGCCCCAGAGATTTGGATCTTTAAAAATAGCAGAAATTCAAAAGCTCAGTGTTCTTTATTCTGATGCTGGTAGAGTTTACATCACGGTTAATAAATAACAGGCCTCCCTCAGAAATTAGGTCATTAGATTGTTCTATTTGCAAACATGAAATGGTCATCAGACGGAACTGGCAATGTCTAGGATACATAGGCTAGACAACAGTGACATCTCAAGTGTTCATGGGGAGCTTTCCAAGGAAATCTAGGTTTGACTTTCAAGTGTTTGCAAGTTTAGGTTCTCCAATAGCAGAGGTGAAATAATGTTTTTAAAGAGGAAAAAGGTTACAGCAGCTCAGATTTGTATCGATTGTAGATTTGAATTGATTGTAGACTCGTATCTTAGGATACAAGTGCAGGGTTCTACACTTTGGCCACAACAACCCCAAGCAGTGTTACAGGCTGAGGACAGAGTGACTGAGAGCAGCCAGGCAGAGAGGGACCTGGGGGTGCTGGTAGATAGTGGTGGGCAGGAGAGCCAATGGCATCCTGGCCTGGATCAGGAACAGTGTGGCCAGCAGGACATTTGTTTAAAATGTTACTTTGAGCCCTTGCAACATTTTCTTCAGCTTTAATCCATCAAATAACCAAACAAGATGATCTTAAAGGTCTTTTCCAACCAAAACAATGTGGCCAGTAGGACAAGGGAGGTTATTCTGCCCCTGTACTTGACACTGGTCAGGCCACACCTTCAGTGTTGTGTCCAGTTCTGGGCCACTCAATTCAAGAGAGATGTTGATATATAGGAACATGTCCAGAGAAGGGCAGCAAGGCTGGTGAGGGGCCTGGAGCACAGCCCTGTGAGGAGAAGCTGAGGGAGCTGGGGGTGTGCAGGCTGCAGAAGAGGAGGCTCAGGGCAGACCTCATTGCTGCCTACAACTACCTGAAGGGAGGCTGTAGCCAGCTGGGGTTGGTCTCTTCTTCCAGACAACCAGCAACAGAACAAGGGGACACAGTCTCAAGTTGTGCCAGGGAAGGTCTAGGCTGGATGTTAGGAGGAAGTTGTTGGCAGAGAGTGATTGGCATTGGAATGGGCTGCCCAAGGAGGTGGTGGAGTTGCTGTCACTGGAGGTGTTCAAGCAAAGCCTGGATGGGGCACTTAGTGCCATGGTCTGGCTGATTGTCTAGGGCTGGGTGCTAGGTTGGACTGGATGATCTTGGAGGTCTCTTCCAACCTGGTTGATTCTGTGATTCTGTGATATTCCAAAAGTTAGCATATCTCCTCAAAACAGACAACACATGGCTGACCCAGGTGATGTAATTCCTACTGTGGCATGCACCTTGCCAGACAAACTTGGAATGGCAAATTCACCCCTGTGTGCTGCTCACTGGCCCTGAGACAAAGGGATCCTCACTTCTAACGTTTGAGATTGCAACTGCAAGAGGTTCTTCCAGCCTTTGTGTAAGCTGTACAGCAGCATGCTGTGTGCTGCTATTCTCCATGCATTTTGCTGCCTTATATGTAGCTGTGATCATTAGGACACCATCATTAAAAAATAGCTAATTCCAGACCTAAACACATTGTCCTGAGCACTCTTCTTTGCTGCTGCTCTGGTGAGCATGGCCATACAGCAGCATCGCAACCCCCAGCCTGCCTTCCGAGAACCACTAAGTGATTAGATATTAACGTGGTTATTGCCCTGTGACCAAGTGATTGCCCACCCCAAACGTGAGTTCTTTCCCCAGCACATCAAAAGCCAGCCAGCCACAACACAGATGACCTTTGTCAGTGCTTTACAGCGAGTCTGCCGAGGAAAATGCTTCTGGTAGGATGCTCGGACAAACCTAGAGACAGACAGGAAGGGGCCACTTCACCCTTCCTGAGCCAATTCTCACTCTTTCCACATACCTCTCATGCCCAGAGAAATCTTTGCAGACCCAGCACCCCACCAACAGCCTGGGAAGAGCTGCTGTTGCCAGGAGGCACATGGAAAAATAAAAGGCAATTATAAGTGATGGCTGGGCTGACAGCAAGTACTTTTAACACAAGCACCACACACCAGTGCCAATAGACTGGACTGAATCCTTTTCTCCTCAGCCCTTTGTGTGCTGCAGACTATCAAGGGCAGCATGGCCCCCAGCATGCCAGAGCCTGACCTCAGGACTGCCTTGCTTGGAGAGTGGGGTGGGGGAACTGGTGCAGACAAAAATCAGCTGGGATATTATCTGTTTGCTGGGGCAGTGCTTTCTGTCTTGGTTTCGTGTCTCAGAAGCCTTGGCAATGGAGGAAGACTCTTGTTCCCCAGTGTCAGAGAATGCTTTGGCCACTGGAAAGAGAACAGACTGCTTTTGCTAACAGCACACCTACTCCCAAGAGCTCCAGGGGGAACTGGCACATCAGTGGAGTTCGTTGTATGGCTTTGTTGTGATACAGACCCAGGCTCTCATTGAGGGAAGGGTAGCCCCTCAGGGCCTGCATGAGACCTTGTTTCCTGCAAAGGGCCACAGAGCATCCCATGAGGACAGAGGGGAGCTGCACACAGAGCTCTCCATCACTATTACCCCATCCCTGGGGCTCCCACAGCAGCTGCCACGTGAGCCCTGATGTTGAACTATGCATCTGTCAGTCTGCAGCCCTCTGCGTGTGCTTCAGCAGGGCTTCTCACAGGTAATTGGAGACAGAATGAGGGGGAATGGCCTCAAGCTGAGACTGGGGAGGTTTACATTGGACATTAGGGAAAAGTTTTTCACGGAGAGAGTGGTCAGGCACTGGAATGAGCTGCCCAGGGAGGTGGTTGAGTCACCTGGAAGTGTTTAAGGGTCGTTTGGATGTGGTGCTTAGGGATATGGTTCAAGGTGAATCTTGTTGAGTAGGGTTATAGCTTGGACTTGGTGATCCTGAGGGTCTTTTCCAGCCTGCATGTTTCTGTGATTCATAGCCCAAGACAGCAGAGAGCAGGACCCAGCAGCTCTTGGGCCAGAGGACTCTTTCCCCTTTTCTCTTTCAAATGCCTCCCTGCTTGCCCCCGGGGGAGGGTTGGTAAATAGAGAAGCACAAGCCTGGCCTGTACCTGCCTTGTTTTTGCAGAAAAGGCTCTCCACTGAGGCTTTTCTGTTCCCTGCAGTCTCCACACCGGGACCCCAAGCTTTGGCCAAGCCTCTGCTCTTAACACTTTTTTGTTTTCTTAAATGGACTGAGAAGTCCTTTCATAAAGTTCACGTGGGGAAAACACATTCATCGCAGGGACCAAGCAGGTTTTCAGCTTAGGCTCTCACTCACATCAGCAGTGAGCCCATCGCAGGACAATGTCTAGGCCATGAAGAAGCACATCCCTGCACAAACCCACCTTTCTGTGAAGCCTTTTTGCATGCATGGGGTTGCTATGGCATTACAGCAATTCTCTGACCACATCTCTCCAGGTGACGGGACACAAACATGAGGCACTCCCTTGGCTGGCTGCAGAGAGCCTCCACCAGCCTGCTGCTGCTGTGGGCTCTGGAAAACATAGCATTTGAGACACTTCCCCCCTCTATTTTCAAGTCTAGGTGCTTAAGTGTGACTATAAGTATCCATTTTTGTGAGTGCCTTTTACTTTTGCCAGCCCTGGAAAAATGATGAGGGCAATGGATGTTAGGAGGAAGTTGTTGCCAGAGAGAGTGATTGGCATTGGAATGGGCTGCCCAGGGAGGTGGTGGAGTCACTGTCCCTGAAGGTGTTCTTGCTTTACAGGGCAACACATTTTGACTCAACCCACACAGCTTTTAGGGCTAACTCTGTCTCCATTCCATTGACCTGGAGAGGCAGCTTCTTCATCTGCTGTGTTAGGTGTGCACCAAGAGTTGAGTGCTCAGGGATAAGAAGAGAAAGGAGGAAAGAGGCAGGAAGGGGATATAGATACACCTGGAAAAGAAAATATTAATTCAAAATAATTCAATGCAGTCACAAATAAGCCCAGTAGAATGAGTTCTCTTTCCTGGCTGTCCAGTCAGTCACCTCCCAGGGTGTAAGAAACATCAGCATGGGATGGAGATGGGTTTCTAGAAGCACATGTCAGAAGGGACAGGGCATAGAGGCAGTGTCCCAGAGGAGCTGCTATACCTACTGCTCCAAAAGCTGACCTTACAATCCTCCCCACTGAAGGGGAGGCTTTAGCATAAGAGTTACCAAGAACAGTGGGAGATGGTGAGGGGTAGATTTAATAATTAGGGTGAGTTTCCCTCCCATAAGGACAAGTAGGGACCACAGGAATGAGACGTGAAGCTCAACAGAGAGGTGGAGTCTGCCTGAAATGAGCACAACACTTTGCTGGACTGAAAGATTTCAGTTTTCACATGCTCCATTTTTCCAACCAAAAAAGATGAAATTTTCCACAGAAGCAGATGCTTTTCTTGAAAGATTTCTTTGAGCAGAAATGCCAAATTCTCCATCAGGAAACTGTTCTGATGGAACCATTTTCAACAAGCCCCATTCGAGGTCTATTTCAGGACTGGCCTTTGCTGGCCTGAGTCAGTTCTTTAACTCATCACGGGTTGTTTTTCCTGCCATTACGTACTCTGAAATTGAGAGTGTCTCTGTTTCAACAGAGCTCCTGCTACTGTTTAAACCAGCTCTTGTTCTGACTCAGGTCCTGAATGCAGCAGCTTTGGCACGGCTCAGCCTGGTGTGACCAGAAACTGCTGGGCAGCACTCACCTCCTGGTAGGGAACCCCTTTACCAGCAAGAGGGTGGCTGTTGGACAGAGATTGCTCATTCAACCACAAGTGGACACATCTTTTTTCCCCTCCAAACTCCTCTTCTGAAAATTTGACCGTTTAAAACCAATGTTAAGGCATATTCAGCCTACTCCACCCATTTCCAGAGTGATGTCAGAAGAATTTAAAACCATTGTCTGGTTCCACAAGGTCATTTCATAGAATCATAGAATATAGAATCAACCAGGTTGGAAGAGACTTCCAAGATCATCCAGTCCAACCTAGCACCCAGCCCTATCCAGTCAACCAGACCATAGCACTAAGTGCCCCATACAGGCTTTTCTTGAACACCTCCAGGGATGGCAACTCCACCACGTCCCTGGGCAGCCCATTCCAATGCCAATCACTCTCTCTGCCAACAACTTCCTCCTAACATCCAGCCCATACTTCCCCGGCACAACTTGAGGCTGTGTCCCCTTGTTGTATTGCTGATTACCTGGGAGAAGAGACCAACCCCACCTGGCTACAACCACCTGGCTACAACCTCCCTTCAGGTAGTTGTAGACAGCAATGAGGTCTGCCCTGAGCCTCCTCTTCTCCAGGCTAAACAACCCCAGCTCCCTCAGCCTCTCCTCATAGGGTTTGTGTTCCAGGCCTTCCACCAGCTTTGTTGCCCTTCCACTCACATTGCCACTTCCGAGCTGGGAATTATTCCTTTACTCTCAGTTTCAGCTCAGTATTGTGCTGCATTCATGTAGCATTCCCTTGCCCTCCAGATGAAGGAAAAGAAGGGTGCCACGAAGCAGCAGATGCCACCAGGTCTGGCATCTGGCTCTTCACAGCAAACAGCCTGGGATGCTCCATCATGTTGCCAGACCTCACTTCAACATTTGGTCACCCTCCTCAGGGATTTTTGCAAATAGTAAGTTCTACTAAGAAATGTATTTCACAGCTTTAATTTCAGCCACTTTTCTGCTTTGGATATGGGCAGACGCTAATCAGCAGGGCAGAGTCCTGTAGCACTAACAGCAGCCACCTCTGCCTTGGTCTACAAGACTGAGAAGCAGTCAGCAGGCATTTAACAAATGCCAACGAGTTGCTCCCTACCGAGAAACCCCCTGCAATTAGCACTGCTGCATGCCATGCAGCCCTGGGGACACCCACAAAACCCAGTGCCGCAGCCACCCTCCCTCTGGCAGGTCCTGCTTTGCACCAGAGAGGTGGTGGCAACATTCTCCACCATGTCATCCTTTCCCGGTGCTCCTTCCAGCTTCTCCCAGGCCTCAGCAGAGGATCCACAGCCTCGGCTTGCCCTCTTGTGGTGCAGCTCAAAAACATTGCAGCAGCTGTTAGTATTGTTCCCCACTCTGGAAGCACGGATCTCCAGAGCATGCACTGGGACCTGTGGACATCAGCTCCCTTCCCTCGGTTGCCTTCTGGGAGCACTTGGAAAGGATGCACAGATGGGTGGCTGAGGCTGGCTGTGCTGAGCTGTGCTCGTTGTGCAGCTTGGATCAACATTCTCCCACTTGGTGCTGGCTTTCATAGAGACAATTAAAAAATCTGTATGCAAGAGGATTGGATTTCCAATAAAAACTCAAGCCAAAAACTACTTTAAAGTTTGTTTTCTTAAAAATAAGACAAATCAAAACAAAGCCTGCTTTAGCCAAGAACTGCACCAAAAAACAGTTATTCTTGTCCCTCCACCAGTAAACCTTATGAAACAGTAGATCCTTTCAAAGCAAAAACACAAGCTGTACCACAAAAAAAGATCACTTGTTTTCACTTTTATCAGTTCAAGTTACAAAGATGTTTCATCTCTTCTTGGCCTGGCTTCTGCTTCCAATTCAGCTTGCTCTTTAAGTAAAAATATTGTTCTCTTCACTCAGCACTGTAAGTGTGCTGAGGTGTGGGACTGATACTGTCAGTAGTGCTTAGACTCCTCTAGATCTGTCTTTCTGAATCATAGAACTGGTTTGGATGGAAAAGACCTCTAAGATCATTGAGTCCAACCATCAACCCAAGACCACCATGCCCATTAAATCGTGTCCCAAAGTGCCATGTCCACAGGTCTCTTGAAGAGAAACCAGTCTTCTTTAGGCAGGGAGTTTAATCCACAGCACTACCTAGAAGTGAGTCAGATCTATCTCCACTGATCTGCATCCACTGAGTCTTGGGCCTCCTGGTGATGCACCACTGTATCACATAGGTCACCTCAGATTTACAGGGCTTTCCAGGGGCTGTTTTCCCAGCACTGTGCCAGACATGTTTAGACTTCAGGTCACACCACTGAGCTGGACAACTTTCAGGGAGGTCTCCTACACCCCTGAGGACCTGCCACACCAGACTCCTTCCTTATCACCCTTCACAGGCAGCATTAGAGGGCAGAAGACTTTCACTCCAGTGTCTGCTGTGAGCTGCCACCAACCCAACCGACAAACACAGGATTAAAACCAGCAAAGGCTGCACATTTCAGTTACAGTCACAATTCATTGTGGGACACTTAAGCAAACCCTAAAAGGAAGCTCACCACATTGCTTTCATTCCCCAAAATATCAGTCTCTATGCAAAAAGGGACCTGCTTTAAGCAAACACTACCTCGGTACAGAGCCCAGAGGACAGAGCTGCGTGGCCTGTGTGGTAGGACGGGTGAGAACAGATGATTTAATAGCTGCCTCTGGCTCTGAGCTCTGCTGTTAGACCTGGAATAATCCCTGGAAAATCGATGGAAACACAATTTGGTGAATGGATGAGACATAAGAGGCAGTCCAGGTTTTGACCAGCACATCACAGGCACACCAAACACTTTAAAAAGCCATGAATAGCCTCAGACACAAAGGGAGCAGAAGCAGATTTAACCACCTGAGGTGCGTGGGAGCCAGGAGTGCTCTGCTGCCATCTCCAGTGCACAGGGGAACAGCGCAGAGAGCAAACCTGCCCCTGCCTCATCTGCTGGTGCATGTCACACACGTGTTGCAGGTTAGGAAACCCACCAGCAGCTTTCCAAGGGAGAAGATCAGTTCACATGAGATTTCCTTTAAATGATCTCCCTAAGCTGCACCTCCTGCTGTTGCTGCTGGGGACTCCAGTCTGACCCCCCTGGGGCATTTCTTGCTCCCTAGACTTGGACACTCTTCTCTGGTCATGCAGCAGGTCTGAGCAGGTGCATGTGATGTGCCATAGCACAGGCAGCTACCTCGGAAGAGATACAGAAGGATCCACCCAGTAGCTCCTCTCATGCATACACAGCTCTGAGATCCCAGCAGGAGGACACAGGTGGCTCTTTGCCGAGCTTTGCCCATGAATCAACCAAACAAGGCATCATGTTCGATCACACAGATGTTACTCTGCAGCTTCATTCTCCAGACCTCACTGAGCACATAAATGGGGCTTCAATGTGCCCCAGGCGCCACACAGGCTCGGTGCTCCTTTACCCACAGAGGCAGGAGGCGAGGGGCAGGACCTCTTTACACCCTTAGTTATTATCCACTGAGATGTCAGCCAGAAGTGGGAATGAATGAAACCCCTCAGCTTTAATTGGCTCCTTGCATGCCCTGCCAGGGATATGACCGATTTGAAGAGCCACATCCCTTCCCCCAGTGCTGAGTGGATGCTGCACTATGGGAAGGAAGTTGAGGTAGGGACAGTTTTATCTTGGTTCCAGGGACCTTCCTGAGCTTTACACCCACCACAGCAGAAAAGCCTCACTGGAAATGCAGCAAATCGAAATTGTACAACGCCAAACAGAACAAACCCAAGCCAGTGAAGCAGGTATGGCTGCTGGGGACCATCCAGGAAGCAGTGACTTGAGTAACTCACCAGCTGCATGTTGCACTGCTGCCAGACCCCTCCATGTGCCACTCTCTAACTGGACGACTTGGTCCCCACCAGCTCAGCCCACCCATCGGGACCCTCTACTGCACTCCAAAATGCCCACTCCCTCCTCATCCAGGTCTGTGCTGGAGCAGGGAGGAGGCTGAGTGCCACCAGCAGGCACTCCCTGCTGGGACAGGACCACCCAGCTGCAGGAGCTGCCCGGCGCCCGCCCGCTTTAATTCCTGCCCTCGCTCTCAGCCCCGGGAGCGGATGGAGGCCAAGTTCTCATTACTGCAGATCATTAGCCGGGCTGGATGAGAAGAGAGCCTCCCCTTATCGCTTTCCCACGTTGACACTGAAAAAGCTTTGTCGCTCTGCTCCCAACAGGAAGATCTCCTGCTTTAGGTTGAGGTGAGCAGCCTCAGGCTCAGCTTAACCTCAGCCCGACAGCAGAGCATTAACCCTTTCTGCATGGATGAAACACTTATCATGGCTGTTTTGGACATCCCTCAAGACCCAAGAAACTGCTATACTCAGAGGGCAACAAGCAGCTTGAAAGAGCAGGAGCTGTGCATGTTTCACTGGTATGTCTTCAGGACTGATGTAGCTGAACCAGGGTAAATAGCCCATATGGAAGGTGATTTCTGTCAAGCAGAAGCCATGGCAGCTGCTGCCATCCCCTCCATCCTCCTCCACCCATAGCCAAGCCACGAGGGTTTGAAATAACTGATGGAAAAGCATTGCTCAGCCTTCATCACAGAGCGGCCTCACAGCTGTGAGTGCCAGTGTGGCTCAGGGGCCAGTGGGGCAGGTGTGAGGTGAGGGGAAAAGAAGCTTAGCAATGCCTCCAGTTTGAGTCTTGCCCCTGTGTGGTATTTAGTTATCTTGCTGTTTGACAGCTCATTGTCAGCAAAGACGTTTATAGATAAAGCAAATGAGGGAATCTCTTCACCTTAACAGAGCAGAAGTGCAGGTGACCCCACTGGTGATGGAAGCAGAGAAGCCATCACTACCCTTAGTGACACCAGAAACCACCGACCCATTCTGAGTATGAAACAGAGAAAGGCAGCTCCCTATTACCCCATAGCACATCCCTCAGCCAGGGTAGGAGGATGCTCTGGCCACTGGCCTGCACCTCTCCTCTCCCCCTTTCCCCACCTGGGACCTGCTAGCCTGAGCAATTAATCATCCCCTTGTGTTTTGAAGCAGGGCCTGTACTGGCACCGGTGCATGTCACCACTGCAGCTTCACCCAGTCAAGGCACCCCCACACCAGTTTCAGCACCCTATGTGTACCCCAGGCAATCCTGCAGACACCCATGCTGTGGGGAGGTGATGGCTGAAGCAGGGCTGCCAGAGGAACCCACCTGCCCAGGGCATATCTCATTCCATGACTACTCAGAAGCAGGTGTTGAACACCACCAGCAGTTGCCACCAGCCGTTGTCACCAGCTCAGCTCAGTTGGTGGCAATTCACCTCTAGACATCCAGCACAGTGCCAGTTCTCCCTGAGGAGCCCCACTGCTCCCACTCTTGCAGCAGCCATCGGGGTTCTCTTTAATTCTCCCCTTGGGAAACTGAATTCTCGCCAGGGGATTCAGGATGCCCATGACAGAGGCTCTGATCTCGTGTCCAGCTGCTCTCATCTTCCCAAAGGACAGTGTCATTCTCTCATTCCCAGCACCACATGTCCTCCCTTCCAGCTCCCAGAACATCTCTCTTTTTTCTTTTTTTATCCCCTCCCAGGTATTTCCTATTGCTGCACCTTCTGGTTTGGATGCAGTGACTTTGCAGCACCCACCACACAGACCCCACACAGGCTGCACTTTCCACAGCCTCTCCAGGCACTGCCTAGCCTCTGGAACAGCCTACCGACTAATTAGTAATTAATTATTGGCACATCTCTACTGCTTCCCTTCCAGGCTAGCAGAGCATTTTCCAAGCACAGAGGAACTAAACCTCCCTGGCCCTCAGAGGAGTGCAGCACACTGAACACTGCTGTGCTGCCCAGAGCTGCTAGGAAGCTGCCGTTCTGGGGCCTGAGCCCACATCCTGATGTGCACCATCCACATTCCTGAGCTGTGGGCATTTCCTACAGCTCCTCACTGCCAGCTCCACCTGCCAGAGCCACCTGCAGCCATATCTGCTAGAAAGCAGCAGCAAACACCAGCACCCCCCTCCCCTTTTCCCCCCACCCCAAACCAAGGGAGGCACTGCACTGAGCCACAGCTTCAGCCCTGAGCAACAGGATTTAGTGATCTAAGCAGCAGAGAGAAGCCAACAGAATTTTCACACACACCAGTGAAGACTGCAGTATGTGAGGGCTCTGAACTCCCTCAGAAGCCTCTCTTGGCTCCCAAGGCTGCAGACAAAAAAAAAGCAGGACCCCCCACAACCTCCTCACCAGCAACAGTGATGGCATCCTGGCTGCATAACTTTGCAGCTTTGCATTCCCTTGGCCCTCATAAATAAGAGGAGAAAGAGACCAAATCTTGCTTTGCCAGATGACTGGACATCAGATGTGAGCTGTCAGAAAAAGAAATCTCTCACTCTCCCCACAGAATTGAGATGCTTCTGACAACTCACTGTGATAGCACCAAAAGCCCCACTCACCAGTGGAGGAACAATATGAACTTTGCAGGAGCTGGATCAGAGTCACTCCCTCTGTGCTTTGTCCCCCTTTCTTTTAGTTCATGTGAAGTCAGCAAGGCTTTCCCCAGCATATCCAAATCCAACACACAGCAGACAGTTACATGATGATGTCTGGGGTGTCCAGTATGGATGTTTGCTCCTGGGCCAGCTGCCCTCCAGGACCACTGCCTCTTGCAGGCACTTATGGTAGGCAAAACTCAGGGACTACTCCCCAGAAATCCATAGGTTGCAACGGTTGTTAACCTGCTCCAGAAAGGCCATTTCTGAGTTTTCACAGAGATTAAGCCCTCTAGGTAGTTTCTTGGGCTTCAAGCAGCAAAACACAGCTAACTCAGGCAGGTACCTGGATCACCCTGGGTCATAGAATCATAGAATCAACCAGGTTGGAGGAGACCTCCAAGATCACCCAGTCCAACCTAGCACCCAGCCCTGGCCAGTCAACCAGACCATGGCACAAAGTGCCTCATCCAGGCTTTGCTTGAACACCTCCAGGGATGGCAACTCCATCACCTCCCTGAGCAGCCCATTCCAATGCCAATCACTCTCTCTGCCAACAATTTCCTCCTAACATCCAGCCTAGACCTCCCCTGGCACAACTTGAGACTGTGTCCCTTGTTCTGTTGCTGGTTGTCTGGCAGAAGAGACCAACCCCAGCTGGCTACAGCCTCCCTTCAGGTAGTTGTACACAGCAATGAGGTCACCCCAAGCCTCCTCTTCTGCAGGCTGCACACCCGCAGCTCCCTCAGCCTTAGTCCACCAAGTACTGACAAAAGACTCAGAACCAGCCTATTATATGTAGGTGGTTATCTCCTAAGTAGTCCATGCTCAGTCATGCTGCCAGAGGAGATATGTTATCACATCCCCTAGGCTTCCCTCCTCTCCTCACATTTACACCAGTAAAGAAGCTTCCACAAATGACCAGAGCTGGTGCTGGGCTTAGAGAGGCCACAGGGCTTCATCCAGTGGAGTTGCTCCTCTGCTACTATTTTTGAAATGAATCAAACCCAAATTAGCCAGAGGTGGTGGATCTTGAAACCAAACCTCTGCATACACGTGTACAAAAGGGGAGTGGGACAGGAGACATCACCACTGCCCCCAGCCCCATTAGAAACCATTACCTCTGACAGAGACCATAACGGGCCCAACCTACCTGCCGGTCCCTCTTCTTCCAAGCTTCTTTAAGTCTTTATGAGCCAGATTGACTCAAGAGGCATCATCCGAAGCTCCCTGTCCCAAGATTCCCCTTTTTCTCTGGTTTCTGGCCTCAGCCCACCTTGCCCACATCAAGCAGACGGTGCCCCAAGCCTCGTGCTGGAAGTGCTGTTGGCCCAAATGAAGCGTAACGTGATGAGTTGTCCCTAACAAAGGGGTCCTCTGTTTGGCTTTCCCATGAGGGTTATTATAGCCAGCGTTTATTTTGGACGGGTTCCAAAACATGCATTAGTGTTCCTCACCCTGTGGAGTTCTGTGTACAGCAGGAATGAGTGCAGGAGGCTTGTAGATGCCACGCCAAGCCAAAGGAAAGCTTTTCCAGGAGCCTGAAGTCTTCTTCCTAGACACGTCCTGCTCAGAGAAATGGGCTCCAGGCATCCCTGCATGCTGGCAAAGATCCAGACTGGCCCCATCCGTGCCCATCCTTGCCCAGTTTGCTGTGGAACAGTGAGAGGGGCAGGCTTGAGGATCTGTTCCACAGCCCCAGATGCACAGCTAGGATGTGGAATAAGTCATTATTCGTCTTGGGATAAGGATACCGAATTCCTTTCAGAAATAGTTTCAGGATTAAATGAGGAAAGCAACAAGATCCCATTGTGCTGGGAGGGTGGATCTGCAGTTGTTGAAGGGATATTCCCATTCTCAGTGCTGTTGGGCAAAGGTGTCTCTCTACACTGTCCCCCAACCTACACTTGAGTTGCTCAGAAAAAGCAAACTTCACCTCTTCCCTGCAAACCTCTCCAGCACATCTCCCAGTCAAGATCAGGAGAAGCCCTTAAGCCGCATTTTGTAGCCTCTAAGGAAACACCAGCATCCTGCTGGGCAGCAGTGATGAGTGACAGCAGCCCCAGGTCGAGTTGCCTGCTCCCCGTAGGCTACACCACTGCTGCCACCACGGGAGCTGCTGCTGCATTCCTCATGCTCACCGTTTGCTCGCCGTGTTTTCAGCCTGTCCTTCACTGAATTGCAAACGTCAGAGTAGGCTGCATCTGCTCCCTGTGCTGTAATTAGGAAACAATATTATTAAACCCAACTCCCATCCCTGCTTTCTTTTCACCTCCCCTCCTTCTTGTTGTTCCTCTATTCTCTTCCCTTCGCAGGCTGTGGCCTTTGGACTGAATGCTGATGAGCTCTTGTTTGGTCTAATCTGCAGCGCTTGTTAACTGCGTTGCTAACGTAGCTTCTAACCACCTGCTCTGTGGTAGCTTCCCCCACGTCCCTGTCTCCAAGCCAGTTTAGTTCCTTGGCATCAGAACCTGGTTGTTGCTCTTTTTGAATCCAGATGCTCCTGGGCACGGTCTTTGCCACCCACGTTGAGACTGCTCTCTGCCCAAGTTCGCCTGCTTTGCTGTGAAGGGCCAGCACAGCTCTCTGGAGTGGCTGTGCCACACTGATTTTTTGGGTTACATCACTGCATAGAAGCATTGCCTATAGTTTTGAACTCAGCCATCTACGCTTCCCCACAATTATTTGCTTGGCCAGAGCCGGTGGCAAACCCTGTGATTTCTCCTAAGCCATCTGCTCCCACCCAAGATATCCAGCTGCCAGTGTAGGATGCTGGGAGCCTACCATCATGCTTTGCACAGTAAGGATTTTACCTTCAATTCATGCATCTTACAGGCAAATTTCAAATCTGAAGTGTGGGCACAACACCCACAAACACAGCTACCTTTGTCAAATGAGTTGAGTGGGAAGAAGCAGATGGGAGTTGGGGAGGAATGGGGCTGCAGGAAGGGGCAGGGAGAGTCAGGTGACCCAAGAGCTGAGATGCTCATGGAGCTGAGATCTCATGGAAACCAAGGAAATGGAGTCTCCTGTCTGCAAGACAAAGGATGACTCACACTTCTTCATTAAATGCTTTGAGCTGAATGGGCCACAGCAGGACTGGAGGAGCTGAGCACTGTACATGGCACCCCAGAGCATGCCAAGATGCCATTTCAACACAAGTTCAGAGATGCATCCCCTTTGCATGTACTCTGCAGCTTAAGAGCAACACCCTGAGCTCCATGTTAACCCCATCTCGAGCTCCATGTTACCCCAGACCCAGCTCCTGCATGGAACTGGGTATGGAAAGTGGCTGCATATCACTGCTGGAGGAACAGCTGGAAAAGATCTACCACCTGTCAGACAGAACACATCTGGAGTGTGAGAGCACCGTTCCATTCAAAACAAGGGCCAGATGCTCAGATGGTTCAAATGGACTCCTTCCATGCTCTTCACAGCACATGATTTAGGTTATGTTTTGGAGGGCTCTCTCATTTTAGCATCATTTTAAGTACAGAATTAGAAGGAAAGACCTAGGAACCAAGGTTACTTCCAAAGGGAAAGCTAATAGTCATGTAAACGGGTAGCAAAAGTCTATTGAAGATATCTGTACAGTTTCCCTACCTCATTTTCTCCGTTTGCTGAGCACTTTTAGGTTGGGCGATAACCTCAGTCTCCATCCCATGTGCCATCATCTCTTGGAGACATGTTTGCTGGGAGCTGCAGACAGTAATTTGCCAGGCACAATGCCGCCTTTGAACCTAGTACCTTGCAGACAATAATACTCTTTTACATGCTAATAGATAGCATTGTTCCTCAAACGCCTGACATTTACAGCAATATCATATCTGAAAAGCCAGGAACAGGCAGGGCTTCCCAAGGCAAGTGCTGGGGAAGCAGAGGGATGGAACAGGAATTAATATACAAGATTTGTGACTGAATTTCACTTCCCATTTCCTTCAATTGCTGCTGTTTCCTTCCTGTATTTCAAAGCTGATGACTTCCCTGACAAGTAATTCACACACACGCACACAGACCAAATCCCCAAACCCAGTGTAAATATAGCAGGAAGGGTAGATGGGCTGTAAATCAGCACCATCCACCTGGAAGCTTTGCTGGCTGGTGTCCAAACAAAAGACCAGAGCCAGGGATAAGGAGCCCTGCCTGACATCAGAGAGGCAGGAATGACTGTCTGGAGAACATATCTGCTCCAAACAGATGAATAAACCTGTTGTTATTTATTATTGTTCTTAACCAGCCTGCCTCACTGCAGATGTTAAAGTGGATTTCAGAATCTCCTTATTATATGTAACAAATATCTGTGTCCAGATGTGAAGTGAGGAGATGTTTCTCTCAGGACCAGTACCTCAGTCCCCAGTGAGGGTTGTGCAGAGAGGAATCCATGCCCGTGGGGCAGTGGGTAAGGGATGCCTGCATTACTGTTTGCATCCCTGCCCACCAGCAGATACTGCTTGTCTGCTCGAGTCACACAGAATCACAGGATGCTTTTGGTTGGAAAAGACCTTTAAGATCATCATGTCCAACCACTGACCCAGCACTGCCAGGTTTCCACTAAACCGTGCCCCTCAGCTCCACATCTCCATGGCTTTGCAACTCCTCCAGGGATGGGGACTCTACCACTGCCTGAAGCAGCCTGGGCCAGGTCTTGACAACCTTTTGAAGGAAGGGTGGTGGCACCACAGTCATCAGATGCAACCAGGTGAGGCTGGCAAGAGTCAGGTGTCTTACTGATGGCCAGCCATGCTGTCAGAAAACCTATGGGGAGACGATATGCAGCAGCTCTAAAGGGGATGCCACAAGGTGAGAGGCACGTGGAGGGAGAAGGCAGAGAGCAGGGCTGGCATCTGACCCAAAAATCCAGGCGATTCCTTACAGCCCTGCCATGCATCCAAAAAGCTCCTCAGCAACGTTCCCAACAGAGAGGAGGGCTTGAAGAGTAGCAAGCCTTGTGTTCTTGGCTGAGACAGGAGCAGAATGTTGCCATGATGTCTACTGAATAAATCTCTGCTACTGCTGCTCTCGTTTGTCTTTACAGTTTTGGAGGAGATGCAGATGGCCCTTTAAATACTTGCAAGGCCTGCAACTTTTCCAGGGTATTTTTCCCCCTCCTTTTTCCAAGCTACTTGGCTCCCTGCAGTAATTAATATTATCTATTGAGATGAAAAGCAAAGCAAAGCCTTCATATTTGAGATTATTCACACAAACAAAAATGTAAACAGCTGTCTAAGAGAGAAGGAAGAAATGAGCTCTGAGGCAGGACCCTGTAGGAACAAGCTGCCTGCTTGCCCCAGGATATTGGATGCCCACTGGGTACAGCTAAAAGAGAGAGATGCTGTGAAGCCGTGTCCTCATCAGAGGAGGCCACAGGCACCTCCAGGGGACTCCATCCAGGGGGATTTACTCCCTGGAGAACCTCAGTTCCCATAAACCTCACTCCCACCAACACTGCTCTGCTGTGACATTGCCATGCTCAGCCAAGCAGCTCAGCCTGGTTGAAAAACCTCAGGGACCTGGGGTAGCACATGGAGAAAAAAATGCCCTCCTAAACTGCAGCCACTTAGTTCCAGATCTACTCCTGGATAGCATAACAGGATCACAAAGCCAGGTGATCTCAGCAGACATGAAAGGAGTAGCAGAGGGGCAGATCATTAGCTTGGCTCGGCTGTGGCAGGTGGCTCTGGTCAAAGGCAGCCCTAAGAGAGGCCCCAGTAGAAGTGTCCCTGGTTCCAGAGAATAGCTCTGTAATGACCTGGGCTCCAAGCTGATGCATTGTACCGTTCTGGAGGAGGCATTAGCTTTCAAACGGAGCAGATAACCTCAAGAGGAGTTAATGAAGCATTTCCCTTCGTGCTCCCCTGCCTTTGCCCCTTCACTTGCCCTTTGGGCACAGGACCCCTCCGCTCCTCTCCTGCTGCTGTGCTGTTTGTCCTGACTTCTCTTAGGTCTTGAAGCGAGGCTTTTCCTCCCACGGAGTTTGTAAAGATACAGTTGCTTTTTGGGAGGGATTTCACAACAAAATTTTCTGCTTCTGAGGCTGTGGAAAGAATTGTGGAGTTGTTTGGCCTGCGCCTGTCTCCTACCAGGCTCTTTGCAGGGGATGGGGATGGGAGCAGTGGGGTGGTAGCAGCTGGGGAAAGCAGAGGAGGAGAAGGTAACCATGGGGAGATTGTTCCAAATGAGCTGGGAAACAACATGGGAGTCTGCCTGTAGCAGAGGAAAATGTCTAAGGGAGAGCTGAAAGTGCTGACTGCTAACAGGGGAGGTTGGATTTGCTCAGAAACATGTGGCTAGATGTGGCTCTGGGTGAATCAATGAGTGTGAGCACCGCAAGGGGCTGGAAGGAGCCTCTTACTGCAGCGAGGGAGGATTTCTCCATGCGTTTGATGAGGACAGTGCTGTTCTTTGGGCAGTGAACATCTGAGCTTGTGAACCACAGGGCAGCCTCAGGTCCAGGGGAATGGCAGAGCCCTGTGCCTGCATTAAACAGAAAGAAAGAGCTCTGGCTGTAAAACCAGAAAGCCCCACTCCCCTTCTTCCCTCTGGGATGGCTCAGCCATCAGCAACTCGATGGCTTCAGTCCCTCAAACACTTGAACACAGCAATCACATAACTCAAAATAAGTCTTATAACTCTAGGTGTTCAGGAACAAGTGCCCTGCTGTTACTGCCATAGACACAGGCAAAAGACACAGAGAGGCCAGGGTGGGAGAAGATGCTGTGCACTCCTCAGTGTGGCAGAAAACCAGCAGCAGCAGATTATCAGATACTGGCTTGTTATCAGAGCTCTCATGGCCAAAGTGGGTCACCAGACATAGGAGCTGCTTTTCTGCTTGCCTTCCTTGGTGGCTCAGCTGTGCACATGCTCTGCTGGGCTGTCAGCTAAGCTGGTTTGAAACCATATACCTGTGTGCACTCCTGATGTGCTTTGTGTGCCTTGCTGGGATGGGATCCTTTCTCACGTTTTCCCTTGCAAGCCCTCACTATGTGAATGCACAAAGTAAAGAATAATGGTGAGCAAATCTTGGAAATATCATCCAGGCACTTTCTATGCATAAACACATCCAGTTCTGTCACCTGGCTGTGAAGCCAAGGTTCTTGGCATTGCAGGACTGCTCTTGATGGGAGTTTTGGCTGGAAAAAAGGATCCAATCCTCCCCCCACCAGCACATTCACAGCACCTGCTTGCTCCTGTGAAATAGCATCTCCTCCTCTACCCTCCAGCCTGGCTCATCATGTGGCTAGGCATGCAGATTAAACAGCTTTCTTAAGTCACAGAGGACATTTGGGACAACATCAGGAAGAATCCAAACTTGAGGAGGTTTTGCTCCAAGCACAAAGTGCTGAAGATGCTTCATGACAATAAAACCAGGGCCTCCTTTTCAGGAAAACAGCTGATGATGACCCTTGTGTTGTCACCCATCCAAGACCTCAGTGCTTCATGAGCCCTGCAGAGTAACATAACTCGTGTGGCCTGTGCTGATTCTCATAGCAAGGATGAATTTCATCCTTGGTAGCAGATCCAGAGGATTCCAGTGCAGTGTGGTGTTGGTTGTGTTCACACATCTCCTCTGTGTCTGCTGTGGACAGACTGGTTGGGTATCTGAGATCTGGCAAGGACTTTTCTTCCAGCTGGGAGAGACTTTGGAAAGTTCCAAAATTCTCTGTGAGACTTAGGCTGGGGAAAAAAAAAATGCTTTGTGCTTGGTCAAAGAGATTTTAATAATTGAAAACATTTTTGTTTTCATGTTGATTTATTTTATGTTCTAAAATTAGATGTTAAAAGAAAAATTGCTTCAAAATGGAAAACCTCAAGATGACTCATTCCAAAAGTTTGGAAAGAGGATGTTGTGGCTGATAGCAGCAGTGTGTTTCTTCTTCTGTCCCTGAACTGATGCTTCTGTGGAATGGCCATGAGCTTTTGATGGTTTTATTTTGATACACTTGCCTTGTCCAACAGAATAATGACTCTGTTTAAGTGCTCTTTCTCCAAGCACCTGCATCTCTTTAAATCAGAGCTGCACTTCTGCCCTTTGTGGGTGAGGAGCCGTGGGCACCATCACCATGGATATTCCTTGCACAGGCTCCATGGTGCCAACAGAGACATTGTTCATTGTGGGGAATGTGCTTTATATAACTTCCTGTCTTAGAGATCATTTCCCAAGCTGATGTTAGAGCCATCAAGCAAATCTCTTGGCTGCACAGAAACATCCATGTAACACAAGGCTGGGAAGGGGAAAGCTCAGATCCAACTTAGACAGCACAGTGAGCCAAACTGCAGCCAAAACACGGGGCAGAGCTTCAAAACTACTCCAGTATCTGTCAGGTTGGGGCCTTCTGCTTGCTCTCTAGCACCCATAAAGTAGTCTGCAAGTTCATTCATAACTGCAAAGCTGATACTTGGAGGTTTCATAGAGGTCAAGCTCATCAAGAGTTTGGGCAAGAAAGGCTTGCAGGACTGTGCAGGGCCTAATTTTCTGCAGTCTTGCCCATCACACAGCGGTTCATGAGACTCCAGGCCTGTTTGCCAGTGCTGGGGGATGCACAAGACCCTGCACAGGCTGAGTAGCTCTCCCGACATCTCCACAGGCTCTCCGCATCTCTGACTTCAACTCTAGCTCAGCAGCGCAGCCCCGCATGGCCATCCCTTCCCTGCTTGCTCATACTTGTGGTGTGAGTAATCTGCCCCCACTCCTCCCCAGCAGGTCACAGAGCCTCTTGGGCTCACCAGAAGAGGGTCACGACTTGCTGCTGCCTTCACGGCTCCAGCTTGATTGCTCCCTGCTGCGGTCAGTCCCGAAGTGAGCCAGGATTTGGCCTGTCATCTCCCTGGAGCACAGCAGTGTTTTGTGGATACTGCTGTAGCAATTGGGTTTCAAAGAGAAAAATGGCTGCTTACCCCTCTTCTAGGACAGCCTGTGTGGCTGAGGTTGTGATGGGGCACCGCACCGCTTTCTCTACGGGGCAATGTCTATGCCAGCTGCTGGGCTTCCTCTGCAACAACTGATGTCGTACAGCAAGCTCTAGTGCTAAAACTGAATTACACACAAAGAAGCCCCAGGCTAAATAGCTGACAGCTTCCCTTGAATCCATGTCCCTTCTACAATGCCCATGGTTTGGTGGCTGCTGTGTTGCATTGTCTGGGCTGGTCCTGGGAGCTCACTCCAGGGATGCAGTGAGGATGGATCTCAGGTGCAGGCACTGGAGATCTCATGAAGACAAGTATTAAGGAAATGCTACCACTGAGAGGCTTGACAAATAACTCCTCAGGACCTTCTCATAATGCTGGACATTTGCCTGCCTCCTCCTTTTTTTAAGATCAGAAACCAAAGCACAGAGAAGCGTTGCTGACCTAGAGAATGGCTTCTCTTCCTGAGCCCGACACTGGACTTGCTGAACAAAGGGTGAGGACATCTCCTGAACTGAGCTGGCTCACTTTGTGCCTGGTGCAACACCTGGACAAGCCCTCCTGGCTGTTTGTAAGACTCAGGCATACAGCCAACAAATCTGCAGCCTTTGAATTCAACACCCCCCTCTGCCTCCAGAGTCAACAAGGGCTTTGTTCATTTCTGGACAGATGAATTTCCACTATATAAATCCAGGCCCCCTCCTGCCCTGGTGTGAGGCACCATCAGTGCTGTTATTCCACTAAATCAGAGCAGGATTGTTATCTTTTGTTTCCCTTTTCACAAAACCACAGGTCCCCCCCTGGCCGCCTGTGGGGTTAGTCATGGACCTGAGTCTGCAGGTGGGAATCATGTTGGGTTCCCAGAACAATGTTTCCTCTGGCAGCTGTGCCACCTTTCACCTTTCCCCTCACACCTTTAATAAGCATTTCTTTGAGGTGCTGTACACAACAAGGAAATATGTTACCAAGGCAATGGAAAACCCAGACTCCAAATTGCAGATTTCTTCTCCATCAAGACCTGGAGGGGAGGGAGTCAAAAGGCTGAGTAGCAGCTGAATTCAGCAAGGGCTGCATGAGGCTGATGTGGAGGTTTGAACACCTCACACCATTAACTCTGACAGTAACTATTCATCATGCAGGCATTCTGTCTGTCTTCTGTGTTATTGGAGGGTTTTCCTGGGCAGCCACACACAATCCCAGTGGGATGCTCTGTGTAACATCATTTCTGATCCCAGCCTGGTCTAGTGGAAGGTGCCCCAGCCCATGGCAGGGGTTTTGGAACAAGATGATCTTTAAAGGTCCCCTCCAATACAAACCAGTCTATGATTCTCTGATTCTGCCCTGGGCATTGGCTGAGCTGTGTGGGAAGGCTGTTGAACTGCAGACCCCAGCAGTGGACCCACAGGTCTTGGCACTGCTGTTCAGTGGAGGTACAGCAGCAATGCCTTGTTTTACACTGGCTTTGACTCCTGAATCTGGCCCCTGGGGACTGGGAATGTTAGGTGGCCCTTTACCCTCACAGCTGTGCCGAGCTAGCCCCTACGGTGGGATTTAGGAGGGTGCTGCCTTTTGCATGGGGCTCAAGAGGGGAGTGAGATGTGTCCCTGCACCCCAGGATCACAGTTCCATGAGTACCCATTTGCTGGGATGCATCCCGGTCAAAGACCTCACCCTTTGATCCCTCGGTGGGAGCCTGGCACCGTTGCCAGTCGTGGCACACAGAGAGGAGTGCCCACCTGTCACATCACCCCCAGGAAGTGCTGTCACATCACCCACAGAGCCCCGCTCCCCCCTTTTGTTGTGAATGGGTTCGCTCGGGAGCCGGAGGCAGATGTTGCACAGCTGGGCGCCCTGCGTGGAGCAACACTGACATGCAGCGGTGGGCTGCTGCCATCTCCTCCTGCCTCCCCTGCCCACCCACCGCACAGCCACAGCAGCGAGACGGACACAAGCCAAGCCTCACCTCATTTCCTGAGAAAGAGCGATTTCCCAGTGGAAAAAGCCTCCTGAAAATGTGCTGGCCACAGAGAAATGGGTAAAGAGGAAGGAATCGTCGGCAGCTCTCCAGCAAGAAGCTTTTCCCAGGGTGTTATTTAGATCTCTTCAAATAACAATGCTTACAAGTGGCCAGGCTGCTTGCAGCTCAGAGGCTGCTGATGGACAGTTGTTCCCAGATGGAGAAGTGTGTGTATACTCTGTAATGCTGAACTGGGAGAGGAATAGGGAAGTGAGGAGAAGAGTTTCAGGTATTTCAGCTCCCAGGAGCTCTGGATGTGGTGCTGGCAGCTATGTTGCCCAGAACAGTGTGGCCTGACCATGTGCCCATGATGAAAATCTTTCCCTTTTACCAGTGCTGATCTCCTTTGAAACCTGGCCAGGGAAATAGCATGAGGTTGGGTCTGCCCTGGCTGCCAGGGCTCCCCAGCACTGTCACTGTGCTTGCTGCCCAGGACACAGCCAAGATAATGTCAGCACACATGGTACCTGGATATGACCCAAGTGTGGCCAGCTGGCTCAATCCTCTGCTCTGCAAGGGTCTTCAGACTTGAGCCCAGCCATAGATGGATGTCTGCCACCCTTGAGAGCCAAAACCCAGGAGTGGTGGTGACAGGGAATGGGAGACAAGGAAGAACAGAGAAATAGTAATATCTGATGAAAAAAACCTCCCTTGTCCAGATTATAGGTCAGTAGCCAGCATTTATCAAAGACCAAATGATGCTATTATAGCCTAAATACATGAGTAACACCTAGGAAGGAAGAAGGAGCTCCAGGCTTAGCAAAGGGAGTCCTCTGGTCTGGTTTGGCTGTATGTAAGGACTTGAGGAGGGGTTGTAGTGGAGCATCAGCTCAGTGGAAGCTTCCTGGCAATGTGTGATGGCTTAACCAAAAGACTGAGTGAGATTCTTAGGTGGTGAGAGGGGAAATGGTGAGTAGGAGCTGAGAGAAGATTTTGCCTTTTTGTGGGACTGGGCAGACTGTGGATATTGTATCCAGCTCAGGTGTCTGCATTTAAGAAAGGGTGTTGGAGAGTGTTGAAAAGAGCTATAAAAATGATTGAAGGACTGGAGAAAAAAAAACCTTCGAGGAGGGAGAACTTAAAGACCTCCATCTGTTTGCATTATTAAAAAAAGAGGTTGAGAGGTGACTTGATGACAGTGTAGAAATACCTTCATGGGGAGGAAAGGTTGAGCAGTGCAGGTTCTGTAATCCAGCTGGGGGGTGGTGGGGGGAAACACAAATGGATGGCTGGAAGCAAAAGCCAGATGAAGTCAGTCTGGAAATTAATCACCTTCATTGTTTAAAAAAAACCTAAACAACCAATGGGTTCAATATTTTGGAACAAATCCCAAGGAAAACGGTGGGGGTTGCATTCTTGGTGTCTTGAAATGAAGACTGAGGCCTTTTCTGAAAGATTTGTGTTAGCTAAGGCACAAACTAACAACGTGCAGGGGCCAACGTGGAGGTCAGTGGGTTTAGATGATTATAGGGATACACTCAGAGTAAAATGACAGCATGGACACACTCAGTGATGCAGTGACATCCCAAAGGATGCTCTAGCACTTACACTTGAGCTTCTAAGCAGGGCTAATGGAGAACATTAACTCAGGAGCAAGGATGCAGCCAAGAGAAGAAACAAAATAAAAATCCATTGTGGGGCTTTATTTTGCTCATTGGCTTTTAGGAGGGAAAAAACCCAAACCCTGACAATCAGAGGCAAAGCAAAAGCGATCCCTCGGCACAGAGATCTGCACGCCTGGCCCGGGTACAACTGGTCAGAGGAATCTGCTCTAAGTGGGTGGACGAGTAGCTGTCCCGAGTTAATGAAATCAGTTTAAGAAGGGTTTTAGCTGCGCTGGTGCAGAACGTACTGGTAATGAGAGCCTGGAGGCCCTTCCGAGTGGAAACGCCAGAACTGGCTTTGGGAGGGTGGGATTTTCCCTACCCTGGGCGCACATCTGGTCTTTTGTTCTGGACAATAGGAAGGGCCCTTCCTCTGCGCTCCCGCCCTCGCTGCCGTGCCTGGCCCTGTTCCCACCAGCTCAGCCGGTCCCGCTGCCTGCTCCCAGGCTCCTTCCATCCACCCGCTCGCCTGCATCCCCCACTCCTGCCAGCTGAGAGCAGCTGGCCACGGTTGGATTTTGGGATGTGGTGGTCCCTGGTTTCGGCTTCTTCTTGTAGTGAAAGAGCTTGGTCACAAGCCCCTGTCAGAGGAGCAGAAATCACAGAATTTTGGTTGGAAAAGACCTCTAAGATCACCAAGTCCAACTGTCAACCTAAGGCCACCATGGCCACTAAACCACATCCCCAAGTGCCATGTCCACATGTTTCTTGAACACCTCCAAGGATGGTGACTCCAGCACCTCCTTGAGCAGCCTATTCCAATACCTGACCACTCTTGCAGTAAGGAAATTTTTCCTTATGCCCAATCTAAACCTCCCTGGCACAATTTCATGCCATTTTCACTCTTTTGATCACCTGGAATAAGAAGTTTTGCTTTGTGGGCTGATGGAATATCCAAAGTTAGAGCTGAAATGGCCACTAAATGTCTCACCAGCACCTTCTGTCCTGCATTCACACTGAGACCCCTAAATCGTGCAGGGGAATGCAAGCTCTGCCAGACGAAATGGCCTAATGCCGATGGCATCTCATCCCATCATGCACTTAGTTGGGCTTCAGTCCAGTCTGATCCCAGCTCCAGCTGCATCCCCCAGCTCCATTCCTCATGTGGTGCTGCAGCACCGGTCCCCATTGTCAGCTGGGATGAGCTACAGCCCTACCAGAACTTCCTGGGGGTCCCTTAAAACAAACATGTGGTAAAGCTCAGACACCAAAATTAGCCTTGAGTATTTTGGGAAGGAGCTTGGGCTCTGGGGAGAGCACCTGGCTCGGTGTGGCCAGTTGCCTCATTAGGGAATGGGGGAGGAGTTGTTTAATTGGATCCCTTATTCCCTCCCATCCCACATCCCAGGTCTTAACACGCTTGCAACATTCAATGAAAAAAAAAAATCTGAGCCCTGGAGTGAAAGGCAAAATGTGTGTCAGTGGCAGAAAGCAGGAGAGATTGCAAGTGTTAGCAGTGCTTTAGGGTGGGTACTAGCAAGAGATTTGCTAACAGGCTCTGGAAGAAAAGCCTTTTATCAAAGGAATTGTATAATCCCTAGTAGCTCAGTGTCTCAGCTCAAGGACTTGCCTCCTCGGTCTGCCATCAAGCAGCGAGAGGATTTGCTGCTCTCTTCTGTGGATGTGTAGTATGCAAACCCTTTCCACACTGCTTTTCTAAATCTTGTTTGAAGGGATGCTCCTCAGCTCCCACCGAGTGTCAGGGTTGTCCCTGTTTTGTGCCACACATTCGCAGAAGCAGAAATAAAAAGGGGAAGAGAAAGCACCTGCCGTGGAGTGAGGCCCCTCAAAGTCAGGAACGCAAACTTGTAGAGCAAGGAACTGGAGAGAGACATTTAGATGGAGGATGCTGGGGGGGATGCATTCGAGAAGAAATATCCAGAGGCTTGTTTCAGACTGTTTCAGAGGCAAGAAAAAGCTTCTAGGTGTGAAACAAGGCATGCATGGTGGGAAAGAGAATGGAATGGTGTGTGCAGCAAGGACTCTGTGTGTGTGCACAGGCATGAGATGTTGTGTGCAAAAGGGGAGTGGGAAGGAGAGTCTACAGGTGGGAGCCTGGAGCAGCTGCCCGTGGGTGCACATGGGTGTGACTGCAGCCATACCAGCTTCCTGGTGCCTCTCAGAGATGCACTGGGGCTGGCATCCCCAGGCTTGGACCAGCTCCAGGGGGCTTGCCCCTCTTTGCAGCCTCACGGGGAGCTCAGCTCTTTTGGCAGCAGGAAGGGTAGGAAGGGTTTCAGTGGAAGTGCTTGTTACTGGAGACTGTGGTTTTGCTGAAATCAAACGATTTTGTGGGATCATGCGGGAAATTATTGACAGAGAAAAATAGCTGAACCATTCCTTTTGACCTTCACAGGATAATTTTTTTTCCAAAGCATTTCATTACAACAAATTGCTTCATTTACTTCTCATGTTCCCACTCAGACTGATTTCATTCCAATCTTCCAAGTGTGCAAAGTGCCAGTTCCTGGGCTGCATCCTGAGGCTGCCCACAACACTGTGCTCCAGCTGCACCTGAGGCACCTTCCTTGTCTGCTGAGTTTCAGTGCAATTCTTCTCGCTCAAAGCTTCTGAAAACCTCCTCCAGCAAATCTGGGATGGACAATAGGATTTGGAGATGAAAACACATTTTAAGGTGCCAAAATTGCCCATGGAACAGAACCATAGAATCACAGAATTGTTAAGGTTGAAAGAGACCTTTAACTTCATGGAGACCAGCTGTTAACCCAGCACTGACAAGTCCACCACTAAACGGTGCCCCTCAGCACCACAACTACATGTCTTTTAAATGCCTCCAGTGATAAGGATTCCACCACTTCCCTGGGCAGTCTGGTACAGGGCTTAAAAACTCTTTGGGGGCATAATTGTTTCCTAATATCCAGCCTAAACTTCCCCTGGCACAAGCGTCTGAGAGACCAGGGTCAGTAGTGCAGAGTTGTCCCTCCCTGCTCAGCTCTTTTGATCTGGCCTCTCAGAGAGCAGCAATAAACATATACTCTGGCAATTTATTCAATCTTTTGCATTTGTAGGACGTTTTTGATGGGAAAAGGAGCTTAGCTTTACATTTGTATGACCTTGATGTTCTTAAAGTTAAGCTGCTCTTTAAGTAGGCACAGAATTGGGACCTATTAGTGCCGCACATACCACCACTGTGTGCTGCTCCTTGCTGCCAATGCTCACCCCTGCAAGAGAGGGAGGTTTGGCTGTAAATTGCATTCGAGATGTCAACAGACCTGAGCTAAGGCTGGGTTTGTTTATGCTCACGGTAGGAGCGGCGGCTGCTGGGGCACGTGGCATTTTGCAGCCCTCTTGGCTGGGGACATGACATGTTCTTGCCGTCTGGGAAGTTGCAAGAGAAACACCAGACATTTGCTCTTTCATCACTGCAGTTACTTTATACAATAGAAACAAAAGTTGTGTGAGACCTTCAGAGGCTGCAGGGTCGCTCATTGCCAGGGTAGAGGGATGCCCATTCCCAGCTGTGCCCACAAGGCTCCTCTTACGATAGTTTGCAGAGAGCCAGAGGGAGGGATGCTCAGCACCATGGTCATGGGACTGTCCCGGGCTGATGCCAGGAGCAGTCAGCCAAATGCGCTTGTAAAGCAAAGTCTTTATGGGGACACATGCAAGGGTAAGTTCCCCAAAAGCACAGCAAAGGCAAACAGACCCCAAAGAAGGAGGAATTTGTCACCTCATGGAGGCTCAGACATGCTGCAGGTACTCTTCCCTTGTACCAAGGTGGGGCTCCTGGTCTCTGCTCACTGACCCCCACCACCAGCAAGCACATGCCTGCAGAGACAGCTCTCTGAGCTCCATTTTTAATTCACTCACTTTCATTTATATTCAAATCAGAGGAAAATGTAGGCACTTAGCTCAGGCAAGGCTGCTGCTTCGGAACAACCACATAGAAGGGGGGTTATTTTTAAAACACATGAAGAAAGAGATGAAGCCACAGAGCTCTGCATTCTAACTGTCATCTTCTGGTTGCTAATGTTGGCCTGGTCATGAAAACAGAAGGAATTTAGAGTTCTTTGCTTCCCAGCACAGACACTGTTTACTTGCCTCCAGCAGTGAAAAGAAAGCCATGACTCCTGCTTGTGTTTTAAGTCAGTTCCTGTGTCTCATGCACAGGTTTGCAGAGGTGCTTCTGAGGATTTTGCCTCTCAACCACTCTGATGAATGAAATGACAAATGTGCATGTGGAGTGATGCAAATATTCACTGAGAAGGCACAGCCAATTGATACATGCATCTCCCTCAAACCAGAGCAATGCCTGACAGGGTTTTGCAAAGAGGGGGGAGAGCATCCTCCTCAGAGGCAAAGATGCGTTGGGCTGGGCTCTAAAATGAAGGTGGAAGAGTTTCCAGCATGGTGTGCAGCTCAGACTCCCACACTGGGTGCCTTGACGAAGCACATGAGGGTCTCACTAATAATCCTTTGCATTTAAAGCATCTTTTTGCCCTAAACGACAATCCTGATGTGCTTACAAGTGACAGTGCCCTTCTGCAGAGTGCTTTTGAAGCAGCCACATGCTACCACCTACACGCACTGGCCAGGCTGTGATTTAGCTTTGCTCCTTGGTCCCCACGGCAGATTTGTGCATCTCCATCGTTTCTGGCCTCTTCCAGCCCCAGAGCACAGGAGACTGTTGAAAACCACTTAATAGAAGTTGACTTAATGGGAGTTGTGCAGCAAAATGCTGCTGGGTGCTTTGAAAACGAAATCTGTGGTGAGGATTCATTACTCCTGCATTGCAATTAATGATAATTAAAGAAAAAAAAAAAAAGGTTTTGTATCTTGTGTGTGCCAGAATTAACAACTCATTGCATTATCAAAGCTTTCAAGCAGTGGGTGGTGGAGAGAGTGGCTTGGGGCTTGCAAATAGGTCAGAGAAAGAGCGGGTTGCTAAATATCTCATGAAACTTTCCACCAGGGAAGGAAATCTTGCTGATTTGATGGAATAAGAACAATTCTGGGGAGGGTGTCGATATCCTTAAGACTTATGAAAAAAAAGCAGCTGCCTGCTCACAACCTGGGTTCTGTGACTGGCCTGCTCGCTCCCCGAGGATCCATCCTGCTCAGACGTGCAGTTCTCACCTTCTCACTGCAAAATGAAGCCATAAAAGAGGGGAAGCATGAAAATTTCAGTAAGGTGGTGCCAGCGCAAGTCTGCTCCATGCTGCTGGATGCCGTTGTGAGCAACCAGTGGCTTTTGGGGTACTCTTCTTGGAAGCGGGTCGGGATGCGGATGGTTTGGGTCCGGTGCTCAGGGCTCTGCAGCACTTGCAACTATATTTGACATCAACAGGGGGAGCGGCGAGTCCTTGCTGAAACGGTCCCGGAGCGGGGCCTGGGACACGGCACGGCATCAGAGAAGCGTACAGTCACAGGATGTTTTGGGTTGAAGGGACCTTCAAAGGTCCTCTAGGCCACCCCCCCTGCCTTGAGCAGGGACGTCTGCAGCTAGACCAGATTGCTCAGAGCCACATCCACCCTGACCTGGAATGTTACCTGGGATGGGGCTTCTACCACCTCTCTGGGCAACCTGGGCCAGTGCCTCACTACTTTCAGCATAAAGTTCCTCCACTCCCTTCACCCAGCACTTTCCACAGCCTCTCTCCAGCCTTTGGCACAGGCTTTGTCTGGCACTTGCAAGGCAAACTGTTTGCTGTGGTGCCTGCTGATGGTTTCCACCACATGAGAATTCTCCCCCGTGGTTTCTGCCTGTGCTGCCACTAGAACCAGCATTATCAGCATTAATGTGGGCATTACCACAAAGGCTCTGGGTTGTGTGTCCCACCAAAACTTCCGAGGCAGTCAGTTTGCTGGTTGCTGGTTGTTTCTCATGGTAAACCATCACTGAAATAAACCAGCTGGGCAGCAGGAGTCTCTGGCTTTGCATCTGATCCAGTCTTCAAGGTCCTGTTTTTCATGGGTCCTGCTGGAATAGGGATGCCCAAAGGATGTCTGACCCAGCCAACATGTTCCTTTCTCCCTCCTGTGTCAGGGTGACAGCATGGGGACACCTGAGGATAAAGAGATGAAGGGTTGTGACAGGCTTAGCTGCTCCTCCCAAGCAGAAAAGCAGAATATAGCATTTTGGAAACCAGATGAGCAGCTCTGGCAGCCTGTGCTGTGTGAGTTCTTGGGAGGAGCAGCCTGAGCCAGGAGATGGGTACAGAGTCCATTCTTTGGCAGCTGAGTCTGTGCAGTTTTTATCTGAAACTAAGGATTTTCTTTGTTCCAGACATCTTCTTTAACAATCATTTCTCTGCTGGGCTTCTTCCTTCCCATTCCACAGGCAATAATCTCGTGTGGATTGCTGGATGAGAGACCTGAGTAGCACACCGTTCCCTGTCTGCCAGCTGTATTCTCCCTGATCCAAGAGACTCCTCAGTCCCTGTGGGGAGTGACAGGTTGATGATGATTACAAAAAGCAGATCTCAGAAGGGTTTCTCTCCATGAGGGAAACAGTGCAGCAGAGCTGCTGGGGAATAATAATTACATTATTATGCAGGAATAAAGTCCCATTTATTTCTGAGAAGGGGATGAATATAGGGGAAGGTAGTGAGTTACTGCAGAGTAATCGGCCCACAGCAGCTGTGCTGGGCAGCGTTTCCCTGGTAGACAACCCCAAAACACTGCACTAGAGAAGGACTCGCAGCCTAGATTGTGTGATGGGTGAAGGTGGGGCCGTCTAATCTCAAAGAGACACTTGTCAGCATCCACTGCTTCCTGCAAGAACGAGAGATGATGCAAACACTCTCTTAGCACTGCCACTGACCTATGGGCAGGAACAGGAAGCCAAGAGCCCCCATGCCCCCAGTGCCGTGTACCTTCCCGCGGTGGGATGCGTAGAGACAGCTGCTGCCCATACGGCTCCATACGGCCCACCCAGCTGCTCGGGCACACCCCGGCGAGCCGCCACGTGCCTTTGTGTTGATCACAGCAGCGTTGTCCCCACCGTACCGGGCTGCTGGCACACGCCCGCGTCTCGTTTCAACGTGTGTGAACCAGCGATCACCCAGCTGGGCTCCATAAATTATTAATATGTGTGTCACTGTGCTTCCTCTTCCTCGCTGCGCTGCCTACCCCTCCTCTGGGACCAGGGCCGGGGATTTGCCCAAGGTCACTCCTGGTGTCCACCTCATCAGGACCATGGATGGTCGGCAGCCTGAGTGCTCCCCCAGGTTTCATTGTCCTTAGCGCTGGTCCGTGGGAAACAGCCCTGGAGATGAGCAGCACAAAGGGGGACGGGATTAAGAGGGGCGTGGGGACGGGCTGTGGAGATGATAGAGGTGGGAAGGGGGAGATGGACAGAGGTTACTGCGGAGGGCGGGGGTTGTCTCGTGTTGAGAGGATGATGACACCCCCCAACCCGCTGAACCTCTCCGAAGCCCTGCATCGGTGGGTGGAGGGAGCATGCTCCAGCAGGGGTGGACTCCACCGACAACCTGCTTTGTGTCCCGCTGCGCCTGCCGGCTCCCTTCTCATTGTTTTGTAAAATTGAGGAGGGTGAGGGGATTTAATTTTACCAATTAAAATAATAACCCCGCGAAAATAATAACAATACTACAAATAACATCTCAAACATTAACAACGTGCACCAAAAATACAGCACATCGAGACAGACATAAAGGAAGCAGCCTCCCGTTGCTGGGGGGCTCTGAGGGGCCGGGGCCGTTACCCCCCCATACGGCCCCGCCAAGCCCCCGCCTCCACGGGCCCGCCCCCTCCTACTCTGACCCGCCCCTGATCCCGCCCCCTCTGTCCGCCGATTGGCTTCGCCGTACACGCAGCGTCACAATATTGGCCTCGGGTGGGGCGAGCACGGGTGTGATTGGCGGGAGGTGGGTGCGGGGCGGGGTAAACGCTGTCAGCCGGGCCGGGGCGCGGTGCGGCGGGAGCCGCCTGCGGAGCGCTGGGAGCGGCAGCGGCGCGGCATGGCCGGCTGAGGCGGGCGGGAGCCGCCGCCGCCCGGCGCCGCTCCCCGGCCGCTCTCGGTGGGTGAAGGAGCGCCTGGACGTGCGAATGAATGAATGAATGGCGGAGCGCCGCGCCGCAGCATGAGGCGCCGGCCGAAGACCGCGCCTGGGCTCGCCCTGCTCTGCCTCGCCGCTCTCCTGGCCGCCGTCGCCGCCGGGCTGCCCTCCAGCGCCGCACCGCCTCCCGAGCCCGGCAGCGGTAGCGGCGGCCCATCTGAGGGCAGCCCCGGCACCACGCTGCCAGCTCGGCCCCGCGGCACCGCCGTGCCCGCCCGGGGCAGCTCTCCGCCGCCGCCCCCGGAGGAGGAGGTGGAGGACGTAGAGGTAGCGGTGGAGGAGGAAGAGGAGGAGGAGGTGGCTGCGAGCAGCGGCCCCACAGGTAAGCGGCCCACGCGTGTCAGTGGTGGGTGCGGGTCAGCGGCGGGGCCAGCGGTTCCGCGGATAGTTGGACGGGGCTGCCCCTTCCCTCCCTCCCTCACTTCGCCGGGCGGACAAAGGCACGGCCGAGGGTAGCTTCGCAGGGGGCTTTAGGGGACGAGGCGGCAGCTCCCTGAGCTCCTTTCGGCCACAGTGATCCCCGTTCCAGGTAGAATGAGAGGCCCTCGCGGGCTGGGAACCCCGGGAGTATCTCACGCCTACCAGTCCCGTGTTTGTGGAGCTGGGCTGAGGCTTGGTAGGGGTCACAGCCCCCTACCCACGTAGGGCTGTGTGGGCAGTGTGGAGGTGCCGAGGCTCTGCCCAGCCGCAGCAGGAGCATGGCGGAACAGGTGCTCCAAACCTGTGCTATGGTCATGTTATTAATGGCTTCGGGGAGCAGCGACGTGGGTGCTGGTCCTGGCTCCCCCACAGCATCCTTCATGGCAGCCATCCCCGGTGTACCCCCTGCTCCCCACCGAGGAGGCAAAGGCACATCCTTCCCATCAGTGTCACTCAGCTGGGTGGTACCATTGAGACGAAGTTGCTCTGTTTGTGTCAAGGTTGCCCCAATGTCCATCTCCACGTGCTGGCAGCACAACAGGCCTACCGATAACTTGGTGTTGCTGGAGCCTATGTTCTTACCTCTGACTGAAGGAGCATTTGCAGCTCAGTTGATGCCAGGAAGAGCCCACGCTTGCGTGGGATCTGATGGGTGTGTGAGGGCAGACAGGAGATGCAGGATTTTCTATTCTGGGCTGCCTGCTTGAGGTCTGATCACGCCCCTGTCACATCTGGGGGGCTCTTAGGGAGATGAGGAAAGCCCAGTGGCAGTGGGACTAAATGGGATTATTGATGAGGAGCTTGAGGAGGGGAGGGGTAACAGCAGACTGGAAAACTGAGATTGCAGGTGAAGTTTGCTCTGGAAGCAGTGCTGAGTGATGGTGCTGGGAGACGAAAACACTGCTGGTCTTGAGGCAGAGACTCCAGAATACTTTTAAACAGACAAAACTCTGCTGGAGTTCATGGATGGAGCCTTTTCCACTTAGTGGAGGACTTGGCTTCAGTCTACATTTGCAATGCTTTATGTTTAGACAAATGCTATAGCTCTGAGCCTTTCCCTTTTCATTTTTTTCCTTTCTCCTTGCCTGGAAGATGTTTCGTTTAAGTGTCTTGAGCTTTCTCTGGTGCAAAAAGGATACATCCTGTTGTTCTGGTAGCCTTAGCAGTCTGAACAAGTGGATTAATCAACCTGTTTTATTTGGCTGGAAATATGATCAGCTAGATCTGACGCCTCTTGTTTTCAGACTTTCATTCTTTTCTTTTTTTTTTCCATCGAGGCTTCTGTTTTTTCTTTCTGTAGAAGACAGATTGGTTTAAGATTCGGAATTGCTGATAAGATAGGAAGAGTTGAGCTTTCTTAAAGCAAAAGCAACGTTCTCTGTTGTACCGTGATCAGACCTCATGGGCTCACTGACTCACCTGGCATGTGCAGTGGGGTGCCACCCTCTGGGTGCCAAACAGGGGGGTTCACATACCTGCCCTGGGTTGCCTCAAGTACCTTTTTCCCTGTCTGACCTTGGGTGTTGTTTGTTTCTGAGGATGTCAGAAGGCATTGCCTCTCCCATCTTTGGGCTTCAGCGGTTTTAGTAAGAGCATTCCTCTCATACTGGCCAAGGGACAAGGATATTGCAAGGCATGAGGTGACTGGCTTAGCAATGACTCTGGGATGCTCTCAAATGTCTGTGTATGAGCTTTTGTGACTGCTGCCACAGGAGGTGTCAGGGATGCAAGTCAGGAGGTTTGGGGTCTAATCTCGGCACCACCACCATCAGTGGTGACAAAAACTCTTCCCCACCATCCTTGGGTGTGCTGTGTTTTTATTGTGGAGGCCAGCATCACCCTTTGAAGTTTTAAAGTGCCAATTATTAATGGCTGCAGCTGTTTGATCTCTGAATTGCTCTCTGGTGCCTTTACACAGCGGTGATGGCCGGGCTAGGAGCACATGGGCAGATGATCTCTTCTCAAACGAGCTAATTTGCTATTCATTAGCAGGGCAGGCTGAGGTTAATGCTGGCTGATGGGGCATTGCTGGTGCACGCACAGGTTGGGTGGGTTTCAGGACACCTGGGAGGGATGAGGCAGCAGCCGAAGGAGATGGCTGGGTTTGGCAGCATCCTCCCGCGTGGTGTGGGAGCTGGTGGAGGTGGTACCGGTGGGTGGGATGGCCACAGTCTGTGTGGAAGCTGCTTGCTGTGAGTGTTGTGGGTGGCTCCTCTGTGCTGCTCTGCTTGCTGGTGTCCTGCACAGAGGTTTGCTTTCTGAGCACTGAAGGGACAGTGCGTCCAGTAGGCACCATGGATTTACCTGAGACACTTCTTTTGCTTTAATTCAAGCAAGTTGTCAATGTTACTTTTGCAGTTCAATAGGTAATTAGTGCTTGATTTGCTTTATCGCATGAAACAAATTAACCTTTTCTTATGCATGTTACTCGAAAGGCTTCGTTTAGTTCTAATGGTGCTGCTACTGATGGGTTTGCTGGTGTGAGAGTCCTCACATCCAGGCTTTACCAAGATTAAAGTTCTGACTTGAAGGCATTCTTCTCATTCAGATTTAAGCAGCACTTTAGCTACCACCGAGCTGCCTGCTCGTTTCCCTCTCTTTCCCTTCCCTTTCCCAGTTTCATGGTGTTTATTTTGCTTTCCAAGCCTGTGATCATGTTAAAATCCCAGATTTTGTTGTTAAGAGAAGTAAATTGCTAATCCTCATGTTTGTGGAGACAGGCTTAGAAGTATCCCTTCCTTATGGCCAAAGCCTCTGACACTCGCTCTACACTGGCCGTGGAGGCTCTGCCGCCTCCTTTTATATGGAATAGCCTCATTTTAAAGCAAAAGCTTTGCTGGGAAGCTGGCTTGGGGACAGCTGCTCTTCGCATGGATGCTCCGTGTTGGAGCAGAGATGTGGCAGCTGTGGCCAGCGCTGTCCTGGTTGGATTTGCCCTGCCTAAACAGCAACACTCGTTTATTCCACCCGTTTCTGCAGGGTGCTGTTGAACAATGTGGGTCTCTTTGAAGGACGCTTCGTTCTGACTCTCTTCCAGCTCCGTGCACAGCAGACGGGTGGGGTGAAAAGCCCAAACCTCCTTGCACAGCCTTGCTGTCCCCATGCTGTGGCTGGGTCAGTTGAAGAGCTGTGCCCAAACCCTACATACAGGCATCTTCAGACTGCGCTAAGGGTTTCAGGTACTGAAAGTTGTTGCCTTCTCTCCTCCCCGTGGTTTCTGAGGTGGTCCATCTGACTTCCTGGATTGCCAGGTCCTAGGCATGCCTGTGAGTCTTGATTGCTCTCCTCTGCACGTCATGGGAGGGGACAACCAGCAGTTTGTACTGCAACCACAGGGCAGGAAATGCAGGTGGCCTGGTGGCTCAAGTCAGTTAACCACAGGAAGGGGTCTTGTGCTGCGGTGGAAATGGGTGAAAGCTGAGTCAGGGCATGCAAAGATGTTTGGTGGGGCTCTAGTCTGTGGCATGGAGCCATCTCTTGCTGGGGTGATCGCAGCCCGGTTGGAGAAGGTGCAGCCAGAGCCCCCCAACGGGTGGTGGCTGTGGCATTAGGTGGGATTAGCTGATGGGTTTAGCTTGTAAAGTGGAGCCTGGCAAATCCTTGGGGGTGGCCTGGCTAATTGGCTGAGTGTGGGAGAGGCAGAGGGGAGTGGACCCTGTTGTGAGTCCTGGCTTCTTTTCTTCATCCATCTGGAGAGGTGGAGGGTGTTGCTTCTGTGCAAGGAGAAAGATCTGTGCACCCCAGGCATGCAAGAGGCTCCATGGAGGCAGGTATTGCAGGAGGTGCCTACAGCACTGGCAGTATTGTAGGGGAAAGACTTTGGTCCAAACCATGGAACCATCAACAGCCAGACCCTGGACCCTGACACACCAGAGCTATGCTCCTCAGAGGACTGGGAGCTCTCAAATGCCCATGGGACAGAAACAGCAAAGTTCCTGAAGGCAGTTTTGGGACATCGTGGCAGTGGTGGCCCCTTTGGACACTCGAGTGACTCCTTTTCTTCCTGTTGGCCTTTCAGTAGAGATCTGCTCACCCAGGTTTGCTTATGATCAACTTTTCCCCCGTGTTTAGCGTGACCCAGGAGTCTCTAAGGGCTGCACATAAATGTTTAATGCCTGTGCATCAGAATGGGTTTCCAAGGCTGGGGCTGAGCAGTAGGTGAGACCAGGTGGTTGCAGTCAACTTTTACAGCCTTACACATCTCCTGCTCTTTAAGTGTCAGCACAGGTCCTGGCCCTTGGTGCTGGGCTTGTACCAGGCACCTACCTAACTACCCCTGCTCTCCTGCTCTGTCTTTGACCCCATGGGTGGCAAGCAGGGGGAACTGGGGAGGGTGAGGGGGGGCTCATCACTTGGGAAGGCAGTTTGAGCTTTCTTGTTGGAGGGTTGGGATTGTGCTGTGTGGTTACTGAGATGTTTTGCTTTCAAGATTTCAGCAGGATTTATTTTTTTAAAGACATAGAAATTAAGCTCCAGACAGAAAGGCTGAGAATAAGGAAGATGGTCTTGTTACTTGGGAGCTGCATGGGAGCAGCCAGCACAGAGAGGCTTTTTTTCTATCAAATCATGAATTGTGGGGTTTGTATCTTTGAGCTTAAAATAAAGGGATGTTGCCCACAGCAGAAAATGTCACATCCTTGCCTTCCTCCCTGCCTCCACACTCCTCTCTGAGTCATTCTTGAATCAGATGAATCCAACTGTCCTGACTCAAGATTTTGAGAATCTTGGACTTAGTGATGCTCATGAAAATCAGGATATTTCTGGGAGGATCTAAAGAGCATCCAAGGTCTTATTTGTTAGCTTCCCTCTGCAGGGAACAGTGCTGGGATTTTTCTAATTTTAAGTGATAGCTGAGATCCAGATATCACATCACTGAGCTGCCACTTGGAAATACCATATGGTAGCCAAGACTGCTGCTGTGTGCAGCCCAAGTTATTTATCTGTCTGCTCTTGGTATCACCCAAAAGTGATGAGACAGCTAGTGGGAGACTGAACAGAATCATCATAGAATAGTTTGGTTGGAGGGGCTGGATGAAATGACCTTTAAAGGTTCCTTCCAAAGTCAGGAGGGACATCTGCAACTACAGCAGGTTGCTCAGAGCTCTTTCTGACCTGGAATGTTTCCAGGGGCATCTACCACCTCTCTGGGCAACCTGGAACAGGATCTTACCACTCTCACTGTAAAAAAAAGTCTTCCTTCTCTCCAGTCTGAATCCCCCTCTTTTAGTTTCAGACCATCATCCCTTGTCCTGTCACGATAGGCCCTGCTAAAAAGTCTGTCTCCAGCTTTCTCACTGGCCCCTTTAAGCACTGAAAGATCACTAAAAAGTGTCCCTGGAGCCTTCTCTTCTCCAGGCTGAACAACTCTGACTCTCTCAGCCTGTCCTCACACCAGAGGGCTTCTCTCTCTCAGATCATTGCTGTGGCATCCTCTGGCCCCACTCCAACAGGTCCCTGTCTCTCCTGTGTTGAGGACTTGAGCTGGCCCCAGCGCTGCAGGTGGGGTCGCAGCAGAGGGGTAGAACCCCTCCCTCCACCTGCTGCCCATGCTGTGGAGATGCAGCCCAGGAAACGGCTTGCTCTGGGCTGCAAGTGCACCTTGCCAACCTGTGTCCAGCTTTTAGTCCTCCAGTGGCTTGCCTGGAGCTGTGTGGTGGGCAGGAGGCATCCTGGCTCAATTTGCTGATGCCAGTGTCCTTCAGGCTCTGTAGGCATGGTTATAGTCCCTAGGGGCTGGCACAGGTGAGGCAGCAGCCAACACTCGTTGCCAGAGTGTGCCCAGGGGACTCTGGCACCACAGATGGGGCTTTGCATGGGGTGCAAGGGTTGTGCCTGTCCAAACAGGTGGGTGAGTATGGGGTGGTTTGGGGGGCTGGCAGCTGTTTTTTTGCCCCTAGAGCATCCTGCTGGGGCTGCCTGTTCCCAGAGAGGCACCTTTGCCTTGATTGTGCCTACTGCTTGATGTGGACCAGGCTGTGCCAGAGGGGAAAGTACCTCTGTAGTTAAGGAGCAATGGTGCTGGGCTGGCAGCAGAGCTCATCTCCTGGACTACACTGAGGTGTAACCTCAGAGTGTGAGTAACCCCATCCTGGAGGGAACTGTGATCCTTGTGCTGCTCTGGTGCAACCTTAGAGGTGGCTGCAGCATCTTGGGGTCTACCCAGATGGGCAGTGTGGTGGGCAGCATGAGGATAGGGACATCCAGGACTTCCAACACCCTGCAGCTGTGGGCAGGGGGGCACAAAACAAGCTGTCCCTGAGGAGCAGAGGTCTGGGACATGAGTCTGCTAACTCGGGGGAAAGATTTCAGAGGTTTTTTGAGAGGAGCCCATGGCCTATAAATACACAAGGCAAAGCCATTGTGCTGCAGCTAGTGTTTGCAGAGCTGAGGCCAGCTGACTGTCAGGAAGTGCTGCTGGAGATCAGAGGTGCTTGCTGGAGCTTCCAAGAAGCAGCTGAGATCTTAGTGGCGTGATGCATCTGCTGTCATTAGAAATAAACTCATGCCTGTGCTGGCTGCTGAAGGCAAGGATTTCTCTTGCAGCCGCCTGGCTGGAAGGGAAGGCTCCTTCTGCTTTACCTCTGTCAGGCACTTCAAATAAAACAGGAAAAAAAATACATGGATGTCTGTGCAGCACCTAGACTGCACCTGAGGCTTCACTGAGCTCTTCAGTGAAGTTGCAGTAAGGGCTTGGACTTGCTTCAGAGGTCCTGGAGAGCCACAGGCTTTGCTGTCTCGGCTCATGCTGTGCGTTGGAGCTCAAGGGCTGCCCTGTGCAGTGAGGCATTGCTTGGTGGGAGCAGAGGCTGGGGGGCAGAGTCTGGCACTTTATAATTGGTGGGGGATATTAATATGCTTTATGGGCTAGAGGCTAGGTTGCAATCTTGCCATCTGCCCTATCTTGGGGGGGTCGTGTGGCTCCAGCACCTCAGGAGAACAGAACCAGTTGCAGTAGATTCTCATTAAGCTGGCTGCAGTCCAGGATTCCTGGTTCACAGGAAATGATTTGCTGGTTTTAATTTGATGTTTGGGTTGGGTCAGACTGAAATGAGGTGGTGGTGGTTCTTGCTTTGCTTCTGGTAAGCTCCAGGGTCCTGCACCTTGAGACTGCCCCATAAAATTGATGTTGTTGTTGTTGTGCTTGGGGCTAAATCCGTCTCCAGTGTGGAGCTGGGGGGCTGCTGGGTCCCTGCCAGGGGGAATTGTTCCCAGAATCCCAGTGGGGCTTATCTGGAAGGGTCTTTTATTGGATTAAGTCTTGTCAGTCTGGAAGGATTTTGAGCGAGACATTGTCAACTTGGAATAATTGAACCTCATTTGTTTGGGCAGAGCTGTTTTTCCCCTTAGTTCAATAGGAGACTTCCTGGCTCATTGGCAGCCTTCTTTCCCAGAGGAGTGATGGAAGATGTCAGCTCTTGTGTTGGGGATACTTGGCACCCTCATGGCTCCTCTCCTTTCTTCTTCACAGTCAGGGATGCTGGAAAAGTGGTCCAGCTTCTCCTGCCTCCCACCCAGGGCTCCCACAGATGGGTGGCTGTGGGGGCAGCCTGGCTCTTGCCCCTTGTTTTCACCAAGTGTTTAATGAAGGCATGGAGAGCAGCGGGGGAAGCTGGGCTCACGTGGGCTTGGGGGGATTGTGCCTAGCTGCCTGCGAAGAACAGACCATCCAAACAGGCTGCTGGGATGGTTTGAGCTGCCCAAAGCAGGTCTTTTGTTGGAGGCTGAATTCCTCCTCTGGCTGATGCTCATCCAGATCTTCCCATGCAAAATGCCTGCCGCCCTTTGTCAGTGGCAATGCAGCGGGACTGTGATGCTGGCCAGGCTGCGAGCCCTTGCTTTGGCTGCAGCTCAGCTTAACGCTCTGCAGGGCTCTTATTCTCCCCTCTCTGGGAGAGATTTTTGGGGGTCTCTGCTCTTGCTTCACGCACACAGAGGTTCTGGTTCAGTAAGCGAGGAGCCGAGGAGCTTTCCTGGAGCTGCCTGAGCTAATGCAAAGCCTTCATTTGGACTTGTGCTGCTTAAAGAAGGATTTTTTTTTTTCCTCTGAACACCTGCTGTATGAATTAAAATTTGCCTTGTAAATGTAACCAATTCAGAGGCTGAGCAGGAGAGATGGGCGTTTGCTTTTCTCCTGGAGGGAAGAAAAAAGGCAAAACCTTGAAGGTTGTTGTGTTTTGTATTTTTTTTTTTCCCTCTTCAGGCAGCTCAGCCTTGAAACCAGAGAGAAGCCCAAGTTGCTCTTTGTACCATTCTTAATTCAGTTGCCCCTTGTCCTTATAAATAAGCCACCAGAAACATGACGAGGCAAGCATCTCCACTATTTATAGCTGTGCTGCTCCACATGCCTGCTTGAAAAATCAGCCAGCTAAATGGCTCTGCAGCCTCTCAGCACAGGGCTTAATGACACAGGCATTTTCTATGCATGGATGGATGGATATTTAAAGACCATCGGAGGTGAGCCTTCACCGTGAGCAGGAAGGGTGGTTTCTTCAGTGGGGATGTTTCTCCTGGGTGAAGGGGAACCCTGTCTAGCACTGCCCTGATGCTAGGGAAGGGGCTCTAGTTTGATCTGCGTCACCAACCAGAGCCAGTATGGCACTGGGGTTACTGGGGATGCTGCTGTTAGGGTGGGTCCTCTTGCCTCTCTTCTCCACCTTGGCTCTTCAGTGTATGTATTGGCCACTCCTTGAGTACTGTGTCCAGTTCTCAGCTCCTCAATTCTAGAGAGATGTTGAGATATAGGAACATGTCCAGAGAAGGGTGATGAAGCTGGTGAGAGGCCTGGAGAACAGTCCTATGAGGAGAGGCTGAGGGAGCTGGGGGTGTGCAGCCTGCAGAAGAGGAGGCTTAGGGCAGACCTCATTGCTGTGTACAACTACCTGAAGGGAGGCTGTAGCCAGATGGGGTTGGTCTCTTCTGCCAGGCAACCAGCAACAGAACAAGGGGACACAGTCTCAAGTTGTGCCAGGGGAGGTCTAGGCTGGACGTTAGGAGGAAGTTGTTGGCAGAGAGAGTGATTGGCATTGGAATGGGCTGCCCAGGGAGGTGGTAGAGTCGCCATCCCTGGAGGTGTTCAAGCAAAGCCTGGATGGGGCACTTAGTGCCATGGTCTGGTTGACTGGACAGGGCTGGGTAATAGGTGGATCTCGGAGGCCTCTTGCACCCTGGTTGATTCTATGATTCTATCTAGACAAGATATAAATTGATACTCCCCAACCTCTTAAAAGCAAAAACAGCAATGAGTGTTTTTGAAGCTGCATTAACCCTTCATTTCTGTGTCCTGCTTTGTGGCCCCAGCTCTGCACGATGAAGAGCTGCCGGTAACCTTTCCCGGCTGAACTGGTCATGCCACTTTTCAGATGAATCTGCTTTATTCCTGGCAAATTACCCTGCCACAGTTTTCAGGCAGCTTTACTCTATTTTGACTGACTGGCTGACTATATTAACTGATAGTGCTGCTTGGGCTGCTTTGATCCTGTATTATTTATGGAAATGATGGCACATAACTCCACATAGCTGATTAATGCTGCATGTATTTTTAATGTGCGACTTCTACTGTTTGATCTGTGCTAAATGATGATTCTCTGATGTGTTCCTGGGTTCATTTTGGTTCCTTAGGAAAAGGATATAGAAATGGACTGTTTGTTTTGTTGCCTTCCCCCCCGCCACTCCCAGTGGTCTCATCTTGTGCTGGTTTCAAGCTTTCCCAGCTCGTTTTCCTGAGCGTGGCTCAGCTGCTGTGACGTGGAGCATTTACACTTTATTGCTATTAATTTGAGCGTTTCATTGGGTGCCATTAATCTAAATTCATTTCTGTGTGTGCAGCTGCTTGAAGTTGCAGGGTGATACAAGGTGGAAAAAAACCCCAATCATTTAGATGATGCTTGGCCCTTCCTGGTGTGCAATTGTGGAACCGCAGCGCGGCTGTGACGCAGGTCCAGCAACACCCGAATGAGAAAGAAACCACTCTGAAGTGGCGAGGGTGTCATTAATGTTTCTTGTGGCCTGTTACAGGGTGGCTGAGACTTGTAGATGTTGTGAAAATGGCTTTAATTGCCAGGGAGGTGTGTGCCTGACTTGCAGCTTCCTCCTCTTGTGGTGTGAGATGTGGTTACGGCTGGGGAAGGAGCGGTGGGCAACGGTGATGTTTCATCCTGGGAAATACCCGCCGCATCCTGTGGTGTGCATGGCATGTGCAGTGCTCTTGGAAGTCTGATGTCCTTCATCCCTCCTCCAAAATCCTTTCTCATCACTAGATGTGACCAACAGGGTGGAAACCAGGAGGCTGTTCCAGAAGGACCATCTGTGAGCTGGAGGATCAGCATTTCCCTTCCCTAGGGGCAAGACAGAGAGCGTGCGTGTGTGGAAGTTGATTTTATTTGTAGTTTATTTTTGTCTCCTGCCTTTTACACCACCTGCTTATTGTGATAGTGCAGATAAGGGTTGTCTCCTCTCCCTGCCTGCATGCAGCCTGTGGTCAGACACACCTTCTCTCTGGGCACACCATGCTCCAGCAACTACAGGTTTGTGAGGATGCTTTCATCAACATTGCTGCAAGGATGCGAAGCATGCTGATTGAAAATCTTTAAAGGCAGGCTTCCACCTCCACCCCCTCACAGCTCTGAACAGGGCTTTTTTGTCAAGATCAGCAAAATATGTAACTGTTTGCTAAAGATCCCTTTTCCTTTAATGGACTTTTCCATCAAAAACAGTTTCAACTTGGACATTTTGTTCAAATTTTCCAAAGCAGTCCATGAACAACTCAGTAAGTTCAGTTTTCCTCCTGCCTCCTTCAAAGCAGACACATAGAAATGCACATACACAACAATGCTATTTTCTTTCCCATCTAACTCTGGCCTTTTGTGACTGGGAACAAAGCAAACATTACAGACTGTTTTCTGCTGTTCTTCCCCTGCCCCAACACAGAGCTGTGCTAACCTGAGCAGTGCAGTGAGCCAGTTATCGGAGGTGGAGGAAACTGGGAGAGAGGCACCACATTGGGCACCAAGGGAACAGGCAGGATTTTTGGCTGTGACTCCTACAAACTGAGTAGCTTCCCCCAAACACATCTTGATTGCAGACGCATGAGTGATGGGGCAGAGGCTCCCACACCTTCGTGGTGCTGTTGGCTGGGGAAGGAGACCACAGAGCTTTGTGCAATACCCGTGGCACTGGCAGAGTCTGGGCGAGGAGGGACGTTTCCATGCACCCCTTCTTACCCCAAACTACAGCTTGAGGGGTGTGAGGAGCTGGGCTGGGATGTAACTAGGACCCCAGGATATCCAGGGAAGGTGGAGAATCTGCTGCAGGTTGTCTATCAAAAGAAAAGGGCAATCTGAAGTGGAGCACGCCGACTTGTCAGCGCTTGCCAGGGCTGGGTGTCTGCTCACGTTGTGCCGACGTCTTCTCTGGAGCCTCCCCAGCTTGTGCTCTGCCCTTCCCTGCCTTGGCCAGCTGAGGTTGTTTTGTTTTTCAGTCCCAGTGCTTGAGGAAGGATTTTGGGGGATTTGCCTCCAAATTTAAGCTCCCTGGGTGACTTGGACCTGAGTGTGGCCATCCCATCTGCCACCACTTAGCTCCCTGTGAACAGCCATGCCATGTTAAGATCTGTCTTGTGGGGTGTCCAGTTCCTGGGCAGGGCTGGTTTGGGCCAAGGGGAGCTGCTGGGCTGTGTGGCATCCCTGCATCATGTCCAGCATCTGCTTGCCATGGGGCTAGCTTGCACGGGGAACAGATGGGGAGGTGGAGCTGGGCTGCTCGGCCAGGGTTCAGACCATATAAAGTGAAGTGACGTAGGAAACTAAATACCTGTTATCAGACGAAAGGCAAACAGAACCTCCACCTGCCTCCAGCCTTTCTCCCTTCAAGGGCAGGCTGCATGCTTGGCGTGGAGCTTCCCGTGAAAGATGTTTTATTATTAACATGCTCGCTTTAGCTTGGCTGTGGTATTGAGAAATCCAAGCTTGACTCCAGATAACCAATGACAAACATTTATCTGGACTTAACTATTTTATTCTGAGCTTTTATTTATTTCCCCTCCCCCTCTCCTGGAAGTTTACAGTAAGTTGTGCACAGCTTGCCCTTTGAGGTGGATTAGTGCTAAACTCTTGCAGTTGGAGCTTCCTATGTTTTTGTGTCCTGGTTGGTTCTTTTCAAGGGAGGCTTTTTGTGTGTGTCTCATCCATTTGAAATGAAAAGCAGGCAAGAAATGGACTGATCTCTGAAGGGGCAGATGGGTAGAAAGGCAGCTCTGGCTTTCCTGCAGACAGTGAGCTTTGGGGTAGGATGAAGGAAGCGATGGTCTTGCCATGCCCAGGAGAGGACCTTTTCCCCTGGCACCCTTGTTTGGTGTCAGGGGGTGCCTGGAGCAATGCCTATCGCCAGTTTTTGGCTAACAACTCCCTTAAAAAGCTTTCCAGTAGGTGGGTAGAAGGTGAGCTTGAGCTTGTGGGCTGGAGAATCAGTGTCTTCCTCTCTTTGCTTCACCACCCATCCCTTTGTAATCATGGAATCATAGAATCAAGCAGGTTGCAAGAGATCTCCACTNTAGACAGCAATGAGGTCTGCCCTGAGCCTTCTCTTCTCCAGGCTGCACACCCCCAGCTCCCTCAGCCTTTCCTCACAGGGCTGTTCTCCAGGCCTCTCACCAGCTTCATCACCTTTCTCTGGACATGTTCCAGTATCTCAACATCTCTCTTGAATTGAGGAGCTGAGAACTGGACACAGTACTCAAGGTGTTGCCCTGACCAGTGTTGAGTACAGGAGCAGAATAACCTTCCTTGTCCTGCTAGCCACACTCTTCCTGATCTAGGCCAGGATGCCATTGGCTTTCCTGGCCACCTGGGCATGCTGCTGGATCATCTTCAGCTACTATCTACCAGCACCCCCAGGTTCCTTTCTTCCTGGCTGCTCTCCAGTCACTCTGTCCCAAGCCTGTAGCCTGGTTGTTGTGGCCAAAGTGTAGAAGATCCCTCTTAGAGCTCTATGATCTGTGTGTCCAGTGTCTCACATGTACATGAGTTAGGTGGCCCTTGGCCTTAGAGCTGGTACTTCTCCCCTCAATGTGTTTGTAGCACCCAGTTAGGTACTGAACAGTGTGTGAAATATTTGTCCTGTTGAAGTACAACCTCCCTGTGCTTCGCCAGGGTTCTGCTAGGTACCTGAAGCTCCCTTGGGTTTGGTAGGATTTTGGATGCTCTTTTGCAGATGGGACTTGGATGTGCTTTTTGCAGGGGTTCTCTTTAGCAGCAGAGCTGGTGGAAGAGGAGAGAGGAAGCACCACTCAGCCTCCTGCAATGTCAAAACAGTCATAAAGCCCTCAAAAATGGAGAAATGGTCAGAATAGAAATGTCAACAAACCTCTTCTAGCCGACCCACTGGCTGCAGAGGGAGCTCTGTGGTTTTGAGCATCTCTGACTTGGTGTCAAGGCTTGTTTTTGCCAACCCCAGCCGAAGCATGCTGCCTTTGTGGATGGTAGCTGCCCCGGGGGGATGCCATCCTGGCCACAAGATGCGAGTGCTGCTCAGGGGTTCAGCTCTGACCATGCAAGTCACCACTTGGAGTTTAGTGTCTTGGCTCAGACTTGGTCTCAGCTTTGTGGGTGAGACAGAGAGCACTGTGCAGGGTGCTTGAAACCTTGTGCTTGACTGCCTCTGTCCCTCCCATCACACTTGTAAGGGTTTTTCCTATTCAAAGAGGATCTGGCTGGTCTATGGGGCAGGGCTGTTACTCGTTGTGCTCCACTCAATGGCCCAGTATTTGTTGGCGTTTCAGAGAACTGACTTTAAGTCGTTGTTTGTGGTTGCAGAACTTGTGCTGTTTAATGAAACATTTTCCTTCTGGAGGTGAGCTATTGCTGGAGATAAACACAGGCAACACCTCGTGGTTGAGACAGCAGCCAGGACTGGACTTGCTGGAGTGGGTCCAGAGGAGGCTACAACAATAATGGGAAGGCTGAAACCCTTCTGGTGTGAGGATAGGCTGAGAAACTTGGGGCTGTTCAGCCTGGAGAAGGGACAGTTCCAGGGAGATGATCTGGTGACCTTTCAGTACTTAAAGGGGGTTTATGAGAAGGATGGGGAAGGACTCTATCAGGGCCTGTTGTCACAGGACATGGAGTGATGGTTTGAAAATAAGAGGGAGGTTTAGACTAGAGAGAAATAAGGCATTTTTTTACACTGAGGTTGATGAGACCTTGGCCCAGGTTGCCCAGAGAAATGGTAGATGTCCCATCCCTGGAACCACTCCAAGTCAGGTTGTTTGGACTTTGAGCAGCCTGCTCTAGTGGGGGATGTTTCTGCTGACTTTGGGAGGCTGAGCTATAGGTGGCATTTAAGGGTCCCTTCCAGCCCAGACCATTCTGTGGTTCTGTGACTGGATGGAGCTACAGTGTCAGCAGCAGGTGATGATGGAGAGAGAAGTTCAAGCCAATGTGCAGCACTGGCTGAAGTCTCTGATCTGCTGCAGGGTTCAGGAGTTTAGAGTGAAGGTGAGCAGGAGGCAGGGGCTGGCAGCTGCAGGTGGGCTCTGCCCCTGCTCTGGGTGCATGGTGGGATTTGTGATCTCTATATGCCATTGCTGCAGCTGATGGAGAAAGGTTTGGAGTGTGACTTAGATGTACTGAGACGTCTCCTGCCCCTGTCTGCTCCCACTCAGCAGGTGCACAAATCTGCTGCAGTTCCTTGTTTCCAGTGACAAGTGACGACTTTCTCTGCCCAGGTGTCTTTTTCCATGACGTGCCTTGACCCATATCAGTTCCCTCTCTGAAAGCTCAACTTCTCTGTGGATGTGCCAGCAATTTTTGTCTTGTCACACTACCTGCAGTCCAGTCTGGCTGATGCTGGATGAAAGCAAAAGTGAAACACTTTCTCCAAGTGGGGACTAAAGTCACCCCGTGTGAGCTGGAGCTAAATGCATCACCATGGCCCCTGCAAAGTGTGGCAAGGTGGAGCACAAAGCTGTGTTCTAAAAGAAAGGAATAAAACCTGGGGAGCTAGAAACTTCTCTACCCAGCTCAGAAGGCATTTTCCATGCTCTATCCCTGCTTGCAGCACATTATAACTTAAAACTCCTTGTCTGGCAAGAGTTCTGGTGACTCCAAACTAGCCTGTAGCACTATGTCATCATAACCTTGAAACAGGACCCAAATGGCAAAACCTGCCTGAAACCAGTTGTGATTACTCATGCTTGGTGCTCTCCCTCTCCCCTGCTGCAGTTTCTGCTATGGTAATTCCACTTATTAAGCAAGGAGACAAAACACCTTTATTAAACTTGGAAGCAAGCTCAGGAGTAATGAGAGAAGCAGGACTTGCTGGCTTCAGACTGTCAGGAGGTTTTTTGCTCTTCAAGTCTCTGCTGCCTTCCTCAGTACAGCCTTTAAAGTGAATGAGAGAGGAGGAAAGATACTTTGCTGTTTGGGATGAATAAAAACCTGCATTTAAATATGTTTATTTAGAGTAGGAAAAAACTGTAGGGAAGTGCATTGGGAATGAGTCCTGTGATGTTGGGGTTTCACTTGATCTCCAAGCTTGAAAATGCAATGAGCCAAGATAGATGGGGGTCTCAGCTCAGGCTCTTGAAATCTTCTTTTTATTAACACTTTGAGTGTTTATTAACACTGTGGATAAAAGAAACCTTTGTTAGCAGGTCTGTCCCTTTGCTCCTCCAGTGGAGAAGCTCAATCTTAAAAGGAACTGTTCTGGGCACCTGCTGGAGTTACTGATGAAAATTTTCATTTCACATTTTCTCCTCAGGCTTAAACATGAAATAGCCTCAAACCCTCCAAGTCTGCCTTCTCTTCCTCAAAACAGAGGCAAAAAAACACTGTTAAAATGCCTCTTGCTGCCTGTGTGCAGAGCGGTGCCCTTGCTGTGGTGGTCCCAGCCTTGTGTCTGTGGAGAGCATCCAGATGTGCACCAGCCCCTTCAGCAATTAGGGCTGGAAAGGATTTAAAGAGAGGTACTCCTGTCCTTGTTGGCTTTGGTTCATCTTAACTGCCATGGGAGGAAGGTCTGCTCTGGAGGAGCTGGGTGGAGAGGGGCTGTTGTGGTCCATATGGAAGTGCCCATGCAGCTGGGGGATTGTCTGCAGACAGGACAGGCCTAGTTGGATCTGTGGTCCATGGGATATTGTCTGGCGACGTGGGGACAGGACAGGTCTAGTTGGCTGTGTGTCCATGGGGTGGGTTGGAAGATCAGGTCCTGTCCTGAAGTGGGACTCTGAGTCTGACCTTGCTTCTTGTCTTGCAGCAGTGTGATCACTCTTGGTCCGACTTCCATTTCTTGTGGATGTCCAAACCCTGCCTTTTAATGAGTCTCTTGTCTTGGAGTTATTAAAGCACTTTAAGAAGCACTCCTGCTCACTGTGCATGGTGCTTGTGCTGCCCCTAAAGACTAAGACCTGCTCCAGAGGCCATGCATGCCCCAAAGCTGGCCATGGCAGCAATCCGAGGGAGCATCTGCTGCTTTTAGGAGATGCAGAGCACTCCTCTGCCTCTCACCAACCCCTCAGTGAGGGAGGATGTGGTTCCCAGCATTTTCCTGTTGAATTATGGATTGATTGCACGCCTGAGCCGCTGCTACCAGCGTCTCCCTGCTTTTGTTCTGTCTTGCCTCACAGTGTAAGAGCTTTAAATGAGAGCCAGAGAAGGCATAAATTCTTACTACATCCATCCTGTGTCATACTGCGCTTTGCTCACTCTGCCTGATGTAGGTAGCAAGGGAAAGCTGCAGCTCCCTCTGTGTTTTGGTAGAGCACTGGGTTATACCATAGCTACACTTTGGGTAGACAAACTGGGTTATGTCTTTACTCTCCAATAAAGATGCATTCTGCAGTGAGATCAGCCATGTGTTTTTGCCACCTGGCTGGGAAACTTCCCCAGATGTGCAAGCTCCCCAGGTTGCAATGTGATGTACCTTCATGCAGGGCTGGAGGCTGTTGTGGTCCCAGCACCTGACCTCCCTTGGGCACAGGTTTCAGCCTCAGCAGCTGAAGCTGATGTGTTATCACGTACTCTGGTATGTGGTATTTGCCTTTTTCTGCCAAGCAAAACCTGGCTTTACAGCAGCCTGAACGTGGCTGTTCCCATTTCTCCTCAAAGGCTGTGTGAGCACACCCAAGGACCTGAGGCAGCAATGGCATGGGGTGGCAGACCCACTTGCCTGCACCCATGTAGCTCTTGGACTGGGTAGTTCAGTGGATGCTCAGCACTGAGCTGGGTCCGGGGTGGTCTGGAAGGAGGAGGCAGAAGGTTGCATCTGTTTCTGATTAAACTGAATTTGACACTGAAAGCAGCATGAGGAGCTAACTGGGGTGACTGAGGAAAAGAGGAGCTGCTGCATCTGCAGGTACTGTCAGCTCACAAGGTCCAGAGGGGAAAGGGCTCTGGAAGCTGCATGCCTTGCAGCAGTGTATTTTGATTTTAAGTAACTTGATTGTCAGACAAATGTGCAGGCAGGAGGCAGCTCCTGTAGCTGGGCAGATTAGTTCCTTGCAAGCTGCACAAGGTCTCTGCATTGCAGCCTGTGCAGCTTCCCCAGGAGTGGAGCCTGCAGGCAGCCTGGGGTGGGATGAACAAGCAACAACTGCTGCATTTCTGCAAAAAAAGCTCTTGAGGGGAGAGAGAGAGGCCAGCCCTGGCTTTGCTGCTGCACCAGTTCTCTGCAGCCTTCAGCTGAGGTTTTGGGGTTGAAGATTTGCCCTTCCTGACTTGCAGTTTGTAACCGTCATAGTAATAGGTGGGAAGAGTGCAGGGGTTTGGTGATTCCTTCCTCTGTTGCTATATATTTGAGGTTTCTAGGCTGTAGGTTGAGGCTGTAATTTGCATCTTATTGCAATTCCTTGCAAGGAGGTTTTTATTTGTTAATTCAAGCAATGAGAAGTTATTGATATTGTTTAATTTGCCAGCACATAGCTCCTGTGCAAGTGGCCTGCTGCCTTAGTGGATCTTGATGTTCACCAGGCAATGGGCAGGGTTGGTAACATACAGGGAAAATGGTCAAGTCAGACCAGGAGTTGTGTTCTGAGGAGTGGGGAGCTCATGATGGGTCCCCACTGAGTGTGCAAGGAAAGGCAGAAGTGGGAATGCTGGTGGACAAGTTCACCAAGAGCCAGCAACTTGCCCTTGTGGCCAAGAGGGACAGTGGTATCCTGGAGTGCGTGAAGGAGTGTGGCCAGCAGGTTTGAGGGAGGTTCTGCTTACCCTCTGCTCTTCCCTGGTGAGGCTGCACCTGGAACTTTGTGTCCAGTTTGGGGCTCCACAGGTCAAAAGAGACAGGAACTACTGGGGAGAGCCCAGTGAAGGCCCACGAAAATGATGATGAGGGGGCTGGAGCATCTGCCATGTGAGGAGAGGCTGAGAGATCTGGAGCACTTCATCCTGGAGAAGAGAATCTTACAAATGGATGTAAATATCTAAAGGGTGAGGTCATGAGGATGGGGCTGGGCTCTTTTCAGTGGTGACTGGTGATGGGACAAAGGGCAATGAGTGCAAACTGGAACACAGGAGGTTTCATCTGAACTTAAAGAGAAACTTTTTTACTTTGAGAGTAACAGAGCCCTAGAGCAGGCTGCTCAGAGACGCGATGAAGTGTCGTTCTCTGGAGAGATTCCAAACCTGCCTGAATGTGTTCCTGTGCAACCTGATCTAGGTGAACCTGCTTTAGAAGTGGGGGTTGGACCAGATGATTTCCACAGGTCCCTTCCAACCCCCACCATGCTGATGGTCTATGATTTTGGAGGAGGAGGGTGGCTGTGCAGGCAGGGCTGTCCTGCTGGAGCATCTGCTCCCGGCCAGGCAGCTGTGAAGGAAGATCTGCAGCATTTTGACAGGCAGTGCCTCTGACCACAGCTGGGCGAGTAGCTGCTGCTGTCAAGTGCATCAGGAGCAGAAAGTGTTGATGATCTCCATTGCAACAAGTCTGAGCAGCAAACCAGACTGTTACTTAAACAAAAAGCTTTATTGTGCCCTCCCCGAGATGTCACCCAGAGGAATCTGCAGCTTGGTGCTCAGCGAGGAGGATGCACAAATCCTGGTTGTTGCCTAACTTGTGGTGATGCAGCATTTCCCCAGGGATGTCACTTCACATCAGCACATCTTGGGGCTGTACTGAGACAGCTCTTAAAAGGTTTGGACGTTCCCTGCAGAGAAGCATCTAAAAATGTCTGGCTTTTGAAAACTCAGAAAGGAGTCAGGTACATTGATGGGACCAGGATGAACCTCCTGCATGGATCTGAGCCTGGGCTGCTGTCACCTGCCTGTTTTATCTCAGCATGGGCATTCCCAGGGACTTAGACCAATTTATACCAGTCTTGAGACCCAGAATTCTTTTTACTATGGAAAATTACAGGCTTAGAAAGCCCCTATTAACCTTCTGCTTAAAGATCTAATGTCACAGTAGCGTCTTGCCTTGTGCATTGCTGCTCAGCTTGAAATGCAGACATACCTCAGGGTTTCCCACTTCTTTTGCTCTAACAACATCTAGGCCAAAAATTAAGGAGCAAGGGATGCATGGGCAGGGTGCAAATCAGGGTTGGTAGCCATGAAGGTCTTGCTCCCTTGTTTCTCTTGTCTGTAGAAGTAGGAACAAATCCCTGACAGTGAGGGGTGGTCATTGCTGTCATCTCCAAATGGGTGGGTTTGGTGGCTTGGGTGATGCTCACCTGGATGCCCTTTACAGCCCCGTGGCTCCCCAGTCCATTGAGTAGGAAAGGAAGAGCTTCCCCACTGTATCCTGGTATTGCGCACAAGCCCAAGGGTCCAGCCTGGGACGTGTTGCAGTTGGGCTTCTGAAATAGGAAGGCAGCAGCAGAGGCCCAAGTGGCTTGGGTTTCCCTGTATGTGCATGAGCCTGGAGCCAGCCTGAGCTAAATCCTGACCCCTTCCTTCAGCCCTGCTGGGAACCTGGCTCGGAAGGGTGGGGAAGCAATAAATGAGGGGCTCAGCCAAGCTCATCCTCCAGCGCATCTCTTAACCCCTGTTTTCTTGCTGGTCACTGATGCAGCACAACTTCACAGCTCATCGAGAGATCTTTGGGAGGAGGATTCTTGCTCAGGGTTTCTCCTTGTGGCGCCTTTAAAGCTCCTGTAGAAATGACTGCCTGTTCATTAGCCACAATTCCCCAAAGCACCCAGCAAAGTTTGTGCTTTTAATTACTTTTTGCAGGGAGCTGAGCACATGGAGGAGGCTTCAACAGATGATTAGAGTTCTTATTATTCATGCAGCTGCTTTTTAATCCCTTCCTCTGCCAGGACATGGTTGATAGATATTAAAATCGAAGTCTGCTAACAGATTCCTTGCCTGGTCCCGTGTGGGGTGTCCTGATCTTCCAACAAAAGCATTTTGCTGACAAAACAATTACATTTCCTGAGAGGTGCTACAAAAAGTACATCTGCGAGGAGGGTTTGAGCTGCAGGGTTTTGCTGTGTGCTGTGCTGGGAGGCGTTTGCCAAAGTTCCATTTCACCCTGTTTATCTCAGAGCCCTGAGCTGGGCTGGCTGTGTCACACTCTGGGTGGTAAAAAAACAGAAACAAGGAATATTTATGTGGCTGGAGACATTTGTGGAAATATTAGCAGGGCAAATCTAACCAACTAAAGTAAAATGCCAGCAAAACTATTTTCAAATTAATTAAAAGGCTTGGATTCAGCTTTTTAGCTCTTGAGATTTTAATCCTCCAGCATTTATTTGGTCTGTTTGAAGTTATTGTAGCTTCCTGTATCATAAACATTTTAGGGCCACATTCTTCTTTATGCACAGTCTGCTTAGGAAGAGACCCAGAGGGTTTGGCTGAGTAGGGAAATTTATTGTTCTCTAGGAATAATTCTGCAGCTGCAGCTGGGTAATTCCACCCCCCCCAACCCCGTTCTGTGTTGTAACCTGGCTCTCACTAACTGCTGGACCACTGCTGCTTCTCCTGACATCGTCTCATCGATGGGAGCAACTTGGGTATTCCGCTCTGCTCTCAGCCCTGGCGGTGCCAGCTGGGGATTTCCCAGTGCAGCTGGAATAGGAGGTTAATGAGAATCCACATTTTACTTTCTTTTGGGTTTGTTTTCGCTTAGGTTTGCAGGGTTTGATCCTTTAGTCTCCCAAGACAGCTTTACACCTCCGAGTCTGACTTCTTTGATGCACGTTTACTGGAGAATGAGCCGTTCAAAGCTGCTGCTCAGTCGCTAACTTGTTCAGCATCAAAAAGGAAGGGGAAAGCAACAAAATTGCTCGGTGCTTGCATTGCACAGAGCAGCTCTCAGGAGCTCCTCAGAATCCAAGTGTTCGATCGCAGGTGCAGGGAAGGCACAAAAATAACTAATCCCAGGAGCAAGCAGCCGTTGTATTTGTTTCAGGCTCTGAGTCTTGGCTGTGGTTAGCTGAAGGAGAGGAGCAGTGTGTTTGCTGAGGGCTGTGATCTAAGCCAGGGAGTGATGCTGCTGCACCCCTTGGAAAACCTGAAGAAAAGGCAGAAGGATGCCATGGTCTGGGCTGAGCTACAGTTTGGGCAAAACCCCAAGTCTGCCTGCTTCATGGCAATGAGAAGTGCTTGTGTGGCTGCTGGAAACCCTGAGAGTTGGGACCTTGGCTTTGTACTTCTTCCCAAGTGCTACGAGAGATTTAATCTAATTTTCCTTAACATCTCTGTTTAATCTTTTAACGATATTACAGGGGATGGAGAAGCATTAAGAAATGCTTGTCTTTCCCCACCCTGCTGACCCATACAATCCTTTTATGGAGCACGACAAGTGACTCGTGTAAAGCTCTTAACAGCATTAACGTGAACGATGTTCCTCGCCAGCAGCATGCCCAAATCTGCAGCACCCTGAGCTTGGTGGAGGCTCGAAGTGCCCTGAATCTGAGGCTGTCAGTAGTAAAATAAATGCAAAGTTAGAGAGCACACTTCGATGTATATGTAGTTCTTTTTTTCTTGGGTAGGCAGAGATCTTCCTTCTGCCGCTCTGGCTTTGCATTGTAACCACAAATGGGGAGTACATTACAGCTGTGGGTGCTTTAATGCACCTTTGTAATGTAAGAGTTGACTATTAGTTTGTGCTGAGTCTGGTCTGGATGTGAGTGGATGCTAGAATTTGGCAGCACACTTCCCCTTAAGAAGTCACAGTGCATCAGCTCATCCCTGATGCTGTTTATGCAGGAGCTCTTAGCTCATGGCAGATGTTCCTCAGCTCCCTGCAGGAGAGCTCAGCCAGCCTGTGCCCTTTCAGATCTGCTGCAAGCCTTAGGGCGAAGGCTCACTGCCTACAGATGGTTGGAGGCAAAAACTGTCCTTGCACTGGGGTAGCGGCTACTATGTTCACCACATCAACTCACCCAAGTGAGGAGTGATGGAGTCCAGTGCAAAAGCCAGTCCAGGGCAAGACTTGACCATGCTGAGGTGGTGGCACCAGAAATGTGGAGAGAATGGGCTGGAGCTCAGTGAATAGTTCTACAAGGGGTGAGTGAAGCAGGACCTTGTCTTTTAACAGATGGCAGCTGGTGGTGATGCTCACAGATGCTCTTGTTGTTCTGTGTCCTGGGCTGGGACAGCACTGTCCAGTTACTGGGGGAGGTTTGGCATACTGGTGGATTGTTGCAAAGGGATGAAATATCTTCTCAGGGTTCAGGAAGAGAGCCTGTAGAGAGGTGAGGGGAAGCAGTGTTGTAGCACAGTTGTGCTGCAGTAAGAAAAGAGTCCCACTGGAAGTAGCTGTATCTAACTCTTTAAGGGGGATTTGTGTGTTTGGGGGGAGGATGGAGCTGCAACCATTCCTGAGCAGTGGAAATGAGGAGAAAATCAAAACTGCCAGGCTGGGTCAGAGCAAAGCTTCACCTATCCAAGGCCCACAAGGGGACAGGATATAATCCCAACTGTTTGCTGCAGGTGTTCCAGGGGCTTTCCCATCAGGATGCTTCCTCCAGATCCTTGTGTATAACAACTACCAGCAGACCTGGCCTCCATGAGCTTATCCAGTCCTCCTTTGAAGCCATAGGTATTTCTGGCTCCCAGAACATCCCTTGACAACGAGTTCCACAATTCAATTACAAGGGGAAAGGAAATGGCCTTGGATAGACTTTTTTTTAACTTGCTGCCTAATCCCTTTATTCCTGTGCTGTCAGGAGTGGTGCCTGGAGAGGGACTGAGGAGGGGGAGTGAAGGAGAAGGGAGAGAAAGTAGGGCTTGAGTTTGGGAATAAAATCTGGGGAGAGAAACTGCAATGTTGATACCAAAACCCCACCCTTTCCAGAGATGGGATGAGATGCTGTTGTGTGCAGTGGATACACAGCTTCATCCTCTCTGCAAGTGAATGGGAGATTGAGTCAGTGTTGGTTTGATACGAGGAGAGGCTGGGGATGTGCAGCCTGGAGAAGAAGAGGCTTGGGATGACCTCATTGCTGTCTACAACTATCTGAAGGGAGGCTGTAGCCAGGTGGGGTTGGACTCTTCTGCCAGACAACCAGCAAGAGAACAAGGGGACACAGTCTCAAGTTGTGCCAGAGGAGGTCTAGGCTGGATGTTAAGGAGGAAGTTGTTGTCAGAGTGATTGGCATTGGAATGGGCTGCCCAGGGAGGTGGTAGAGAGTCAGTCCCTGGAGGTGTTCAAGCAAAGCCTGGATGAGGCACTTAGTGCCATGGTCTGGTTGATTGGCTAGGGCTGGGTGCTAGGTTGGACTGGATGATCTTGGAGGTCTATTCCAACCTGGTATAATCCCAGTGTAACTGCAAGCATTTGGCAATCAAGGAGTGCCTCCAGGCTCAAACTGGGCTTCTGGGCTGCTCACTTGAAACTATCTGCATGGGAGGAAGAATTAGGGAGCAGATGGAGGAAGGAGGTGAGGATATCTGGCTTTGTCTCTACCTACAAATGGCAGGAGATGCCCCAAGCCTGGCATTGTCATGGCTGTTTTAAATCCAGTAGGATGCCAGATGGGATATTTGGGAGGTGAGGTCCTTGCTGAGCATGGCTCACATAAGGCTGTTGGCTTCAGCCCTGCAGCACTGTGATGCAGAAACTATACTGGGACTGCACCACTGGCTCGTGGTGCTGCTGGGACAGTGCTAGCACCCAAAAGCCTACCAGTACCTCCAGGCTACACAGATACTCGATTTTTCCTTCACCTAGTCATAGAATCATAGAATGGTTTAGGTTGGAAGGGACCTCAAGGATCATCCATCTCCAACTCCCCGCCATAGGCAGGGACACCTCCCACTAGAGCAGGTTGCAGTCCAGAGAACAGAAAATGGCTGTCTCCCTGGGGATGTTTTTAGTGTCCCTAGGATTTCAGATCTTGCTCTTTCAGCTCCATGTTCTACAAAAATTGTGCCACTTGGATTTTCCATACTGGCTCCCAGTGAGCAGGTGACTTGGTCCAGCATTTGCACCATTCCAGGATGTCCCCAGAAAATAGTGTTTCATACAGACATCTTTGTGTATTTCACAGTGGTTTTCTTTTATGGTTTGTAAATATTTCACCCTTGTTTCAATTATTCATTCATTAAGTGGCTGGGATGGGAGAAGGAGTCATGCTGAAAATACATGCAAAGGCTTAAAATCCTGCAGGTCTGAGAGGAGGTGGAAATTTAATTTGAGAAATTACTTTTTACACCAGAATGAGCCCAACCTAAGTGCTAGGAGGGAGTGTGGGGGGAGATGTAGGGATGTGCCATCACTCTAGCCAGCTTGGCTCAGCCTGGGGCTTTACTGGGGGTTCACAAGGTGGGGGCTTTGCACCTGGGTGGGATTTGGAGAATGAGAGCCATGCTGGGTGGGGCATGGGCTGGAGGAGCTGGTCCTGAGCTTGGGGTCATGCTGAGAGGTCTCAGAGCACTGCAACCCCTGTGTCCTGCAAATCTGGCATGTTCTCAGTTGTGCTGGTGCTGCTTACAGCCATGGCCTGTGTCCAGTACAATGAAAAGATCAAAACAACTCTTCTCCAGTTTATTAGTGACCTACAACTTCTGCACGATAATGAATCAGGGTTGCAGCTAACTGAAACTGGATATTCCATCTGTGGCCTCTACAGCAGCGTGTCCCTTGCTGAAGCAAACTGGAAACCTTTTCTTTCATCCACCTGCCTCCAAGCAATAAAAAGCAAAGGTTAAAATGCTGCTCATGAAGGGAGTGGTGTTTGTTGGGTTGTTTGGTTTTTGTTTCTGCTCGAAGGAGCAACACGTGGCAGTGATCTGCCCTTCTATAGTGTCTCTGTTCTGGGATCTCAAACCGCCATTGGGCTGTTTATTAATTAAAGCATGAGCAAAGTTGGTGGTGGTTGTACCATGGAGAGCCCAGCTGTGCTAGTTGGAAGGTAGCTAGAATGTTTTGGTGAGAAGAATGATTACAGGCTGTGAGAGGGAAACAGTGGTGATGTCTTCTTCACTGGTAGGCTTGCTGAGATGTATAAGAACATGAACACAAACATAGATGTTGGATATAGTAAGACAGATGCTGTCTGGGCTTTGTGGGCTGTGCTTCTCTCTCTAACCTGCCATCTTTGTGACTAATCCACCTGCTTCCTGATCCCTTTGGCCGACCCTCTAAGCTACCTTAAACATAAAGCAAGATGCAGGGTAAGGGAGAGGGGTGAGAAGGTGGAAGAGTGGTTGGGAGCCCCTCCTGGAGACTCAGGTTTCTGGGAGGGCTGTTGTGTTTCTGTATTACCTTTTAACTTGTATGTTTCTGTATATAACTGTATATTTTGTTAATATCTGCTTGTCTATTGTGCTAAGCTGTAAATATAAAGCTTCATTCAGTTTCCAGAGCTGCTGAGTCTAGGTGATTTTACGAAGGGGGTGTGTGTGGGGTGGGTAACACCCAAACCATCACACCAGCGCTTTGAGCTCTTGCATGGTGCCTCGTGGAGGAGGAAGCAAAACCTCAGTGTTTCAGGAATGGGGCTTTGTGCAACCTGGTCTAGTGGAAGGTGCCTCTGCCTATGGTAGAGGGGCTGGAGCTACATGATCTTCAAGGTCCCTTCCAACCTTGCTATGATTTGGTGAAGCAGAGACTTGGAGGTGCTGGTGGGTGAACATCCTATGGATAGGGAAACTGAGGGAGAGAGAGATTGTAAAGTGATTATAGAAAGCTGAGGAGAGCTGGGAGTTGGAGCCTGGGCCACTGCCCCATCCCAGAGAGGCTTTTGCCCTTGGCTCCTGTTGCTGATGGTGTTGTCCAACCTCAGCACAATACCTCCTGAGCAGCCCAGCTCAGGGCAGCTCTGGGGTTCATCCACCCACCTTCATTCCTTTATGTTTTCATAAGCTCTCTGTAAGGTGTTTTTGAAGGTTACCTTCAAAAGCAAAACATTTGCTTGAGAAAACTGAAAAAAAAAAAAGGCTCCAAAAACTCAGGCTCTGGCCAGGAGCCAGGATAAATTTCCTGTTCTTTTTTTCTGTGGTGCTCATCATCTTTGCTGTGCTTGCAAAGCCTCAGGTGGATGTTTGTTATCGCTTTCCCTTTCTGGCTGGGGACCATTCTCGCCTTCTTGAACCCAGCTGCCATCGGGAGAACAAAGTGTCTTTGAAATTAGGCCTGGGGTTGTCATAGTCTGGTACATCATCATGTCAAACCTTGATGCTGTGCTAGGCAATGGATTTTAATGCTGCTGTCTAGTTCTCCTCAGCTGCCCAACCGAAGGGGCTTTAGGGCATTATGAGTTGCATCAGCCAGGCAGAAGCGTGAACCAAGCTGGGTGTAGTAAGGGTGGCTTGGGGGTGGGTGGGGACCATGTCTGACGCTGCTTCTCTGAAGTAGAACACCATTCCTTCCTAAAACTTTCTAGGGTGGCTTAGGGGAGGCAGGACTCCTACAAGACAGTGACCATTGTGGGAAATGTCATTTTTGTCTGCCCTCTTGTGCCTCATCCCATGCCTGGGAGTGATTTTGCAGATCCAGTAGTAGATGGGCTTCACTCTGCACACCCTAGCAGCAGAACCAGCCTATCCTGTCACTGCTGAGGGACTCAGCTCTGCACCCCCCAGCAGCAGAACCAGCCTCCCTCATCCCTCCTAAGGCAGCTGAAACTGGCACTCCACCAGCCTGTGAACGAACAAAAAGCTGCATTTTGGATTACTGCAGCATTTCTTGCTCTCCTGGGACCCAGCCTATACAGAGCTGTTGCTGTTGAGTTTGGCTGCTGAGGATGAGCTGCCTCCAGGTTGTGACCTGACCTGGTGCAATTTTGATGGGCAAAGACCTGCAGGACAAAATAAAAAGGCAGTGGGAAGTTGCTGCGTGTGTGGTTTTGGAAAGCATACAGCGTTCCAGAAGTATCTCAGTGCACAAACAGCCTTGCTGTTGGATGGAAAACTCAGTTTGGTAGCTGCTGCCATTGCCAAGATCAACCCAAAGTCAGCTGCTTTTTTCCAGCAAGGCTGTTGGTGTTTGAATCCCTCAGATAAAGCAGCAGGGCCTGGCCAGACCCTGCCTTAGCCTCCCGCTGCTGCCCAGCACATGTTGGGCTCCTGCAAGTAGCAATGACATTCCCAGTGAGTTGCACCATGGTTTGGCAATGGCTGGGCTCTCCTGATGGATGGTTGAGGTCCTTTGATAAAGGGCAAAGGAAACACGAGGCTCTTGCCAATGTGTGCAGCTTCTCTTCTCTGGCTTCTGTTTATTTCCTTCCATGGCTGATCTGTTGGGCAGGCAATGAGCAGGCAGTGCCATTTCTCCCTGCTCCCATCAGTGCAGTGTACCTGAGGACAGCCTGCTCTTCTCCTCTGGAGGAAGCATGACCACTAAATCAAGTTGATAAAGTTGCTACAGCACAACCCTGCCTCACTAAGGGTCTGTCAGGCTCTCATAATAGATGAAGCCACCAGCTTTGAGCAACCTGGTCTAATGGAAGGTGTTCCTGCCCATGGCAGGGGGGTTGGAAGTAGATAATATCTTAGGTCACTTCTAATCCAAACCATTGTCTGAGGCTGTTAGTTTTTATGGCAACATGCTCAAGTAGCAGCTGTTCCCATGTGTCCTTTTGGGCTCTGCTGACTTCTGGTTGGGTTCATCTGTGCTAGTTTGCTGGGTGGAGAGGGCAGGAGCAGGACAGTGCTTATGGATGGTCCTCGAGCATGGAGGAACTCTCCCATCACATACACACCAGCAGAATGGCAACATAGTGAATGATCTGTGGCACCCATCAATTTCCAACTGGTGCTGCTGGAGCACTGGGATGGACTTGGCATGCAGCTGATAGTAGCTCTGGCTGTGATTCTCCTGCAGCACCAAGGTGGTCTCTACTTAGAACAGCTCATGGTCATTATGCTGGACTTGCCCTCTCAGCCCCTCACATCAGCATTAGAACTGATACAATGCTTGTTTGCATAATCAAGTCTGGCAGATGTAATTACACTGCACATAATGAGATTTGAAAGGTAAATTGGTTTCAATGCATGTTTGACAAACTCCAAAGTGCTTTTTGCTCAACCAGCAGCTCCTGTTGGCTGGGAGAAGCCCAAGTGCCCAAATCAGTAAGATTTTGCTGGATAATTGAGATGGGAATTTGGTTCATTACATGAAGTGGCTGCTGGAGTGGATAATTGCAGATCTTGAGGTGTTTGTCCTCTTTGCTAGTTTAGACTGAAGAAAATTTAGATGTAATTTCATAGGTGTGTGGGTACAAAATTACTTCTGTGGGGACACTGTGCATGCATTGATAGAGTAACAGAACTAAATGGCTCATGTTTCTGTGTGTTGGAAGCAAAGAGATGAGAAGTACAAGCACTTAAGAGGCTGTTCAGCAGCTCAGTGTTACTGGCTGGCTGTTGGGTAGAGAGGTCCTGCAGCTTTTGCATGGTCATTTTTGGGGGAAGGGCATCCTTCCTCTCACTTGGCTTATAGCTTTCCTTGGCATGTCAACCCTATCATCATGTTTGTATGTTCATTTAACGTGTTTGGCAAACTGCTTCATAATCAGCAAATGTAGCCAGAGTGGAGGCTGAAGGATGGACATTGAGCAGCTGCTGTGATAAGGGAGACCTTATGGCTTGTGTTTGAAAAGATACTCTGAGGTCTTCAGTATGATTGATTTTAAGTGTGGGTTAAGCCAGGCACTTGCTGAGACCCTTTCCACTGGTGTGGGGCACAAGTGTGCAATAGATGTTCAGTGGTCTGAAATATTCATGTTGACGTTCACAGAATCACAGTATTAACCAGGTTGGAAAAGACCTCTGCAACTCCCTGAAGGGAGGCTGTAGCCAGGTGGGGTTGGGCTCTTTTCCGAGGCAACCAGCAAGAGAACAAGGGGACAGTCTCAAGCTGTGCCAGGGGAGGTCTAGGCTGGATGTTAAGGAGGAAGTTGTTGTCAGAGAGAGTGATTGGCATTGGAATGGGCTGCCCAGGGAGGTGGTGGAGTTGCTGTCCCTGGAGGTGTTCAAGCAAAGCCTGGATGAGGCACTTAGTGCCATGGTGTAGTTGATTGGACAGGGCTGGGTGCTAGGTTGGGCTGGATGATCTTGGAGTTCTCTTCCAACCTGGTTGATTCTGTGATCAAGTCCAACCTATCACTTAACCCTTCTAATTAACTACACCATGGCACTGAGTGTCTTATCCAGCCTCCAATTTGTGCTGGCTCTCCCTGACCTGATTTGAGCTGTAAGTCAAGTTTCCTTGGGATGGGGACCTGGCTTCTCCCCTCTCCATGAAGTTCCCCAAGCACTGCATTCACCCAGAGAGTAACAAATCCCAGCAGTTGCATAAAGCCCCTGATGCTTTCTGCACTATTTTTACAAATAATGCTTGTTTATAACTCGCTGCTGGCAGACGAAGGCCTTAAATTATTAAGGCACTAAATATTTTGCAATGAAGGAGTGAAGATAAAGCTCTTGGCAGGAATAAATTGCTGGGGAGAGGTTGTGTGTTCGGTGCTTATGAGAAATAAGCAGCAAAGTCACTGGAGAGATGGTGTTGTGAGGAATGATGTGCAGGGGAACTGGGAATTCATCACTTGATCAGAAGATTTGCTTCTCTCATTAAAAAGTGGCTGCTCTGTGCATGCTTGCCATAATGCCTGGAAATATGGAGTGTCCCCTAAACTCACGTGAAGGTCCTCAGAGTGGTCAGGCTGGATGAGGCCTTGAGCAAGCTGCTCTAGTGGGAGGTGTCCCTGCCTATGGCAGGGGGTTGGAGCTGGATGATCCTTGAGGTCCCTTCCAACCTAAACCATTCTATGATTCTATGATTCTCTCACTGCGATACTGAAGGTAGTCTGCTGTGGTTTAGGTGGTGAAGGTCAGCAGCCAGGAGGTCTTTATGTTTTCCTTAACTTCACCAATGTGTTTCTTTAAAGCTGTTTTCATGTCTTCACTACTCCCAAGGGCAGATTTTCAGGGGAGCTTGGGCTGCCCAGGGAGGTGGTGGAGTCACTGTCCTTGGAGGTGTTCAAGAAAAGCCTGGATGAGGAACTTAGTGCCATGGTCTGGTTGACTGGACAGGGCTGGGTGCTAGGTTGGATTGGATGGTCTTGGAGGCCTCTTTCAACCTGGTTGATTCTATGATATTAGGAAGAAATTCTTCAGAGAAAGGTTTATTGGGGTTGGAAGAGGCTGCCCAGCGAGTTGGAGTCACCATCCCTAGAGGTATTTAAAAAAGCTGTGGATGTGGTGCTGAGGAATATAGTTTAGTGGGAGCTTAGCAGTAGGGGTGAGATTGCAAGCTCTAGGTGAGTGGTTGGACTTGATGATCTTAAAGGTGTCTTCCAGCCTCAACAGTTCTATGATTCCATGGTGCAGAGGGGAGCCAAACATCTGGAGTTCCTCCGGTCCCCCAGCTGAAGGCTCAGTGGGAGATGCTGGTGCCAGTTCATCATGTGTTGTGTATGTCCTGTGTTGCACAGACCAGCCCATGGGTAAATCAAAGGAATTCCACTGGTGTGCAGTAGGTCTTAGAATTGGTGATTTTGTGTCCTGCTGCTGATTTTATCCTAATGTTGCAGCACCCAGTGCTTGTCAGCTCCTGGAGTCTCATGCAACCATGAGTGTGTCTCTGATGGTCTCTGAAGTGCAGCTACATACAGGTGTGCTTTAGTAGGCATGGCCAACAGTCTCCTGGGCTGATGCCCAGCAGTGTGTGCAGGAGGTGAAGGGAGGGGGTTCTGACCCTCTGCTGCACTCTGCTGAGACCCCCACCTGCAGTGCTGGAGTCCTCAGCACAGAACAGACATGGACCTGTTGGAGCGTGGCCGGAGGAGGCCACAACAATGCTGGGAAGGCTGGAAAAACCTCTGGTGTGAGGACAGGCTGAGAGAGTTGGGGTGTCTCAGCCTGGAGCAGAGAAGACTCCAGAGAGACTTGAATGCTTAAAGAGGGTTTATGAGAAAGATGTTTATCAGACCCTATTGTGACAGGACAAGAGGTCTGAAACTAAAAGAGGGAGACTAGAGAGAAGGAAGAAAAGTTTTATACTAAGAGTGGTGAGACTCTGGCCTGGGTTGTCCAGGGAGGTGGGAGATGCTCCATCCCTAGAACCACTGCAGGTCAGGTTGTGATGGGGCTCTGAGCAACTTGCTGTAGTTGTAGATGTCTCTGCTGACTGCAGGGGTGGTTGGACTAGATGACCTTTAAAGGTCCCTTCCAGCCCAAACCCATTCCAGAATTCAATGATAATCTTGTAGCTCTTTTATGGAGGGAGACTTGGAACATGACTATGGGGGTTCAAACCCCAAGGCACTGTTGACATTTTTTAATCATCTCAACATTGTAAAGCAAATCTTATCCTTACAGCAACGATGTAGATGTGGTGCTGAAGGACAGGGAGTAGTGGTGGACCTGATGATCTTAAAGGTATTTTCCCAATGCAAGCAGTTCTATGACGCTCCCACCCTGGGGTAAGCAAAGGGAGGGTAGCCATGTGAACAGGTTAGAGTCTTGCTCGGTGCAGTACCCCAGAGCACAACAGCTTCAGCTTCTCTTCCCCTTTGCAGGAGACTTGTGCAACTGCAGCGCTGTGGGGAGCATCAGCACCACTGAATGCAACACCACAACAGGGCAGTGCCACTGCCTCAAAGGCTACACCGGGCTGCAGTGCCAGAGCTGTGCCCAGGACTTCTACCTGGAGCTGCAGAGCCAGCGGTGCCATCCCTGCGGCTGCAGCCCTGCTGGCTCCACCACCACCCAATGTGACAAGTAAGTAAACTGTTGTTTCACTGAGCCTTTCCTGGGGACTGTGTGGGATTTGGGAATGCTGATAAGGCCAGAATGGATCTTGTCAGCTGGTGCTAGTATTGCAAAAAACTGTAAGGAAGAACTCCAAAAGGAAAGCAGTGTCAGGAAGGAAGCTGGCCCTATACAAACTCATGAATTGTGGTTTTCCTCTCTTTATATCTGGATTATACAAATGGCCATAGCTATAGCCAAAGCCTCAGCAGCCCACAAGGGACTGAACTTGCATTTCTGAGTTGTGTGGAAGAGGAACTTCTCTGCTGATGCCTATTGCTGGGACTGCCTTCACATGTCAGCTCAGGAGGGGAGTGGAGGAGCTTTGGAGAAGTTTGTTTTCCAAGGGGATATTTATTACGCCAGAAGCAAGTGGAGCTTTGTGCTCTGCCCTTGCCTTGTTTGCTGTTTAACCTTGCTGCCTCCTCTCCTCTGCTGTGTTAAGCAAGTCACCCTTAGCTGGGCCTTTCAACTCTTGGATAATGAATGTGTTCCTCTTCAGTTCACCTTGCCCGCCCTCACATCTCGCCTTTGAACAGCCTGCATGCAATTATTGTTTCTTCCAACCAGTGATCTGTCAATCATTAGAGATTAGTTGAGGGTGTCTCTGTTCCTGCAAAGAGTCCAAGCAGCAGCCTGACCCTCGGCTCAGGGCAGCACATTGCAAGATCTCTCCTTGGAGGAGGACTCCCAGCAAACCACCTTGCAGTGACTTTCAGCCTTCATGGACTCCCTTCTTGAGCTGCCATCAGAAAGTCAATAGCAGAGGTGTTCCTAGAGCCCCTGATCCTTCTTCGGGTCCTTGCACAGGATGCAGTACCTGTGTGTGGATGCAAAGGGCTTCTGCTTCATTGGTGGCCTTGAGCTGGCCTCAGCTTTGTTGTCTTTTAGTGTTTGGCCCAGGCTCAGCATGTGTTGAACACCTGCACTCTCCTGCCAGGGCTGGGGCTGTGTCAGAATTGAAATGTTCTGCAGACATGTGCTGTTTGTAATTGTTTTATACATTGATTATTGTCTCCAAACACCCAGCCCCTCTGTGGATGTCCTTTTCATTTCAGTGCTGCATTTGCTTGCATAAGCTCTGCAAAATCAGGACTTAAAAGTAATGCTGCAGTTGGCTATAGTGCCCTTCTTACTAAAAAAGGTGATTCTTGGGGGTGGAGAGTGTGGAGCTTTTCACTTGGTGTTTTTGGTGGCTGTTTTAAGTACAGGAAGATGTCCTGAAGCAGCAGAGTTTGTCACAGGCTGGAAAGTCTGAAGTTGGTCAGGTCTACTGGAAAGGCAAATAGGACAGAAAGCCAGATGGGGCAAATCTTATCTTTGAGGGCTGGGAGAGGAGGGAGGTGCTACTGGAGTGACCTGGTTGACTGGGAAGGAGTGTTCTCACTTTGACTCTGAGTCACTGGGCAGCAGGCAAAGCATAGATGTGGGTGGCATCTCCCCGTGTCTTGCTGTGTGGAGCAAGCCAAGAAACGCCCTTGGGAACTTCAGGGGAAATGCTGTGAGTTGTGATGGAGGATGAGGTGGAGTTCATGCAAGTAGAGAGCCACCATATCCTACCCCAATTTTCAGCACCACTTTACAGCCTCGAGGGATGTGGCAGATGCAGATCCTTGGGCATTTAGAAGAGACAGCATTGGGTAAAATCTGGAGGAAGACTTGGAGAGGAGGAGTGGCGTGAACAGAGATGTCTCTGTTCCCCGCTCGGAGGGGTTTGCTGCAGACAGAGCTGACCTCTGGGTGCTAAAAAAGATGAAAACTAGGTCATCTGTCTGTGTTGTAGGGCTGGGGGCGCCAGTATGGCTGTGAGATGGGCAGCATTCTGCATGGAGATGTGTATGGGAAGATGAGTCGGGATGCAAAATGCAGCAGGGCAGGAGCATGGGCTCTGTCCCTGTGTTGGGGTCTGTCCCAGTGGGTGGGACAGTCTCTTCTGCATAGCAAGATGTGTGTCTGAAGCCAGGAACGAGATTTTTGGCTCTGGTTCTGGAAGCATTGGGTCTGAAGCTGTGGGTTTGATGCCTACCTGCTGCCAAGTTGCTGGGTGAGCTGTGCACGCCCCTGTGGGCAATCCCTGCTTGGGCTGAGACACGCAAGCATTGTGTAACACCAGCAACCAGCTTCTGTTGTGTTGACATTAGAAATGCTGTCAGCTGGATTATTTATTGCTGGGGTTGGTTGGATTTTTTTTCTTTTTAAAGCACCAGCCCAGCTCCAACTCACAGACATTAATTCCTGCCTGCTGGCTGAAGGGAGAAGCAGCTCCTGATCGGATCAGTCTCCCGGTAAACCAGCAACATTTTGGACTCTGAGCCTTTTTGACAATGGCTGATGTGAGAGGCAGACTGCCTGAAGGCTCAGCTCTCGGGGCACACAAAACATGCCTGATAGCTTTCAGTCAGCTCGCCCAGGCTTTTGTAACGCAGCCTTTTAAAGCACCACCCTACGATGATGGTGATGAGTATTATTTCTAGCCGTGCTCTCTGGCTGGCCAGATGGCACACCCAAGTGTGCTGTTTATTAACTCGACCTCAAATGCAGACCATCAAATAAAAATGAAAGAAAAAAACCCCAACCCAACCACCCTCCCTTTCCCCAGGCAGACAGTTGATTTTGGGAGTGAACATTGACCTGACACGCTGTCGCTGTGAATGGACTCCGTGGCCACTAATCAAAGGTCTCTTTTGGTGGTGGTTTAGTTTTGATTATCTGGGGAGATCCACACAGATCCCTCTCTGGGCTGGCTGCAGATTTCCACGCTTTGGTTTGGGTTGGTTTTTGTGAGATGAAAAGCTGTGCGTGGTTGGAGCTGGAGCTCTCTGTGGGGCTGAATGCAGTCCTAGGCTGCATGGAGAGGGCTGACTCAGAAGGGGAGTGTGGTGTCCTTGTCGTGGTAATGCCTAGAAACCTCAGATAAAACCACATTTCACTGCCTTGGATGCTGTGTAGATGCCTGCTAAAGATAGCTGTGGCCTGGAAGTGTTCATACTGCATAGAGGAAGGGTGGAGAAAGAATCTAAAGTTTCAGGGACCATGGTCAAGGTCACAGAGTAGTGGAGAATGACAGTGACTCTTGTGGGTGCACTAGCTGAGCCAGAAGGGCTGTGCTGCTGCTGCAGAGCCTTGGGGATGGTGCCTGGCAGGGTGTCTGGTGGTGACACCAGTCTGGGGTAACTTGGCCTCAGCCAGGAGCTGCCCCTCCACCAGCTGTATCCCTCACCATCTTTTGGACACCTTGAGCTGAAAGCTGTGTTCTCCCATCTATCTGTCTTCCTGTGAGGGAGCAGGAATGTTCCTCTCTGGTGGAAGAGGCAAAAGTAAAGGTAATGCTGCTAGAAAAGATTATCATGCCGAGGCTGGCCAGCCCACATCTCCTGGGCTTGCAGCCCTTGGCATTTATATTCCTTTTTTCTTTATGTAAGCAGAGTTCTGTGCCTGAACTCCCACTGCCTACAGCTGGACAAGAAGCCAAGCCAGAGGCAGCAAAAGTGGTCTGGGAAGGACCGTGGTCTCCAGCCCCACCAGCTGGAGCAATGAGGGGAGCACTGAGGTTCCTTGCAGTGTTTCTGCAGCACCTGGCAAACTCCTGCCCTCAGTGTCTCGTGGTGTGGCTTTGCCTAAAATGCCACTCATGTCCTCAACTGACTCATGGCAGTGACGCAGCAGCCCTCGTGGGCAAGCCCAGGACATGGCAGGATCTACCTGAGAAGCCCAGGGTGAGAGGAAAGGGGTTTGGACTGAGGGAAACTTTCCTGCTGCAAAGCAGCAATCCTGCAGCAGCACAGATGCGGGTGGAAATGATGTCCTTGTGCAGACCAATCCTCTGGCTGGGTTATTTAACAGAGCAGGGCTGGATGCAGGCAGAGCCCAGCCTGAAAGAGGCAGTGGGTGGTAGACTCCTGGTGAGCAGATTTCAAATGACTCTGCATTTCTGTTATTTCTACCTTGCTAGCAGCACTGAGGCTAGCAGCCTTGTACTGGGCTGCAAACACAAGTTAAATCTGACCAGGGGTAGCCCAGTGGGACCCAGAGGCATGGGACTTTGATGGGTTGTCTGCTGTGTGCCAGTGTAGGGCTTTTCTGTGCTTCAGGGCAGAGGGAGAGGTGGTGTTACCCTGATTTACCTCTTGCCAAGCATTCATTCCTGGTATTCCTAGCCCAGCAGGTAGGGTATTGTGGCTTTTCTCTAAAGCATGGCCCTGCAGCTGCAAGGACAGCATGCTCAGAATCAAGCTAGTTTGGATTGGAAGCAACTTTAAGATTATCTAGTTCCAGCCTCTCAGTCAGGAGCAAGGACAGCTTCCACTACATCAGGCTGCTCAAAGCCACATCCAACTTGTCTTTCAACACTTAGCCCACAAGCAACTTTCCACATGTGGATGCTCTTGCACCCCTCAGTTTGGGATGTGAATGGAGGAGGAGGGCTGAGAGCAGCGCAGGTGCTATCAGACACTGTTGCCTAGCAGAAGGGTTCAGTTCTCAATTCTGTTTGCCCCTGGGAGATTTTGTGTTTTAAACCAGCTTGCTTCAGTTCTGGAGAAGACCAAGTGATGTACCCTTCAACTTCTGTTGCATCTTTACCTGCACTGGTGAGCAGGAGAGCTGTGGCTGCTGTTGGATGTTTAAGGACCCCTGTCAAGTTTAGGTAGGCCTGGGTTAGGTTTTCTCAGGTACCCTAAACACACAGAATATGCTGATAACAAAATCAGACGTGTTAAATTGGGGTCTGTGAATCAACTGAAGTTGCTCCCTCTGCCTGTGCCTCACTTTAGTCCCTACATGCAGAAGGAAGATGGGAAGCAGAAGCTTCAATGTGCTGCTTGGAGGTGATGTTTGCTTTGGTTCAATCCTGGTGCTGGAACCCATTGCCCAAGCATGCAGCACTCTGCTTTCTCTCTACCCAAGCAACGTGCTCTAACTGCTGGCTGGGGACAGCTCTGTAGCATGGGATCCTGGTTCATGCACAGTTTGTGCTGCAGGCTCACTGTAAGTCATGTTAGAGACAGCTCCTGTCACTCATTTCCACTTGAAAAAAGGGGAACAAACCAAGCTAAAGCCTGCTTATAAATGCCTAAGTGTTAATTCTGAGACCTTTTTCCCCCAAGGGGGTCTCATGCTTTGTGTTTGAATTGAGGCAGAGTGTCCCTGAGAGCATTTATGGATGTGGCTGTCCCCTGGAGCAGGGATGCTGGGAGGCTGAAAGGGGAGTGCTGTCAGCTGGGCAGTCACCATTCCTGTATGCATCCTTTGTAGGGCTTCTCTTTGGAAGGGCTGATCTTGTGACCCAAACTCATGGATTTGCAAGAGCATTGCTGTTGAGAGTAAGGTCAGAACTGGATAAAGTTCTTTGTTAAGATCCTTGAATAAGGGCTGGGGGGTTTAAGTGAGCCTGGGGAGCTGGGCAGGGAGAGCTGCAAACAGTGTTTGTAGAGGTGGTAGGATGTGGAAAGATGCAAAAAGATCGTGGAGTGGGAGAATTGATAAGGAACATTGGTCTTGATGGCCTTAGATGCACCCGAGTGGGGGTCACAGACTAGACACACTTTGAACATGTGGTGTGAAGCTACAGGGGGCAGAATCTGTTGGGTTTTTTCCCCAAGTCAGAAAGTGCAAATCCATTGAAATTTGAGGGGCTTGTGGAGCTTTTATCAGCCTGTGCAGGAAAGGTGTTTGTGGCTGTGGTTTGGAGACCTCATGTTCCCAGGGCTCCTGCCTATCCTAAATACAGGAGGTTATCTGGGGTAAGGTGATGGAGTTCTCATGTTGCATAGAGAAAAATCTTCATTTTCTATCTGTTGAGTGTCACTGCACTCCTAAAATGTCCCTTCCAGCCCCTGGCATTCTGTGATTCTTTGCCTGGGAGCTGTATTTCCATTCCACTGTATTTTAGCCATCTGATGCAAACCACATTGAGCCCTGTTCCCTTTTGGAGGTAAGATATTGGAAGTCCAACTCCTCAAGGATTAATTTTTTTGAAAGAGCAAAACCCAAACACCCTCCCTTCTCCTTTCCCCCCCACCAAATTTAAAGAAGACTGCTCTGCCTTTTCCAGATTGGCTGAGCACAGGCAGTGGCTCATTATCTCCCAGTAATGCCTTGTCAGCATCACTGCAGAGAACAGATTTTTTTGTAGTGGAAACTGTTACATGTGGATGTCACAGAAGCAGAAGAATACCCTGTTAGAGCTTGTTTTTCTGTGTGCTTTGATTGTCTAAATCTCTCTCCTATTATGGACTCTTAGATCCTTCACATCCCATCAGCTCACCTCTTCTCTTCCCCCACAAGCAGGTAAATATTGTACCTGTGCCCATTTATATTGGGTTGCAGACAGGGATGGGGGAGGTAAGTGCCTGGGCACAGCGGCAGGAGAAGGTAGATTGTTATCATCTCCTCTCCAGTAATTGTGGCTTCTCAGAAATCCTGTTATTTTGTTGATCTTTCTGCCAGGCTTTGCCCTTCCTATGCTGTCTGTTGCAGACTTGCTGCTCTGGTAAACATCCACTGCCCTCAAAAAAATATTGGCTTGACTTTTTAAGGTCTTGTGGCTGAATTCTGATTGGGGAGATGTGGTACCCAGCCTAACTTCATCCTCCATGCCTTTTTCTGCTGCCTGAAGGGAGGCATCAGTAGAGTTCAGGGGATGGAAGGGCTATCTTGGACAAAACTGGTGTGTCTAGTGGGGACCAGCCCCATCTCTATGCCTTCGCCACTGACGTGTCCTCCTCTGCACTGAGGTTGTCTGTCCCATCATCATATTACTGTGATCTGCAGGGGGTCTGGGAAGTGGGATCCACTATTTGGAGTTGAGATTTTGTGACCAAACTTTTGCTGCCAAACTACAGAGGATCCCATCCAACCTCACTCTCTGAGGGCATGGTGGTCTTCCCATCCCTTCCTTCCTTGCCAACCACCAAGGTCAGAGTCATAGAATCGGTCAGGGTTGGAAGGGACCACAAGGATCAGCCAGTTCCAACCCCCCTGCTATAGGCAGGGATACCCTACCCTAGAGCAGGCTGCACACAGCCTCATCCAGCCTGGCCTTAAACACCTCCAGGGATGGGGCCTCAACCACCTCCCTGGGCAACCCATTCCAGCCTCTCACCACTCTCATGCTCAACAACTTCGTCCTCATGTCCAGCCTGAACCTACCCATCTCCAGCTTTGCTCCATTCCCCCGTGTCATGTCTCTCCTTGATAGCCTAAAAACTCTCTCCCCAGCTTTTTTGTAGCTCCCTTCAGATCCTGGAAGGCCACAATAAGGTCACCTTCTCCAGACTGAACAGCCCCAACTCTTTCAGGTCGTGGTGGATGGTGCCAGGAGGGCACGCAGAGGAGACGGCACAGCCCCGGGCTGGAGTTCCTGGAGTTCCCCGACTTCCCCAGCGGCGGAGGGCATCCTCGGCGGGGGAGACAGGGCCGCGGAGGCGGCGCTGGCCAGACAAGGTGGCCCTTTGACATTCACAGAATGGCCTTTCAGAGCCGCGAGGTGTCCCCTCTCCGCCGAGGGCTGCCATATAAACAGATGCCGTCCCCCGGCACAAAGCGAGGAATGCGGCGCACAATGGCCCAATGTTCGGAGCCATAAAGCTCTGCTTCTTCTGCCCTCCACAAAGGCGACTCTGAGCCGGGCGGCGGGCGCGGGGCTGCGCCGCGCTCACACTAACGCTGCCACCGAGGCGCTGCGGCTGCTGGTGGCTTCGCTTTGAGCCGGGGGAGTGAGGAGGTGAAAGCCAACCACCTGCTACCGGGGGCTTTTCCCTGCTCTCTGCTTCCCTACGTGCTGAGGATCAAACTAATGGACCCGCAGGAAAATCAGCACGCGGGTTAGCAGGGTTCTTTGGTTTGCTCGGGGTGAGTGCTAACAGCTTTGGGCTTCCACCAAAGCGCTTTGGAGCCTTTTAGCTTTCAAATGTTAACTTTGTCTACGTTGGCCAGAAATTGTAAGAGAGATTTATTCCCCGACTGCTGCCAGGCATCACAGAAATCGGCACGGAAGGAGCTGGGCTCGCTAGAGAAACGCACTGCTTTTAGCCACGGCTCTTCTGCGTCCTCCTCGCCTTCCGCAGCATCCTTTTGTCTTACTCTATCAAAGTGTGACAAAGCCTCTTCATGAGGATTGTTTTACGGATGCTGGTGGCTCAGCAACGCATTCTCCCCATTCATCCTGGTTGTTGTCAGCGCTGTTAATTGTGGATGTTGCAGGAACACCTCCGGGCCCTGCTGGCACGGGTGATGGGCACGTCTGTAATCGGGGGTTACGCGGCACTGGCTGGGAGGGGCCGGGCTGCGAAGCCGGAGGTGCTGCTGGCTCAGGGAGGAGCTGGCAGGAGCCCTCACTGCCCCTTTTTTTTCCCAGGGCAGCACAGCCCCTCGCCAGTCTTGAGAAGGCTGCGATGGGATCTTGTCAACATCTATATACATCTGAAGGGTGGGTGTCAAGGTGAAGGTGCCAGGCTCTTTTTGGTGGTGCCCAGTGACAGGACAAGGAACAACAGGTACCAGCTGGAGCACAGGAAGTGCAGCCTCGGCATGAGGAGGAACTTCTGTACCGTGAGGGTGCTGGAGCCCTGAAGCAGGCTGCCCAGAGAGGTTGTCAAATCTCTTCCTCTGGAGGCATTCAAAACCTGTCAGGATGTGTTCCTGTGTGACCTGCCCGAAGTGATCTTGCTTTGGCAGGGAGTTCAGACTAGATGATCTCTAGAGGCCCATTCCAACCCCTAATGTTCTGTGATTCTGTGTTCCTGGGAGATGCTGTGGTGTAAGGGCTGTGTATGCATGTTCTGTGCTTCAAGATGAAGATGGTAAATGTATGTGGCAAAGCTCTCCTTCAAAGCCAAGTTTTGTGTGGCTTATCCACGTGGCCTACCCTGGTTTGAGACCCACGGGAGAACCCTTTTCCTCTGACTGCTCCAAGGTCTTACCAGTCCTGTATGTTTTAGAGCTAAAGGCACAGAAGATTGGTGCAGGACCATTCTGTCAGGCTCTGACACGGTCAGGCAGCCCCTGGCTGTCAGTGGCAGCTGGGTATCCCGGTTTTTCTGGCAGCTGGGAAAACATTAGAAGTTAATTTCTCCCTTCCCTTCTCCTCGGGGAGGCAGGGTGGGGGGAAGAAAAGAAGAAAGTAAACTATTGGAGCTTGCTAAGGGTTTTCTGTTACACCGTTAAACCAGCACAGCATGCCTCCCCACAGCCCTGAAGGTGATGGTCCTCTGTCTTCCTATCCATCTTGTGTCTGTCATGTCTCTGCTAACTTAGGGATGTGTCTGTGGAGGAGGAGTGAGACCCATTGCAGATGCAGTGCCATGTTGTGATCTGTCTCAGGTCACAGATATTTGAATGCTTTGATTTTATTTTTCACTTGTGATGAGGCCTCGAGTTCCTGTGGTGCCCTGTGCTGAGCCATGCAGGGCTGGGGCACTGCCCAAGCTGCCAGGCAGATCCTGTCCCATCATTGTGTCCTTCCTTGGCCATCAGACCTGGCAGAAAATTATCTGCAAGATGCTCTCTGCTGCTTCAGCTTATGGATGCCACATCCCTGGAAGAGTTCAGCACTAGGTTACACAAGGCTTTGAGTATCCTAGTCTAGAAGAAGGCATCCCTGCTTGTGGCAGGGAGGTTGGAACTAGATGATCTTCAAGGTCCCTTCCAACCCAAACCAGTCTCTTTCAGGCCAGGAACGAGACAGGATTTAAGTGGTGTTGCCTCTTCTCCATGCTCTGCTCCTAGGGCACTTTTCAAGCAGGGTCAAAACTATCTGCAGCCTTCCTTTTCAACAGCAGCCAAAGCAATGCACAGAGCAGGAGATCTCTGTTGTATCCCCTTAGGCCTATAGCTGTCACACTGCAGTCCTGTGTAAAATCCCACCACGGGGAACATTGCCACTAGTGGCACAAATCACTCGATGAGTAATGGCATTTCCAGTGTCCTGGGGCTGTTCTTCTGGGTACAGTGGAAGGGGATGGGAGGTGGGGCTTTTGCAGACATATTTTGGGGGTTAGGCCATTCCCCTTTGCTCAGTATTTTGCTTTTATTCACAGCCCCCTCCTCAGTGTCTGCTGCCCTAGGCAGCTGCATCCTGCTAGCAAGTGTCATCCAGCCCTAGGCTATGGCCCTGTGGGCATTGAGACAGCAGCTCCTAAGGCATAACATGAAGCCCAGGGCTGAAGGTGATTAGATGCACATGCTCTTGCCTTGGGGGTGTCCCAGACTTGGCATGCAGCCCTCAGCCCTGGAGGGATGGACCACTTGGCGTCAGATCCCAGCCTCACACGTGGCCTGTCCCCACTGGCTGGCTAATGGCTGCCTGCTCCTTCTGCCAGGATCTCTTGCTGCTGATGTTTTTAATTATCAGGAAACGTATATAAAGTTGATGGATGATGTGCTGGTGAGACACACTACCTACATGGTCTTTAAAGTAAGTATTCTCATAAGAGCCTAGCAGAAACCAAGTCAGGCAGGAGACTTTTGTTACTAGAGGTCTGGTTTTGTCCCTACACATCCTCCCATTGATTCTTTTGTGAGAGCTAAAAACCATCTGGCTTCAGTGGAGTTAATAATCATCTGAAATGGAGTTGAGCAATTGATGTTGCTGCATCAAAATGCTTCCCTGTTCCCTTCCCCCTTCTTCCCCCCACGTCCCCCAGAAAAAGAAATTCCTGGCTGATACTCAAAATCCATTTGAGTTCTCACTGTGCAAGTATTACACTGTGGGTCTTTTCTTTCAAGTTTCTGGATTTTTATGGGCAAAATCAGTCTGTTAACAGGACTTTTTTTTTCTTTTTGTGGTTTCAATGCATTTATATCATTGACCTTTGCTTTAAAAAGTGTCTGACAGCCTTTACTGGGCTGGAGCTATGAAAAGGAGTGTTGTAAGGGGGCTTTATTCTATGGAAGCAATGACCACAGGCAAAGCTTTATATTTGCTGAGTGATTTAATTCTTGCACATGCAGAACTTGGCTCTGTGCCATGTGTAACATGTTGAGAAAAGGTCTACTTGAGAGGCATTAAACCCAAACTTTGCAACAGTGTCTTTTTTTCTCCTTAAAAAGCTTTATTTCCTGTTACTTTTGAGTTAATCAGTAAAATCAAGGGATACTGCCTCAAAATGCTGCATTGAGTTGTTGGGGAAATAAAGCTCTTTTAAAGGAATGGAGTGGAAGGCTGGATAGAAGATACAAGCCAGGAGGAAGAAGGTGGTGTCATTAAGATAAAGGCTTGATGGAGGAGTAGGAGAGAATACAACAGAGCACCCTGGGCTCCAGGAAGAGGGCTGGTAGGGTGAAGGTTATGCAGCTCTGAGTATGGCTTTGCAGAACCAAGCACTATAAGGCACATCCCTAGAAGATACATTTTCAGGTTAAATAGTAGATTCTCCCCCCCAGATTAGTTGTTTTTCCCTGCCTGGCTCTGCCTGTTCCCTGCCCCTTTACGTGACTATCTGTCTGGTAGCGGTCAGAAGCAAATAAAAACAAACTGCTTTTTGTTTGCTCTTGTTTTAAACACTGTGACAACATTTGGATTAATGTTAGGTCTTGTGAAAAGCTCTTTAAAAGTCAAACATACTGAGCTGCTTAGCAGCATCCCTTTGAATTCTGCATCTGCCTGCTGCAATTCCAGATAATGGTCTGGAGAGCAAGGAAACATCATCTTCCTTTTTCCTTCTCCTAATCAGTCCATCTGATATGCCTGAAGCTTCACATTCTGGAACTATTTAATTGTGTAGCCACTTGGGCTGAGTTCTGTGTTTCGGTGTGCCTTTGAGTATTTCCTCTTCCTTTGGCAAACAAACGAACAGCAGAGACACTGAATGATGTTAATTTCTACCAGAAGTGATGCCTTCCCCCAAACATTGCAGCCTCCTGCATTCTAAAGCAGAGCGGCACATCACCAGCGCACGAAGCCATTTGAAGCCTCAGCCTCTCTGAGGTTTAAGCAGCAGATTTTTCTTGGGGCTTTTAGAAGCAAATCATGTGCTGCTCATCTTCCCCTGGAGGAATGAGAGGGAACAAGAGATTCACGTTGTGCAAGCACAGCAGACCCTCAAATGCTGACTTAAAAAGATGTATGAGTGGGGCGCAGGTTGTCTCAGGGGAGAGATAGGGGAGGGTGCATCCAGCAGTGTGCAAGGGGAGCTCCATGAGTGCTACCTGCCTCATCCTCAGCTGCAGATAAATCCTTCTCCTGGAGGAGACCAAATCACCTCCTGGAGTCTGAAGTCAACTGCTTTTCCTTAGAAAGGTTGGACCAGATGATCCTTGAGGTCAAATCAAGAGGATATTCTAGGGTTCTATGTATGATGTTGATTGCCCAAATCCTGGCTTCCCTGTGCAGCACACCTCGTGGTGGTTAAGGTTTCCTGCCTGTGACCTTAGAGCTACTGAAGATGCACTTCTATGCTCTCTTGTCCTGAGCTCAGGTGTTAGTGGTTCCATGTGCAGGTGGGATGAGCCTGTAGTTGGCAGTTGCTGTGCTGAGAGGCTGATGGGAAAGAGCATTTTCTCCATTCCTGTGATTCCTCGGAGAGCTGAGCCTAAATGCTGCTCATATATAAAGCTGCTTATGAAAGCAGTGGGTTTGAAGCCTCTGTGTGGAGGGACTGGCATGGAAAGCCAAAGGAATGAGGGTAACCTTTGCTTTTTATAGCCTCCTGGTATTTGCTTGTGCCAACTAACACCAGTGCCCTCTGTTTTAACTGTGCAGAGCTCCACCCTCTGTGCAGCCAGACTCAGTGCCCAAGTAAACATGCTCCTGCCTGGGGTTAGCTGTAGTGGAAACTGATGGGGAAGGGAAAACTCTCTCTTGTGTTTCTCTGGCTCCCACTGGGTAGGAGAATTCGACTGGAGAGGGGAGCTTTGTCCAGGTGGCCATGGAGATATTGTGTGGGAGGGATAAACGGGATCATGGAAGAGAAGCAGGAGTGCAGGTGGCTGATGCCTGTCTGTGCTGAAACTGCAGTGAGACACCTAAGCTGCTATGCTGGCTCCCTGGGAGCTGGGAGAGCAGGTGGTGAACAGGAATTGTCCACTTGCCTGGAAACTGGGAGGTGCTGCTCAGCACCAGTGTGGAGGGGAGGTGATTGTCCAAGTGAGTGCTCTTTCATTGTTCAGGTGCAGCGATCACGGGTGTCCCAGTGTCCTGCAGGACCTGGGACTGGTGCGGGTGCCTGGTGAAGCGAAAGTGGAGAGAGGCTGTTGGAGCATCTGCTCTGACATCCATTGGGATGGCTTCAGGCCAAGGCTCTCCGGAATGAGTGATGATTTCTGGTGCCCAGCTGGAAATTGCTGTCAGGGCAACTGGTTTTGCAGAGGCTCAGCCTTTCCTAAACTTCCCTTCACTTCTTAGAAATTGCTGCCCATGGATTTCATGGCCTGTTTCTAGCAGGCATTTCTGTGCAAAGTTCCCCACCCTGGAAAAGGCTTCCAAAACCCTGACCACAGGTTTCTACTTTGGATACCTCCCTGCACATCCAGCTCTCATTGTTGGTTTTCCTCTGTGCAGCTCTGGGCAGTGCCAGTGTAAAGTTGGTGTCACAGGCCTGAAGTGTGACCGGTGCCGTGACGGCTACTACAGGTTCAACGAGACCAGCTGCGAGCTGTGCCAGTGCAACAACCACTCCAAAACCTGCGACCACGTAACAGGTAACTCCCCCTGTGAGCATGCTGGCTGCAGACCTTACCTGTCTCCTCTGTCTTTGTGTCTTGCCATTTTCATTCAGCAGACTTACGCACTCATCTTCTTCATCTGCGCCTTTATGCCTCGAACACCCAGAATCTTTAAAACACAGATGTGGGGCAAGGTTGGAGCTTGTCCTCTTTGTAAGGGCTGTGTTATTTATCCCAGGCTGCAGTGCAGAGCCTTTATTCTGCAGTCTCTATCAGAAATCAGTGCTCTATTGTTCTCTGCACTTACACAAATACACAACACGAGCTTTTAAGGAACTTTTAACTGCTGTTTACCTGGAAACATATACTGTACTGGCAGTGACGTAAGGTGGCTGTTACTGCCACAGATAATGTGATTAGTGATGGAAAAAACCTGGCAGCACCTCATTAATAGTGCCCACTCCTTATAAATTTGTCTTCTTCCTTTTCCTTGACCATTTCTGTGACTGTCTCTCTCTCACACGGATGCTGATGGAGTACAAATGTCAAGACACCTGTGCTTGAAAAGCTCATGGGAGGGTAGAGGGGGGAACCTAATTCCTTTCCCATCACCACTGGAAGGAGAGATCCCAGAGGAGCAATGTTATGTGACTGCCTGCACAATCCCCACTTCAGTAACCAAACTCAGCGCTTCAGAACCCAAATTCTCATCAAAGCTTCCAGGCTGAAATGCAGTTCTGTGATATTTATCCAGGAGCTCAGAAAGGAGCAGTGATTTAAAAAACATTGCAGGGCTCTTGTGTAGCTGGCAGAGAGGCAGAGCTCATCAAATACGGTGTTTCTGGGCAATTTCTGTACCTGTGTCTGTTCCCTTGTGGCCTTTGTGTTTGAAGCAGAGGAATGGGCAGCCGCAGTGCTCAGCTCTAATCCTGCTCTGTGTCAGGGGTGCTTGAAGGCACCAGATCTGCACTGCTTGAGGATGAATTTGTTCCTGTCCTGAACTCTATGGGCTTTGGTCCTACCAATAGTGAAGGATGTAGGATTGTACCTAAAGCTGTGCACACATGAGCTGTGGTACTGATTTGGATCTGGGCGTGTGGGGCTTTGTGAAGGAGTAAGATAATCTACTCTGCTCTTTTTTCCCACCAGTGTCCCCCCCTCCTCTTGACTTAAAAACCAGAGCAACCCAAACCCCAGCACAGACCTTGCCTCAGGGATGGGGCTGTTCAGGCATCCCTTCTGCTGGGGCTGTCCAGCACTGACCACAGCCCTGCAAAGAAAACTCCTCTTTTGGTTAATGACCTATTGTTGATTGGACAAAAATCCCCCTTTTTTACATTTTCCTCTGTCTGCTTTATTTGCTTCTAGGGGTGGGGGACCCAACAAAACCAGCCCAGAGAAGCAGTCGATTAAAAATTAGATCCCACCTCTAATAAAGTAATGCAGTGCACTCAGCCTGCTCCAGAGACTGCACTTTGTGTGACCTCCCCAGCTTTCCATCAACTCTGTGTAGTCTTTGTTAAGCGTTGAAGGCTTCTTTCACATGAATGCTGTACTTCGGGCTCCCTCTGCTGTCTCTGCAACCGGCTCAGCACAGGCTGGCTCTGCCCAGGGGGAACATTTAAAATTATTGGGCTGGAAATTGGGCAGCAAGAGCTCCCCAGGCGACAGCGCTTCCTTCGACACGACCCTTCTGCTCCATGTTGTGTCTGTACAGTGAGTTTGGTTGCTTCTTCCCAGTTGGGGTATTGTGAGGTCTGATCCTTCCTGAGGGCATTATCAAGATGGGAAGTGCTATTAATTATTAAGGCTTTCCACAGCGATACCTGATTGCAAGCCCATGCATGCTTTGCATGGCTGAGCAATTTGCTGACTCATTGGAAATGCAGCCATTTTGCAGGCTAGGTGTAGATAAATGTGAATGATTTCTGGTGATGGGAAAGACATTGAAATGACCAAGGCTGTGCAGAAAATGCAGGTGTGATTCCAGATTTATGGCACCATTAATGCCTGCAGAGGATGGTTCAAGGCACTCTTGCTGCTTACGGAGCAGATTGACCTTCCATGAGTTAGTCTGGCCCCAGCATCCTGCTGAAGCAGCTGATTGAGGTTTGCAATAGGAGAAATTGAGCCAGCAGAGAATTTTCCCCTTTAACCCTGACATTTTCCCCACAAAAACCACTGGCTCATGTCTGACAAGCTGCTGGGTGAAGAGCAAACGGTGTGTGGGAGCAGGTGCCGAGCAAGCATCCTTAGTCATGGGTGCTGCCAGTCCCACTGTGGGGGTGAATCGGCTGCTTTCCAAAGCAGCAGCTGCTGGGCTTTGCTTCCTACCCTTGGCACCAGGGTGGGTTTGCTCAGGGGAGCTCGGCTGTAGTGTCGTTGCTGTGGAAAGGGAAGAGTAGGGGCTGTGCAGCCTGTTGGGCTTGCAAGGGAACCAAAATGTTCCAGTATGAATAAGAAAATCTGCTGTGGTTTTCCTAACAGCCAAAATTAACCTAATGCAGGAGTTTTTCCATGGTTCACGTTCAGATGAGCCTTTTCCATACCCCCACAGCAGTGCTAGATTAGCTCCATGTATCTCCTGTCTGTGCTTATATATGCAGTGAATTAACTGCTGTGTGCTGCCCTGGTCTGTTGGAAGGTGGCTTTTGCCTTCCCAGAGTCTTGTACATAGGATTGAATCATAAAAGCTTCCCTCGGGTCGCCGCCACCTCGACGAGCAGCCTGCTGAGTTACAGGATGTTCCCGTTGATGGATGGGCTTTTGATAGAGGCCACGTTTTAGAACTAGAGATTTTTCTTTCTCTGGTCACAACAGTATCAAAATGTAATTTAGAGGGCCATTAGGACACAGCCTGTTCTAAGACACAGCACGTTAATTTTCTGATTCAGGGGCTTCCCCAGGAAGGGTGGTGGCTCACACCAACACCCAGTTCTGCTCTGTTTCCCTGGGAAGGTCAGTGATTGCTGCTGCCTTGTGCCTGGGATGGGGATGGAGGAGCTGGAGCCATGCTGCTGGCATGGAGCCGTCTGCCCCTAGAGCAGGATGGTGGCACTTCCTTGCCCCGACCACCATCTGTATGCTGTAGGAAGAGGCTGCACACAAAAAAGGGGAAAGGCATAAACTGGAGGGACCCCTCGTGGGAGTGGGGGATTGGAAGCATGAAGACTCCACTTCAGTGGCACAGATGCAAACCGAAACCCCTTTCCTTGAGAACCATTTAATATCGATAGCTCCTGTTCACTGCGCTGACCTGCTGAAGTGAGGAGCTGTGGGCCCCTCTTGTTCATACCGTGTATGAGGAGCTGGGCATGAGCATCAGAAGGTCATAAGAGGCCAGGATTGTGTTTTGGCCAGAGGGCATCCAAACCCACCTGTGAGTTCTGACAATCGAGAGTGCTCCGTGTGGATTCGTGCTCCAAATGTTCTGCTCCAATTCCTGCCACCAAATATGTTCCTCTTCCTTCCCCAGGCACCTGCCTGCACTGCCAGGAAAACACCGAGGGAGACCACTGTGAGCTCTGCAAGGAGCGCTTCTACAGGAGCGCCCATCCTGTCCACGCCTGCCACCGCTGCCCGTGCTCCACCGTGGCATCGACCGGCACCTGCCGAATCCGTAAGGCTTTGCATTTGGTCTGACCCCTCAGATAATGAATGTTGCTCTTTTCGGTTAAACTGCTGATTTGTGGCCCATGAATCTCCTCATTGTGGCAACCAGGATGCCTTGCTGGAAGCAGCACCTCTCGTCAGCCATCCCTGGTGCTTGCGTTGCCTCTTGTGAAAGCAGCTGTGCAGTGGAGGCATCAGAAATGCTTTGCTACAGAACCTGCAAAGTTTTGCAGAGAGGTAGCGCTGAGCTTGTGGCAGCCAGGAGAGGTACAGGAGATGGCCAGCAGTGCCACATAGCCATCCATACTTCTGCTGAACAATTCCATGGTACTTCAGGCAGAGATTCTCAATCTTCATATTCCTCTATCATGTAACTGAGAGGAGAAATTGTAGCTGTGATAAACGTCAAGAGGACTTTCAGATTTCCTTAATCAGTGTTGCAATCAAGTCACCTCTGGCTTTGTATGGGTCAGAAGGTTCCTGCAGGTTGCTAGCATCCCTGACACAGTTGCAGCTATTTTCTGAAAGTGGCTGTTAGAGATGGAAATGTTCAGGAATAACAATCAGTTTGCTTAGCAACGTGCTGAGCATGTTCTCTGCTGCTGGTATGAGGCATCAAAAAACCCTAAAACTTTTTTTTCCCCCAGGAACAGAGGAATTGCTGCAGCTCAGAAGTTGTATTTCAACTTAGGATTTGAGATTGGTTAATGCTTAAGTGGCTGCTGATTTTTGTCAAACCAGCCCCACAGCAGGTGTTTCTCTGCAAGGGGCTACAACAGAAGGCCAGTAGCATCCTGGCCTGCATCAGTAATAGTGTGACCAGCAGGACCAGGGAAGTGATTGTACTTAGCACTGGGGAGGGCACATCTTGAGTAGTGGGTTCCGTTTTCGTGTCCTCACTACAAGAAGGACATTGAGGTGCTGGAGCAGGTCCAGAGGAGGACACTGAAGCTGGTGAAGAATCTGGAGAGCAGATCTGGTGAGGGAACTGAGGGAATTGGCATTGTTTAGTCTGGAGAAGAGGAGGCTGAGGGCAGACCTCATTGCTCTTTACAGCTCCCTGAAAGGAGGTTGCAGTGAGATGGGTGTTGGCCTCTTCTCTCCAGTAACAAGTGTTAGGACAAGAGGAAATGGTTGCTCCAGGGGAGGTTTAGGTTGGACATTAGAAAAAACTTCTTCCCTGAATGGATTCTGAAACACTGGAACAGGCTCCCCAGGGAGGTGGTTGAATTCCCATTCCTGGAGGTGTTTAAGACACACAGATGTAATTCTGGGGGGACATGGCTTAAGACCAGACTTGGTAGAGTTAGAGAATGGTTGAACTTAATGATCTTACAGGTCTTTACCAAAGGAAATGCTTCTGTGATTCTATTCCTGCTTTGCTTTCTGTGTTCTTCAGTGCCTGGTGAAACCGCCCCGAGGTGTGACCAATGCAAAACTGGCTACACTGGCCTGAACTGCAACCAGTGTGACAATGGCTACTACAACTCTGACAGCATCTGTGTGAGGTGTAAATGCAACGGGAACGTGGACCCTGTGCGGTCACCTAGCGTCTGCAAGCCGGAGAGCGGGGAGTGCATCGGCTGCCTCTACCACACGGCTGGCTTCCACTGCGAGCGCTGCGAGGATGGCTACAGCCGAGACCCCGAGGGCACCAACTGCACCAAGAAAGGTAAAACCTTCCCCTGTGGAAGCTGGTTGTGCAGCTCACGTGGGAACAAGCTGCCTGGAGGCTGGGGAGGGATTACTGTTAAGCACAGAATCACAGAAATGTTCTGGTTGGAAAAGGCCCTCAGGATCATCAAGTCCAGCCATTATCCCTACTCTGCAAAGTTCAACCTTAAATCATATCCTCAAGCACCACATCCAAACAGCTCTTAAACACATCCAAGCTTGGTGACTCCAATGCCTGGTTCAGACCAGTTTAGACTCATCTGGCCTGTGGTACAGGGAAGAAAACCAGACCTTTGTAACACCTCAGTGTCTACTGGCCTTGAAATCCATGGTTTAGAGTTAGCTCTGTAGCCACCTTGATCCCCAGACTGAGGCAATGAACAAGTTAGGAAACAAAAACTACTTGCAGTGCATTTAAATACAGGTTTGCAGACCTTCCTTGCTGGATACATTTGATCTGTCAGTGTCCAGTGAGTTATCTGCATTGATGACTCCATTCCATAGCACTGTCTAGTTCCCTAGAAAGGGCTTTCCTATGATATTTTGTCATTCTTGATACTCTACAAAAATAACTTCTTGGACCAAGCTTAGATGTTCTTTTTTTTCATTGTCTTCTAAATGTGCAAGCCAAAGTTCAGAGAGGTGAGATCCAAAATTCAGCGAAGAGTCAACACCAGAATTTACTGGTACCTGCTCTGGAGATCTCTCATCAGTCTTCAGTCCACATCCAAGAGACTAGAAGTTGTATCTTGGATGCACACTAGCTCTGGTACTTAGGCTACTGCACAGAAGGACATCTCATCCTAAAGTAAAAGAAAACGGTTCTTAGGTTGTTCTTTCATTGCTTATGAGGAGGTTGGCCCACAAGGTGGATCTCCAGCTCCATGCATGGAAACAGGACTGGTAAAAGAACCCAGAGCTCAGGGAAGTGCCTAGGCCCAAATTCATCCTTGCCATCAACAGAGATTTAATTCAGATCTTCCATTAGAAGCTAATGTGGCTTTCACTCCCCTGCTGCTCTGAGGTGTAATCACAGAGTCCCTGGAGATGATCAATACAAAAAAGCTGAATGCTCATTAGCTGTAACTGTACCAGTACAGGGCTCTTGCATCAGGTCCTCCATTATCTGCCTCTGCACAGTCTGTCTTTGTGCAAGGAGCCACATGACCTTGCTCCAGTAAAATCAGTCCATATGGCTTTGCTTGTACACTTGCAGTTTTGGTTTTAAGGCATTGCTACAGCCAGTTCCTGATGTGGGGAAAGCCTGTCCCCTTTCAAAGGCAGTAGGACACACTCTCCTAGCATTCCTGTTTCCTTGGCATCTGCTTTTCCCACCTTTTCATTTATCAATTAAAAAGGCATCCAGTTTATTTTCTTTCCAGTTTCTTACACACAATCTGCCTGAAAATTGACCTGCTAAGGTACTGTGCATTAACTAGTTCAAGGTTTTCCTAAACCACTCTTGCATTTGAGTGGCCTAGTTCTGAGCAGCTTCAAGAGTGAAATCAGACTCTATGTAAGTGGTTGCAGCTGAAATAAGGTAGCAAAGAATCATAGAATTAAGTTGGAAAAGATCTTGAAGATCATCAATCTAACAACCCCACCATCACATCCATTAAACCATGTCCTGCAATGCCATGTCTACATGGGTTTTGAGCAACTCTAGGGATGAGAATTCAACAACCTCCCTGTGCAGCCTGTCCTGATGCCTGATCACTCCTTCAGTGAAAAAAAATGTCCTAACTAAACCTCCTCTGGTGCAACTTGAATCCACTTCTTCTCATCCTATTGCTGGTTGAGAGATCAACACTACCTCCTTTCAGGGATCTGTAGACAGCAAGGTCTTCCCTCAGCCTCCTTTTCTCCAGGCTAAACAACCCCAGTCCCCTCAGCTCTTCCTCACAAGGACCTGTTCTCTACCCTTCACCAGCTTTGTTGCTCTTGTCCGGACATGCTCCAGCAACTCAGTGTCTTGAACTTGTTTTCAACAGCCTGGGCAAAGCTTAACCCAAACTTGAGTAGCCACAGGAGCTATTCAGAATCTTAAACCTAACTAAGATTTTGATGCTTTTAGGGCTGATGGAAAAAGTACTAAAAAGATGTGTGGGATAACCAAAGTCAGTGTTTTCAGCCCCTGGTTGGATGGTGTTCCTACTGTGATGGTGAAGCATAGCAGCAAGACCTTTAGTGATGCAGCATGGCCCTGTGCCACGCAGCCTAGGGTTGCAGCCTTCCCTGAGAGCTGGCGCGTGGGCTGCTGGCACGGCCCTGGCTCCTGCTGCTGCTCATTCATTGAAGGAGGTAGCAGAAGCTTTTCAGAGGCTGCATTTCAATCAAGCAGCTGGATATGATGCTCATGTCAAAGCTGCCAAAGCAGCCCATTGACTGAGCAGCTGCTTCTCTCAAGGAGCTGCTGTAGGACATCTGGAGGGTTGGCAAGGCCGTGGTGAACGGAAGCAGGCAGCGCTGTATCGGCCCAGGGGCGACAATGCGCGCTCGGAGCATGGCACTGTTTCACCATGACGTTACCCGTGGCTCCAGGAAATGTTTTCACCCGTGTGTCCCTTGCCAGCACTTCTCTGATGCTGACTCACAAATAAAGCCCAGAAAAGTCCAGTTTCCTTGCTGGTGAATCAGCCATTGTCTCCATTCTGTTTTTTTCTAATTATAGCTACTGGCAGGGTTTGCCAAGAATTGAGTATTGATGAAGGAATTTAGAAAGGATGACTGAATTCCTTATGCCCTTCTCCCAAAGCTGTATCCAGGAACATCTTGCTCCCTGTCACCTTGCTTCCTACCGTGAAATTCTCCTTGTTACCCCACAGAGAAATGACTCCTGGCATTCAGCATCCTGATTATCCTTATCAACCTAAGACAGGACCTGCAGAGAACAGAAGACCTGCTGCAGGGAGAAACTCTGAGCACAAGCCTAAATTAGGGGTGTGATGCCCCCTCTAGATAAGCTTCTTTCTCTGTTGCCTGAACTGTGAACCTGACAGCCCAAAGTAAACTCGTGGGAGTTCGCCTGAGGGCCTGTGCCGAGTATTTCCAGCTCCTGTTGCCATTGGAGATGCAACTTAGTGCAAAATTAGTCCTTGGGAAGTAACTCTCCTCAGTCATAATTAGTAGATGTTCTCTTCAGGAGAGATGGATCAATACAGCACAGCTCAGCTGTAATTGCAGCTCTAAGTGGATTTAAAATGAAATGGCATTTCTGATAGCAAAAAGACAAATGGAAGAGAGTGGGAAAGAGGGAGCTGAGAGTCTTGTGGAGCAATAGGTGTAGAGAACATTTTGGTTGATTGAGGCTTCAGTTTCTGGAGAGTTCCTGGACTCAAAAATCTAAAACAGATCAGGTTAGTCTGGTGCAGAAAATGCTTCATTAGTTACATTGGGAAGCTTATGGCACAGGCTCTTGCGCTGCTTTCCGAGGGCTACAGCTCAACTGGTTTGAAGAAGGTGTAATGAAATGCATCTCACTTACAAGATCCCTGGTGTTAACTTGTGTTTGACTCCTGGATCTGAGAAGGGAATCTGCTGGAAGCAAAGCAGGGTTTTTGCCATTTTGTGCCTGGGAACAGGCAGCAGAGGAAAACAGAGCTTGTGGCATGGTCTGGTAGTTCCCATGTTCTCATCCTTCATGTGTGGACATATGCCAGCAGCTGAAACCAAACCAGGATGCAAGCTGGCTTCTGCTGCCTTTGGAAGATTCAAAAAGGCATCCACTGTCTTTTTTTTGTTGTTGTGGTTTAGTTACCTTCTGCTAATGCAGACTACAGTTTCCATGAGATTTATATATGAGTTCTTCATTCAAAAGCAGAACTAGAATTGTTTTGCCTTTCTATACAAAAGCAGTGCAAACATAGAAACTGGTTGCTGGCCAACGTGGTGGCAGGACACTCAGGGGTCATGAGCTCTTTTCTGGTACAGGTAAGGCAGGAACAGCACTACTAATGTGAACATAATCTTGCATCTTGTGTGCCAAATGTGAAAGATTTAAGCTCCTGAAGTCACTGTGTCCACCCAGTCTGATGGTGCAGGCCACACAGACAAAGAGTTAAGCTCTGCCTTCATTATGTGCAAAGTCCAAACTCTGCTGAGCTTGGTAGAGCCCTGTTCTCATGGGCTGAACATAAGCTGGCCTGGGTGGCTTGTTTTCAGCATGAGCTTGTGTATCTAACTCTGAATCTTGGCTGCTGCATCCACCCACCCATTCACCCACCCATCCTTAGACTTCTCAAAGGAATGCTGCACTCAGTGAGCACTTAGCACACAGAACTAGATTAAAAACTCAGCCCAACCCTGGCCAACTGTTTTCCACTGGTGGAACACTGAAACAGGTTGCCTGAGGAGGTGGTGCAGGCCCCATCCTTGGAGACATTCAAGGTGTGACTTGATGGGACTTTGAACTGTCTGATCTAGTTGGGGATGTCCCTGCTTCCTGCAGGGGGCATGAACTCTGCCCTGGTGAGACCTCATCTTGAGTACTGCATTCAGTATTGGGCTCCCCAGTTTAAGAGGGACAGGGATCTGCTTGAGAAAGTCCAACAGAGGGCTATGAAGATGATTAGGAGACTGGAACACTGCCTGATGAGGAGAGGCTGAGTGACCTGGGGCTTTTTAGTCTGGAGAGGAGAAGACTGAGAGTGGATCTAATAAATGTTTATAAACATCTGAGGGCTGGGGGTCAGGAGGCAAGGGACAGCTTCTGCTCACTTGCTTCCTGGGATAGGACAAGGAACAACGGATGGAAGCTGCAGCACAGGAGGTTCCACCTCAACACAAGGGGGAACTTTACTGTAAGGGTCCCAGAGCACTGGCACAGGCTCTTCTCTGGAGCCTTTCAAGGCCTATCTCGATGTGTTCTTGTGTGACCTAAACTAGATTGTATGGTCCTGCTCTGGCAGGAGGGTTGGACTCGATGACCTCTTTGGGTCCCTTCCAAACCCTAATATCCTGTGAGCCTGTGACTAGATGACCTTTACAGATCACTTCCAAACCATTCTTTGATTCTTTTTTTCCCTTTGCTGTAAACACTTTAGAAACAATACCAGCTGGACCAAGGTAAACTTCCTTGCTGTGACAAAAATGTCCAATCTTTTCTGTTGGTGTTTGATTGCATCTTTGCATGTTTTTATTGATCACTTCTAATTTCTTTTGTAGAAGCCACTCTTTCCCCAGAAACAAAAGTGTTCACAACTTCTGCTCCAAATGCCAGCAAGGCAACAACATCGTTTCCAACGGCAGTGACAAACAGCACGTTCTCACCAGCAACTATCCAGACTCTATTTCCTCTAAGTTCCTCTGACAACAGCACCTCTGCTTTTGCAGACGTGTCATGGACTCAGTTTAACATCATCATTTTGACAGTCATCATCATCGTTGTGGTCCTGCTGATGGGCTTTGTGGGTGCTGTCTACATGTACCGTGAGTATCAAAACAGGAAACTGAATGCTCCTTTCTGGACCATTGAACTCAAAGAGGACAACATCAGCTTCAGCAGCTACCATGACAGCATACCCAACGCTGATGTTTCGGGGCTGTTGGAAGATGATGGCAATGAAGTTGCGCCCAACGGACAGCTGACGCTGACGACTCCCATGCATAATTACAAAGCTTAGAAGTGCTCCAGCTATTCCAGAGGTGGCTTGAAGAAGTTACAGGGCTTATGGAAGGGGTATCAGGATCCGTGCCAAGGCTCCACGCAGAAGAATCTGCTCTTCAGATACTCTTATGCTGGGCATGCTGTAGCTTGCAGGTGAACAGATAAAAATGTAGTACACCCAAGTTTCAGGTAATATGGTGAAATGTGTTCAGTGTCCTGTTCTCCCTAGAAGTCACTGTTGTTACAGAGTTGGTTTTGCTGATCTGAAAATGCTGAGGGTTTTTTTAATGAAGAGGTGGTGGGGTGGAGAAAGCAGTACCCTGTGATTCATCAGAAGCTATTTGATTTCCAGCCGACCTAACGCTTACATCTGTGTCTTTTAGTTTGACAAGTAGCTCATGAATTGACAGTGGATTTTCAGGAAACAGACCTTTTAAAGGCTTCATATTAGTTCCTGATAGAAATTTGTTTGGAAAGGAGGACAAAAGAAAAAAAAAAAAGGGAAATAGTTGTTCACTGTACTACCAAAAGGCAGGTAGAGGAATGGGTTGCACATTTGACAAAAGTCACCATTATCAGTTTCCACTACGTAGGGAAACAGAGGGGAAAAAATAATCATGACAATAATGAAGTTAAGGAAGAGACAAAGCTTTTCCCTTTCTATTTATACAGGGTGATGATGCTATTCAAACATAGCAATCCAATATTTTTCTTTTCTAGAAGGAGTTAATGAACTTGTATAGTTTCTGTGCAAGGGAAGACGACAAAGACATCTCAGGGTTGCCGTGTAAAAAATAAAAGCTAGGCTTAATACCCTACCCTGATAGAAATGGTGTGTTCTGTATATAAAATGTAATATATCTTCTTGGAATTGTATTTGTAATTATTTGTAAAGAAAAAAAAAAAAGAAAACAGACGACCAACCAACCAAAAAACCCCAGCAAGAAAACCACAGCCCCCTCCCCAGCCTCCCCTAGGTCCTGTTTTACCCCCTAGATTTTAACTGTACAGCGGTTAGTGGCGTTGGTTAAAGAGAGAACCACGACGAGGACTGTTGAAAATACTGTAAATGAGATGGCAATATTGTTGGAGCTGGGACTCTGGCAAACACCGACTGCTTGAAGCTTTTCTTCTTCTGTCGTTCAATAACTGTCTTTTTTTAGAGGAAATGTGAGTGCTCCTTACTTGCATCTGTCAAATTTTCCATTCCTTTAAATAGAGAGTGAATGCCAGTGTTGCCATGACCAGGGCCTGGGATGTGTCCAAAACCATTCAGCTACTTGCTTTTCAATCTGTCTACAAAGAGCAAATACACTGTCATGAATGCATTGAGAGCCTGGTCTCAATAGCTGAGCTTTTCTGAAGCTGCTGCCCATCAGGTGAGTGGATCTCACTGTCATCTGTCTTGTGCTGACACATGGTGATGGGAGAGACTTGCCAGAGGGCTGAGCACAGCCTCCTGAAGGGAAAAGGCAAAAAATTCCTGGATTTGGGTGGAAATGGCTTTTGGACAAAGAGCTTGACAGAGCCAGCCTGTGCTTCTTTAGGCTTGAAAGCTAAAAGTGCGTGGATGCTTTCAGGAAATGTCTGCAGCACAAGATGGTGGTGGGGAATTGGCTGTCAGAAAAGCCTAGAGGGGGCTGTAGGTTTTGCAGATTTCCCTGAGCTGGGTGGGAGGCTGGTGGACTGTTAGCAGAAGGAGAGCAACTAATGGGCAGCACAGCACAGGGAGGTTGCACCGTGGGCTTCCTCACCCGGTCCCTGCAGCCTGTGTGGGTGCCTGGAGGCAGGCACCATGTCCTCCCTGTGCTGGAGGGCCAGCAGATCCCACCCATGGCAATCAATACCATTGCATTTAAGCAGGGTGTGAAACAAATACTTCGTCTAGCTCGTGACCAGCCTCAGAACTAGAGCGGCATTGCTGTGTGTGTTGGTGCTTTGCAAGCAACTGATGCTGAGGATAAATGAAGCACCTGCCTGCTAAAGGTCAGCAAGAGCTGACTGATGCATCCTCAAAGCCAGGCAGAAGTAAAGATTTCTCAAGATGAGAAATTGTAGGAAGAATGTGGAGATTATTTATTTGCTTTCTGGTGCTGCATGGAGGCTTTTCTTGCCATTGGAGGCTTTTGGGGGGAGGAATAGGTGCTTTAAACACAAGCTCAAAGATGCCATTTCCGCATCAAAAACGTGCTGCCTGATTTAAAGGTGAGGCACAGCAAGTAAGAAGGAAAATAGCTGAGGATGACTGTGAGGCCAGATGTGACACTGCTCATAGGCCAGTGGCAAGGGTCCTGCTGCCTGCTACGGGCCTGTGTGAAGTCCCACAGCTGAGGTAATAAATTTGGCTGATGTCAGTCAAAGCAATGTTACTTTTAGTTCTAAAACGGGGGAGGAGTGGAGGAGAAAAATCTGGATGTTGCTAATTCTTGAGTTACTCATCATACTTCTAAAGAGCAAAGTGGTGGTAAAAGAGAACTGTTTCTAATAGTTGCCATCATTTAGCAGCGCTGATTTAGCGATACACTTGCACTTGGGCACTTCATGGGGTGGGGAGAGGTAATTTAGGAAAGGTTGGCTTCTGGGACTAATGCAAAGTGAAGGGCAGATTGTTCACTTCAAGGTTTCCAAAATGTTTTAGTAGACCTTGTCATCTTCACCACAGAACACCTCTTCCTCAAGTTCTGGTGTGGCTGCAGGCTACTTTGTATCAGGAGTGGGCACTGATTTTTCTTTTGCTCTAGAAAGAATGGCCATCTGCAAAACCATGGTGAGAGTTCAGAGCCTGAGCCCTTCTAGGCCATGCCTACTGTGCACAGGAGGTGCCTGCATCTGGGCTGCTTCTGACCTCCAAATGACTCTCTACACTTGGTGTTTGAGAGAGGAGGTGGTCAGGATGCCTTACTGTCAGTCTGCTAGGGAGGGCAGAACGGTCCTGCTGTTGTCTGTGGGTTGCACATCTGGATGAATGGGTCTAGATGGCCCCGGCAGACGTGATGGGAAGCTTGGTTGGGCAGGGGGTAACCTGGCTGCCCAGGTTTGGGCAGCAGAGGAAAGCACAGGCTGTTCTTCAGCAGGGACTGGAGCATGGCAAGGATGTGGCACTGGGACAGTGCTTGTCAGATGGCAGAATGACTCAGCAGGAAAATGCCAGCGATCCCCAACCAGGCCTTTGGCATGGAGGAACAGTGCTTATAAAAGGAGATCAGTGCCTAGCAAAGAATGAACAAACAGCTTTGTGCTTGACTTTGGTGACATGAGATAAGGTCCTCCTTTCACTCTCCATCAGTGATGCAGCCTCTGGGCTCCACAGGAGATGAAGAAGAAGCTGAGCTAGTTATACTTTCAGTCAGCTTAGGGTGGCTTTGAACTAAAACACCTGTGCCAGAGTGCTAAGGGCCACCAGGACCACCAACCTGCCATGTGTTGTAACTTGTCATGAAGCTTCCTAGATGCTGTTTGCCCTGCACCACATTGGGGTATGGGTACAGAAACCAGAAATGGACTTAGGGGGCTGCATTGTGGCATCTAGAGGACTTCTAGGGCTGTTGTGGCAATACAGATACATGTAGCATTCCTTGGAGGACCACCATGCATCACCACCTCACTGGGCATGCCACTGCCTAGCTGCACTCATGTGGCTGTCATGGAGAAAGGTAGTTGGTGTGGTGCAGTGGCTGTAGAGCACAGAGAAGGTATGATAAAGCAAGTGAGGGCTGGGAGAGTGTGGGCAAACCATCTCTCAAGGCATGATCCTTTGGGTCATGAGGACCCTGTGGAGCCAGCTGGTCTAGAGGGGGTGAGTTCAGCTCCACAGTCAAGTAACTGAAAGCAAGGGGACAGAATGAAGTGGATAGAGGCAAAAAGCAATGATGTGTCAGAGGCATGGAGCAGCTTGGATGGCTCGCAATTTAGGAGAGCATTTGGTAAGCACAGAGTGCAACAGACATGCAAAAAAGTGATTGGGTTAACGTGAAGAGAGGATCTTGAATTGTAGGAACTGCTGTAGCCAGAAATAACTGCATGGAGTGCTAGCCCTGGGGAGCTGTCAGGAGCTGTCATCCTTCAGAACGATAATTCCCTTGGACCAGGCTGAGCAAACTTAGCACACTAGAATCCATTTAGGAAAGAGGAGGGGATTTGTTCAGCATCCTTTAGGTATCCTGGGCCAGTTAACCACTGCTATGTGGCATCTTTATCTTGAATGTTAGATGTGTGGTAGAAGTGGCAGACAGTTTGCAGTCTCCTTTAAATGAAGGCTATAAGATTGAATCCTAAAAATGTATGCTTCTCTTTAAAGTGAAGTTTTAAAATGAGCTCCCACAGGACTCTTGCTCTTCATGTATCAGAGGGATGGGTTAAAATAAGAAAAATGTGGGCCTTAAAAGTTGTTCATGCTCTGGACTGAAACCCATCAGTCTGACTACAGATCCGACTAAGGCGGCTCCTCAGCATACGCTGTGCTTACAAATGTATTTCTAACCCCGAAGAGTGTATGATTTGAATATATGTCAGAATTTATACAGAAGAATGTTATTTAAAATGAATAAAAATAAATGTATATAATTTGTATCTCTGCCACTTGGGATTTTTGTGTTTGGTGAGTTTTTTTTGTTTGTTAAGAGTTCAGCGGGAGTCTTTCCATTGATAGCAGCCGGAGCTGGCCTGAAACGGGAAGGATTGAGTTTGATCTCATCCCAGTAACGACATTTGTTCCAAGAGAATTATTCCTGGCGTTATATCCCCGTATGGGAGATGAGAACCACGGCACAAACATGTTTTTTAAACATCAGATATTCCTAAATACAGCTGACATTCTGTGTCAGATAATCCTGCTCAGAAATGGGCCCTGTGATCTCTTGTGTCTGCTTATTAACCATGCCAGCTTTCAGCTATTTCATTAACGTGTTTGGTAGCTCCACAGTCAATGTCCCCGTTCGCGTCTCTGCTCTTCACACAGACAGCTTCTGTCAGAAATGTGTGCACTCATTAGAAATAAAACCTGCAGAGCAAAGCTAGAAATTGGGAGAGGATATTGTATCAGATTTTTCTTCGTGACCACAATCTGTCTTCTAAAGGAAATGGATGTTATTGGATACTCCTGAAATCCACAGCTGTGGCGTCAATAGTTTTGAACAGTTCTGGCGGTGTCTCCAAAAGGACCTGTGGAAAACTTGTGTGTTTCTCACTTGTCAGTCTTAGGGGACTGTTTTGGTTTTGTTTTGTTTTTTAATTTATTGGTGCAGAAGCAAATAAAAATGCTAAAAGCTACTCTCTACCGTTGAATGTTATGTCTCTGGCCCTTAATAAGCAAAGAACTTGAAGAGAGGTAAATCAGCACTGATTAAGCCAGCACATTCAGTGTTCATTCAAATGTTTTAACTGAGCCAGGGCTACATAAGCAAGAGGCACACTGGTGAAATTCCAGGGAGTGCTTTGAGATCTGACGTACATTAGCAGAACTGATTGTGTATGACTTAGCTTAGCAGGAATTTTGCTCTGACTTGTAACAGAAGGAGATGTAACTGAATGCTGAACCATGTCCCCAGAGCAGGGACTTGAGAAGAGGATGACTCGGCTGATGGTGACATCCCTCCTCCTTGTGCCACCACGGTGCTTCAGCCACAGTGTACTGAGCAGCTATCTTTCCTCCCTCTCCTTGGGAGTTGGTGGTCAACTCATCCATAGCATCACACTTACTGTAAGTATTTCTTTCCTAAATTCCCTTAAGTAATTTGTTTCTACAGTGTTAAGGATCTCAGACAGCCTCGTAAAGCAGGAAGGCATCATCCCAAACACTTCTTCCTGGCACAGGGATTTAGCGTAATCTCCCCAAATGTACCACTAATTAAGATAAGGTTAAACAACATTAAGCAGATTATCAGAAGGCAAGTCGTTAACTGCTTCTAAACAATACACTTCACAGCCCTTTCTGCCCTTTGTAGCTTCTTGGTGCTCCTGGAGATTTTAAAACAGTGAGCAGTGCAGTAATGCAGGGAAATTTGCCAGCAAGTCTTGAGTGTATAACATGTAAATACCTATCTACCTTTGTCCATCAGACAGCCATTGCATGAAGTGAGAAACCTAGCAAGGAAAGCCCTGTTGATTTCCTTTTGAAAGTTGAAACTGTCTCTGTGGACACAGAGGTGCTGGACTAGCACACAAGCAGTGAGTGGTTTGTGCTGTACTTGTGGCTGATGGATGCTGTTTTATTGGAATGCATCAAATCTATCACACCTTGCTGCAGCCTTAAGTAAGAGCAAATTGGTATCACCCTTTAAGTAAGACCTGCTCTGCAAACAAGCAAAGCCCCATTTCAGGCTGGCTGATCAGATCCTGGTGCCATATGGCAGATCTGATTTTGAAAAGTTCAGCCTGGCAGCCAGTGAGGCCACTGCAAAAGGGGACCCAGTCACATAAGGTGACAAACGTCTCTCCAGGGCCTTGGAAGAGCCGTAGGGACTAAACATCTCTTAGGGTCATCAGATCCCAAATGTAAAGCATGAAGCATGTCCAACTGAATAGGAGATGAGATTAAGAGCTTAGCTGTGCTAACTAGTGCCTGGTACTTCCTGGCAGTTTGGGGGTACTAACAGCTGTTCCATCATGCCTCGTACACATCAAACTGGAAAACAGAAGTAGGGATGGGAAGCCCATCAAGACCATGCCACATCCACTGTTTGCAATGGCTGCTATCACCAGCCTAGGGCCTTTTACAGGCATACAATTCTAATTTGCTCATGAGAGAGTAGATCTGGTGCAGGTAGATGGAGAAAAATGGACCTAACAGAGGGCCATGACCATCTGGAATTACAAACTCACAAAATTACCATGGCCCACAGTCAGCCCTTGTCTGTAGCCTACTTCCTAGCCAGGTAAGAATCCCCTTGAGCCAGACCAGATGGTAATGAGCAAGTGAAACCGGACACACTTGGTACAGACGAGGAAACCAAATCTAGGGCTTAAGCACAGCTCCTGTGGGTGAGAGCCAGGTGAGTGTCTTGCTGGAACAGAGCTTCCTCTTGTTACAGGTAATGCTGAGAGCAAGTCCTAGCAGGATGTCCCAGTTGAGGCTGTAAATACCACAGGAAAGCATTTCAATCCTACACACAGTTTTTCGGTAATGCATTAATGAAGAGCAGGAGAAGGGAGGTGAGGGCTGGAGCTCCTTCTGCTCCTGGCATGGTTACCCCAGGCCTGACTCTCCTCTGTGTGCCCTCGGGGACAGCGGTGCTTAGGAGGGCAAATGATGACAGACTTAGTTTGGCACATCCAACTGTCCCCGTTCTGAAACGTCAACCTAAGAACGTGTTCTCCACCAGAAGGTGGGAGAGCTGCAATGCTTGGACCTCTGCCTCTCAACCCTCCCCCTCGCCTTCCTTTCAAAATCAGGCTGCTTCAGTGCTGAAGGATTAGCAGAGCATCTGGCTTCCCGGCTTTTCACCCCTGCCGCTTACAAAGCACAGTGCCTAGAACTGGAAACCGAAGTATAATTATTCCGCTCTCCAAGTCTGATGATGGTTTGGCACCGTGGAGGACATGGAAACAATCAGCTCCAGCGGCTCTGCCAGGCCTGGCAGGAGCCCGGAGTCCCAGCGCACCCCAACCAAAGCCTCTTCCAAACGCGTTTTCTGGAGTAAGGCCCAAAAACCACCGGGGCGGAGCAGGGACCGCGCTTACAGCCCGGGACCGCTGTATCCGCCGGGTCGCCGCGGCGCCTCGCCACAGGATCGAAAGGCGTATCTGACTTGCCCTCAGCCAAGATGGCAGCTACTGCCCTCAATAAAGGTGGCGGCTTCTCGTAGCCAGTCCTTTTTGGAACGAAAGATGGCAGCTGGAGGCCATCGCTCTTGCTTCCCTCGTCCAAGATGGTTCCCGATAGCTTTCCCATCTTTCTCCAGCTGGCAGTCTCCGCCGTTCACCGTCCTACCCTGCCCTCATCCAACATGGCGTCTGCCCGCCCGACTTCAGGCACCGCCCGCAGAAAACATGGCGGCTCCATTCAGTTTCCATTGTGCCCGCCCTCTATGTTCCTCCGCGTGGCTTCAGCAGCTTCACGTCCGTCGACGCAAAGATGGCGGAAACGGTTGCGGGCATTTGAATTCCAACGAAGCCGCCAAAGCCGCGCACAAAGGAGCTGGAGCTCTGGCCGCCGCCGGGACCTGCGGGTCGGTGCTGCCATGGACTCGTTGCCAGGGGAAGACCTGACGCTGCCGGTAGCCCTTGAGAACAGGTAGGCTGGTAGGGCAGTTGGGCCGTGGCTGGCCACAACACGGGCGCCGGGCCCGTTGCTCCCCCTCCCCTCTGGTGCGTGTGTCGGGGCTGGGCCTGCCGGTCCCCCGCGTGTGTCGGGGGGATGGCACCTCTCGAGGTTTCTACTCCTCACTGGTGTTCTTCTCTCTCAGTGTCAGTGTCTCCCAGCTGCCAGACATCTCTCGCGGGGACCCCCAGCCCTGTCCGGCCGGCGGAGAAGGTAAGGCCGGGAAGCGAGTAGGAGCCCCCCCGTGTAATGTAGAGATCAGGGGGTTGGGCCCCTGAGGCACCGGCATCCCGGCCCGGTACCTCCTGGCCTGGCCTGAGGGACCAAGCTCTGCACTGCGCCATCCCTGTTGGCTGGGGAAGCCCCCACGCCTCTGCCCGGGTCTCAGAGCTTCGTGCGGGTCCCGAACCAGGGCAAACTGCTGTGTCTTGAGAAAAGGAGAAAACCCAGGAGACGCCTGACGTGCTGAAGGGTTTTGTAAGGTGTGTCTTCTTAAGACTGTAAACCGCTAGCAACTGCCTCTGTTACTGCTGTCTACGATGTTCCTCTGGTCGTTACGGCTCTGAGTCTTACGTAAGATGCTGAGCGGTTTTGTGGAACATTTACTTAAAATACTTGGAATATCCAGCAAGGCAACGCTGCTGTTTCATAGGCTGCTTAGTTTTAGGGAAGCTGCTTGCTGCGCATCATTAGATGTTCCAGTTCAGCTCTTCAGTTACTTCCTGCCTGAAGCGCTGGTCTAGACTCAGTAGCTTAGGTTTTATCTATTCACACGTGGAGAAGCTTTTTTTTGCCTAGTTCCAGCTGAACAGCAGCTACGATTCAATCCATTTTTCGTATGGTGACCACTTAACTGTTCAACTATAGGTGTGGAGACTTGCTGGAAACACCTATTTTAAGGTCAGCTGGCTAAATAGTACTGTTTTGAAGCCACATATCTGTATTGTTAACTCTCTCTATTCTGTTATGTAAATTCGAGGGGTATGGTTTTGATTTCTCTTTACGTGTGCATGTGGCCAGCCACATAACTTGGCTGACTTCATTATACAGATGAAGTGAGTAATTGAAACAAAGGCAAAATAGGTGGTTTACCAGGAAGATCTGTTTGCTCATCAAGGGAACCAAATCTAAGAAACATACGTGCTGCAAGATAGTGTTGTTATGTTCTGCATGTGGTCTAGGAAATTGATTAGAATGTCGAGGTTAGAAAACCACTGGCTGGTACTCTTTGAGTTGTTTTCAAGACTGAATTATGCATTCAGATGTAATTCAAATGAACTCTTTTGTGTTAGTTAGTATGACAGTCAGGCTGAGTCCACTCCAGTGTAAGTGCTGTGTTGTTCTGTACAATTTCATTATTTTGATTGAAAGTTTGTTCTCATAGATGTGAGTGGGAAGAGGTTTCTCAGTCCTGTTAAACCTGGCTGTTACAGAGCGTGTGTGCGAAGAGACTTTAAGTACATGTAAATTCATGAGGAATTATACTTTAAGAGCATAGATACTGGCTACAGGTTCCCTGACTCTAAAGGTGGAGCTCTGTACTGTGACCAGTAAGATACTGAATGATTCAAAGTGTTTTTTAATAGCTGAAGAGGACTTTATTCTAATGTGGGGATCCTCTCTAGTTGCTCTTGAAAGTGTACCTGTGTACACATTTCAGTGTGTATCTTGGCTTAAATAAGTGATGGGAGTTTTAAGTGGTAGACAGCTTATTGTGATCAGAAAGCTCACGTACACAATGCTTAGTTGGAGTAACACACAATGTAAACAAGGAGCAAAACAATGCCTCCCTTGTTTCCTAAAAGGTCTGGCACTTCTATTATGTTTAGATTCAAGCAGACCTTTGCTGTTTCCAGACTGAAACCCTATAGATTCCACTGTCTGATCTTGTTCTGTCTTCTTTCAATGTCTAGTGTTACCAGATGTGGCAGAAGAGGCAGTCTCACCAACTAGAGCTCGGACCATGAAGGACTATGAAAATGTAAGCACATCTTGAATATATGACTCAGTGACAGGTTTATAGCCAAAATATTTCTAACATGCTGGCTGAAGTGTTGACTCTCTGGGTCAGGTTCTTTAGCTTGTGTCAGTTACCTCCAGCAGATCTGTGTTATGACCAGCTGGCTATTTGTGCTTTGAACTTCCCTTTCTAAAGTATTGCTTTTAAAAGCAGAGCCACCAGTTCATTGTTGAGACCAGCCAGCTGCTGCTCTTAAGCTGTGAAACAAAAGTTGGCACCCTCTGCTCCAAAGTTCATGCAATCACAGAAACATCAGAGTTTAGTTTGTGAATCTGCAACTGATTTATTTCAGGGAAGCATTAAGTTTATTTTTGTTTAGGCTAGCACAAGAGTTGGCTTTTTAATTACTGCTGTATAATACCTTTATGTATGAGAGTGCTTGGAGCACTTTTGTTGTACAGGTCCAGTATCATTGTATAAATCCTGTAGGTAGAACTGGTTTTGGTACTTAGTAAAGCATAAAGGAAAATATTAGGGGTTTAAAAAATATATTCATGTTGATTACTTGAATTAAGACAGTTGCTTATAGCTGCTGAATGATGGTTTGGTTGGGGTGTAGCTGTGCTGCAGGACATCTGCCCTAGTAAAAAGATTTAAATGAAGTTGTTATGAGTGTGTGAAGAAACTGTAGAGAGGAAAGCAACCAAAAATATCTGAGATGGCTGCTGCAGATAAAGGCTGTGGCTTGCTGTCTTTAGAGGACGTGTTCAAGTGCCTGCAGCTTTTAGCGTGCTTCTGTAGCTGCTGCTACCTTTTGTGGCATTGTTATGTTTGAAATGAGTGTTGCCTCTAAACTCTTTCAGTTTCTTGTGGCCTTATAACCCTCTGAGGAGAAAGCTATGCTCTCTGCTCAGAATTCAAAGCCTGTTTTGAAAAGCCTTGGTGAAGGATGTTTTTGCAGTCTGTATCTATTTTGCTTCCTCTGTGTGTTGTCTGGGATAGAAAGACACTACCTTGGCATTGGTATGTGCTCCAAAGCTTTTACCGTGGTATCTGGAGTATTCGTTTGCACAAGGGGAAAAAAGCTGTAGAAGGGAGGAAAAAAAAATCTGTGGTTTATGGTGCATGATGTAGAAGAGAAAGGGTCTCCCACAGATCTCTGCCTTCCTGGTGCATACAGACACCTTATGTTAAACTGAGCTTAAAACTCCTCACTGGCTTTTATGGATGCCAGCAGTATAATGGTGCTCAAGAGTCCATTCAAGTAAAGGAAGAAGAACCCATTAAGCACAGGGATACTTCTGTAACTTCTAGTTCTGAGTCTTTAAGATTGCTGGTATCTGAAGGCTAAATTTGAGCAAGGGAGCATTTACTTAGTATTTGTCCTTTTACTTTTTACCAGGCTTCCTGTTTAGATGCACTGCTGGACTGGCACTATGAGGCTACTATTATCCTACTTTACCTGCTAATTCAGATTGGTTTTAAAGTGTTTGAAGGTGGTTTGTGTGTATGTATCTTACCGCATGCATTTGCTGATCTTTGAGGCTCTATTTATACAGGATATGAGAAGGAAGTAAGTAAGAGTGGACTCCTTGCTTTGTATGTCAGAGAGAACAAGGTGGATATAATGGCCTTTGAATGGGCTAAAGGGTGGATGCACATAGATCCTTTTTTGTTTAGGCTGGAGAAGATGCTGATCTGGATAGTATTAGAGGTGTAGGCTGCCTTAGTACTTATGGTGTGTCCCACTTCTTCGCAGTGTCGGGGGGAGCCACCTTGTGATAGAATATGTGATTGCATGGGCAAAGGGAAAGGCATCTCTGAGGACCTCGTTATGGTTTTTGAGATGTTCGTGAATTGGAGAGGTGATTGGTGTCAAGTTGGAGAGCTAAGTAATGACAACTGTGAGTTTTGTGTTTTCTTTTTGTCTTGTCTCCCCAGACCAACCGAATCAGAGTTTTGCTGTCTTGCAAAATGGGCTCTGGTGGCAGAAACTGGTGTGCTGTGGAACCACAGCATCTGCTGCTGGATGCTGCTTTGCATAAAAGTGGCTCTTTGCAGATGTGGAAAGGAGCTGAACCGAGGTAGGCAAGTGGTATTTGCTACCACGCCGCCTCTGGTGCACAGTACGCGATGCAGGCTGTATTGCATCGCTCTGGTTTTTCAAGGAGCATCTCTGCTATTTCTCTACTTTCATTCTTTTTTTAAGTACAGAAGTCAAAATGCATCATGGAATTAAGACTGAGTCTCTAAATGCTTAAGCTGAGATTGCCATTAAAGTTCCTTTGCAGCGTGAACTCATTCACGTTTGACACATTGCCTTTTTATTAAGCTATAACGTTTTAATTGTAGTCTGCCTAAATTAACTTGCCTCCAAAACACTGAATGTTGGAGATGACATTTGTTTCACTTCTTGCTTTGTGGTTGCATAGTCTCTTTTGTTTGCCCTCAAGCTCTTTAGTTTAATTCTGTTTCCACTGCAGTATGTGAGTAAAATGAAGGTATGCCCAGTTCTTTTGAAATTATGTTTTCCTTTTGACTCAAACTATTGAGAGTGTGAAGACTACCTAGAAGTTCAGCTGATACAATTTCAGAGTGTCCTTGACACTTGGATTTTTATTTTTTTTTTTTGAAGGAACAGGGGAAAATTGTTAGGAATGATCTGCTGGCTGCTTTAAAAAATAGAAAACCCAAACAACTGCAAACCAAATGCTGTAAGATCTGCTCTCCCTGGTTGAACATAGAACTGAACTTGCCAGGAGGACCAGCAGGATCTAGCACAGTTCTGCTTGCTTCATTTAAGAAATCTTTAATTTCTTTGTTTACTGTGAATAATGATTTAAGTTTTGAGCAGTATTCTGCATGGGGCACTGTAATCCAAAATACAAAGTTGTGATGTGGTCATGCTTGCATCTGTTCAGATGTTCCAAAATAGCCATTTCGATCATTCAAGAGAATCTGTGATACTTGTGAGGTAACATAGAATGGCTTAGGTTGGAAGGGATCTCGGGCAGGGACACCTCACAACTAGGCTTGGTTGCCCAAGGCCTCATCCAGTCTCAGGCATTTCCAACAAGGAGGCATCCACAGCCACTCTGAGCAACGTATTCCAATGTTTCATCACCCTCATACTGAAGAACTTCTTCCTCAGACCCTGTCTAAACCTGCTCTTTGACAGCTTAAAACCATTCTCTCTTGTCCTATTGCTAGGCATCCTTATGAAAAGTTCCTCTCCAGCAGTCCTGTAGGCTTCCTTCGGGGATTGGAAGGCAGCTCTAAGGTCCCCCTGGAGTCTTTTCTTCAGGCTGAACCCCAGCTCCCTCAGCCTACCTTCATAGCAGAGGTGCTCTGACCCTTTGAACATTCTTGTGGCCCTCTGAACTCACTGCTATAGCTCCATTTCCTTCTTGTGATGCAGTATTCAGGGTGGGGTCTCACCAGAGAAGGATTAAGGGACAGAATCACTTCACCTGCTGGCTGTGCTCCTCTGGATGCAGCCCAGCACCACGATTTGGCTTCCGGGCCACGTGAGTGCACTGCCTGCTCATCTTGAGCTTCTCATCAATTGACATCCCCAAGTGTATTCTTCAGGGCTACTCTCAACCCACTTTGCAGCCAGCCTGGATTTGTGCTTGGGGCTGGCATGACCAAGGACCTTGCACTTGTTGAACCTCACGCAGTTTGTGCTGTTCCACTTCTGAAGCCTGTTGAGATCTGTCTGAATTGCGTCCTGTTCCTTGAAGCAGTTGCAGCTTGCATAGTTCAGGTTTATATCCACTGCTGTTTGTGCTCATATAACTGGAACTCCAGGGTAAGCCACTCTCCATTTATCAACAGTCCTGTCTCACTGGAGAGTTCCCCAAAGACTGGAAACTGGCCAATGTGATGCCCATCCACAAGAAGGGCTGGAAGGAGGAACCAGGAAATTCCAGACCTGTCAGCCTGACCTCAGTGCCAGGCAAGGTCACAGAACAGGTTGTCTTGAGTGCCATCACAGAGCACTTACAGGATGGCCAAGGCATCAGGCCCAGCCAGCATGGGTTTAGGAAGGGCAGGTCCTGTCTCACCAACCTGATCTCCTTTTATAATCTGGTTACCCACTTAGTGAATGTGGGGCAGGCTGTGGATGTAGTCTGCTTGGGATTCAGCAGAGCCTTTGACACTGTCTGCCACAACAAGCTCCTGGCAAAGCTGGCAGCTCGTGGCTTGGACAGATTCACTCTGATATGGGTCAAGAACAGGCTGGAGGGCTGGGCCCAGAGAGTGGTGGTGAATGGTGCCACATCCAGTTGGCATCTGTCAGTAGTGGTGTTCCCCAGGGATCAGTGCTGGGCCCAGTCTTGTTCAACATCTTTATTGATGATCTGGAGCAGAGGATTGAGTCCAGCATCAGTAAGTTTGCAGATGACACCAAGCTTTGAGCACGTGTGGATCTGTTGGAGGGTAGGAGAGCCCTGCAGAGGGACTTTGCCAGGCTGTATGGGTGGGCAGAGGCCAATGGGATGAGATTTAACAAGGCTGAGTGCAAGGTTCTACACTTTGGCCACAACATCCCCAAGCAGCACTACAGGCTGGGGACAGAGTGGCTGGAGAGCAGCCAGGAAGAAAGGGACCTGGGGTACTCTGGATAGTAGCTGAACATGAGCCAACAGTGTGCCAATGGCATCCTGGCCTGTATCAGGAAGAGCGTGGCCAGCAGGACAAGGAAGTTGCTTCCCCTGTATTCAGCACTGCTCAGGCCACACCTTGAGTGCTGTGTCCAGTTCTGGGCTCTTGAATTCAAGAGAGATGTTGAGGTACTGGAATGTGTCCAGAGAAGGGCAGCAAGGCTGGTGAGGGGCCTGGAGCACAGCCCTGTGAGGAGAGGCTGAGGGAGCTGGGGGTGTGCAGCCTGCAGAAGAGGAGGCTCAGGGCAGACCTCATTGCTGTCTACAATTACCTGAAGGGAGGCTGTAGCCGGGTGGGGTTGGTCTCTTCTGCCAGGCAACCAGCAACAGAAGAAGGAGACACAGTCTCAAGTTGTGCCAGTGGAGGTCTAGGCTGGATGTTAGGAGGAAGTTGTTGTCAGAGAGAGTGATTGGCATTGGAATGGGCTGCCCAGGGAGGTGGTGGAGTCGCTGTGCCTGGAAGTGTTCAAGCAAAGCCTGGATGAGGCACTTAGTGCCATGGTCTGGTTGATTGGACAGGGCTGGGTGCTAGGTTGGACTGGATGATCTTGGAGGTCTCTTCCAACCTGGCTGATTCTATGATTCTAAGAAAGATACCATTTAATACATGTATTGCTGCTGCTTCTAAAGACAGGCTTCTTCAGGATGTGCAGATGGGCCACAAGCTTTATAGCTAAGCATGTTTTCAGTTGCTTGGATGATGTTTACTTGTGTGAATAATGATGAGGCATCTTGCTAGGCAAAGGCTATTAAACTGAAGAATTGTTTGCAGATGCAGGTTCTGAGTGCAGTTAAAGAAAATAGTCTTTGGGTTTCACAAACCAAATATTTTTGGAATTGTATTGCTAGTAATTTTTACAAGTGGTACTAGGCTGGAAAAGCCTGCATCAATATTTTATTAGTAGCTCTGTAACTTATTAGATTTCCTTTTGCTGAAAGCATCTGGCAGGGGACACAAGTCTTGTTTGAGTGAATGTTTTATGATTAGTCTCTTAAAAAGAATTTAAAGGGAGACTCCTTTCTTTAATGAAACCATCAATTATGTCCCTGCTTCTACTAGGTGTACTAAACAATTTTTTTCCCCAGGAACTGCACTGCGAAATACAGGATAAAGAGTTTAGTGGCTTGATTTGGCTCATGTGCCTTGTGTGCTTGTGGCTTTTCCCATGAATTAGGCTACCATCCTGGCTGCCCAGCACCATCTATGACAGGTTTTTGAGCAATGCTGTTGTGTAATTACTTGCTGAAGTGCTAGTTTCTTGGAGTTTTGCAGGGCTAAAAGTCAGCACAACCTAAATGGTAACCTCTTGCATAAACACACAAACTTTGGGTATGTGTCAGCGTGTCTCTATATCCTCAGACCAAAACACAGGTGAAACACAAACCCCAAAATGCTCAGAAGGTGTATGCTGGAGTGAGGTTTCTTCTTGGGTTCAGTTCAGGTGACTAATGGAAATAGAAGGCTGAAAATACTGTGGCTGGGATGAAATGGTTGGAGAAAAATGTGCTCTGCTCTACTTGCTGAAGATGTAGAAGATAGAAACCTGTTGAAGGGCTTTGGTACTTGCAGCTTCCTGGGTGATGCTGTCTTGGAGGGAAGGATGTTTCCTTTTGACTTGAATGTCACATGCTGCTATTAACACCTTCAGTTTGAGCATGTGTATGTGTACATCTCCCACACATGTACATGTTTCACTCTGTTCAGGGGATTGAATTCTAATCTTGTGCTGTGGAGAGGAAAACTCAGCCATAGTAGTTTTCACTCCACTTGATGTGAAAGGCATGACATAATTTGCTCATTTTCTTTACTTCACAGCAAATCAGTGACCTGAAAAAAGAGAATTTCAACCTCAAACTTCGTATATACTTTCTGGAGGAGAGGATGCAGCAGAAGTTTGATGGTCCCACTGAAGACATATGCAAAATAGTAGGCATTTAGATTTAATTAGTTGAACTAGCTATCTTTGGGAAGGGTTTTTGTGGGGAGGTTACTTTGTTTTTCTTCTGAGTTTATATTATTGGAAACCTTTGTTATCATTATTTTATTTTGGTCTAATCCTTCTAATAATAACTAAAATGTTCATTTTCAGTTGTGGAAACACTTGCTTTTGGATGCATGAGTGTCTGTAGTTATGAGACAGACTAATACACAAGGGGGCATGGTATTAAACTAGAGAAGAGTAGATTTGAATTGGACATTGCGAAGAAGCTTTTTACTATGAGGATGGTGGAACAGGTTGTCTAGGGAGGTGGTGGAGGCCCCATCCCTGGAGAATTTCAAGGTCAGGCTTGTTTGGGCTCTGAGCAACCTGCTGTAGTTTGGGATGTCCCTGCTGACTGCAGGGTGGTTGGACTAGATGACCTTTAAAGGTCTCTTCCAACCCAGTGTGTTCAATAATTCTATTTTATGTTTCCCTTGAGTGGTTGTGCTACTGACATTGTATCCTGCATGGGGAAGAGAAGCAGCAGGATGTTTCTCCTGCATTTGGATGCAGTTGCTGGGCTTTCTATTAGTGGACAGTTCAGTTCATTCCTCTATTCTTTCCTGACTTTGTCAGATGTCAGTGAAGCTACTTGGAGGTTGTTTGGTCACTTTAGCTTTGAAGGCTGTAGGTAAAGTTGTATCGGAGTTATGTATAGCTTCTGGTTTTACAACTCTGGACTAAAGAATGCCTATTTGTACAGGTTTCAGGAAAATTGTGTGGTTCCTGTGTCAGTTGTTAGAATAAACTGGTATCCTTTTAAGCTGGAAGAAGGATTTGAGTTGAGAGCTATGTCTTGTATCCTCTTTATTTGAGGTTGGCAGATGCTAGCAAGCATTTCTCATTTAGCAGCGTCTGTGTTCTAGAAGGGAAAAAGAAGTCATTTTGGTAACCCAGTAGCCTGTTATTTGTAACAGATGCTTGTGTCAAGTCTCTTTTCTCTAATAGGATAGAAATTTAAGTCTCTTGATGCCTGTTGCAGTAGTTAAGTATATAAACTGATGTTTAACTAGATCATGGTTTCACCTGAATACTGTTGATTGTTTTGCTGTCCTGTTGTTGTGCACTGATGTCTGTTTTCTGCTTGCTGATGTATTGAAATGGTCTCTGTCAGCTTGCAGCCAAGGAAATCGTTGTGCATCATGTGCTTATGCCATGAGCAGTTTTCTTGAACTACAGCAAACTGATGTTAAGATGATGAAAACCCTCAATAGTTGACCCAATCAGATTTTTAAAAGAATAAATCTCATAGCTCAAAGAACCCTTCGTGGAGGCACTAGAAACTCCCAAGGTTATGTGCAGGGTATTTGTATTGCTTGGATACAACTGTCCTAAATGCTTTCTGACATTTCTGGAAGTCTTGAACCTTGCAAAATACGTCCTTTAGAAGCTAATATGTCTCTCTGCTGTTCTTAGCCCAATTATACTTTGTATTTGCTGGTCCAAGCAAAATGTAATTTACAGATTGCCAATAACTTTTGGGTAAGGTGACCTCTGAGTTATCTCTAGAGACTTATTCCTTTGTCCTAGAACATTGAGCTGAAAGTTGAGATAGAAAGTCTGAAGCGAGAACTGCAGGAGAGAGAGAAACTGCTCATCAAAGCCTCGTAAGTACCACTGGACTTCTTGATGGCTCTTCCTTAGCATTTCCAAGGTCTTGCTTCTGTTTGTATTTTCCTAGTGTTTTAGGAATATGGAGATCCCAAAGTGGTATTTTAAGGGTATTTACCTAGAAATTGCTTCATTCTTTACTGAAATTACACTTGTGAATTCTTAAACACACAATTATCTTGCTGTAGTTGTACTGGATAAAGTGACTTGGAGATCATTCTTTGTTCTACTGTGTTTTTTGGGTAAATAAGTGACTTCCTAGTTGGGAATGGCTCAGCATTCCTGTTGTAGCCAAGAGCTTAACTGTCTCAACAGGTGAAGAGATGGAATTATTTGTTTCACAGCACTGGATTGAGAAGACCTTACACAAAACACTTCTCAGTAAGACTGAGAAAGTGGTTCAGAACTAATTCTTGTGCTTTTTAATGCTATAAAAAGAATACACTTAAAATTCTTGCCTATGATAGAACCTGTTTTCTAAATAATTATCAATTATTTTAATGTTATGTAATGCTGCACTGTCTTACATCATGAGCAAGGAGGAATATAGTCTGGGGAGGGAATGGATAGCTGTAGGGCTGCCAGTAACCTGTTAAACTGCTTCCTTCTAGATGTCTTGTTCAAAACTAATCCATGCTGGAAATAACTGACAGCTACTGACTGCTGTGTGGACTTCATGTTCAATGGAATGTTCTTTGTGTGGTCTACCTCACAGGACATTGAACTGTTACCAATTAGCCTTTAAGTAGTTCAGAGTGGCTGAGTTTCAAGTAGATCCTGAGGACCAAATTAATTTTTGTTTGGTCTCTGCAGGTGGATGTCAAAGGGTGTTGCAAGGCTTCGGGTGGAACCTTGCACAAGTTTGTAATAGGGAGCAAAATTTAGGAGGAAATGAAAGAAGTGGTCATCCTTTGTTCACTAAGGAAACATTGGCTGTTCTTGTCTTACAAGGTATTAACAATTACTGCCAACACAGCTGGAGGTATCTCAGTAGCTGTATATCTTCAGTTTATTCCAGTTCTGCCTTTTGTAGTAGATCCAATTCTAGCAAAGCCTTGTTACTGGACTTAGAAACTTTAAAAATATGAGGGAGGAGGTATGACACTTTTGTGTCATACAAATAAAGTCTTTAGTGCTGTGTTGAGGTTGTAGGGGACTCTCAGACTGTACCATCAAAATTCATAGAACCATAGAATGGTTTGGGTTGGAAGAGACCTTTGAAGGGGCATCTACAACTAGATTAGGTATAGATGTCCCTGATGTGTAGTGTTGAGTAGTGTGGTGTACTTGGATTTAGCCTTACAGTGACAGGCAGGTAAAGATAAAGGGAAAGATGCTTGTGCATAATCTATCAGCCACTTACACTTTAAATGTTCCCCACTTTGATGTGCGTTGGGATTTCTGTCTGTATTCTGGTCTTTTAGTAAGGCAGTTGAAAGCTTGGCCCAGGGTGGTGAGGCTGAAATGCAGCGTGTGAAAGAGGAAGCACAAAAGAAGATGCAAGAGATGGAAGAATTTCTGACCAGCAGAATAAACATTCTGGAAGAGGTGAGTGGCTGAAACTGAAGAAAGGATTTGAGATAAGTCCTGGTTTTGTTCTGTTGTCTGAGATTTGATGCTGTGACCTACCTCTGTTTTCAAAGTTGTTCCTGCTTTCCTGGAAAAGCAGTCAGTGCAAAACCAGGGTTGGGGTAGAAAAGAGGGAAATAAAAGACAACAATGAAAGGGAAAGTGGTTTTAGCTGCTGTTTGAATGTCAGATATGAGGACAGCAGTTCTTCAGGGCATTTGTACCCGCTGGTGGCATTTGGGTACATTCAGCAGAAATCTTTGACCCCTGAATTCCAGTGTGAGGAGATTGCAATCTAAAAGATCTGAAACAAATACTATGTGGTGTATGAGTGTGGGTTTGTTTTTTTTTGGAGTCCTTGTCTCCATGTATTGGGTCACCTAGAGGAAGCTGTCTGGAATCTCTGGGTGTTATCTCCAATTCCATTGCTATTAAGAGGAAAATGTGAGGTTCATGCTTTATCAGTTCTTGCACAATATTATAAGTGATGCTGGGAAGAGTTCCAATTAGCTACAGTGAGCCTGTGAATATTAATTTATTCTCTGATTGAATAAAAAAAAGCCTTTCTTTAACTTCTATAAGTGTAACTATTTATTATGATAGTGGTAGGACAGTGAGATAAAGCCAAATTATAACAGCCAAATCAAAAACCATAGCACAAGCACTTCTGTTTTCAGTTCTGCTACCATTTAGGGTATTTGTGTTCTTTATGTACCACAGAAAAAAATGGATTGATCTTGAAAATGCAGACACAAAGAATTTGGAAGCATTTGCAGAGCACTTGAACTGCTTGGTAAAAATTGCTATATGAAACATACTAACATATGTTTGGTGGAAGAAGATTCTGTATGTTAAAAGATTTGTGGACATTTTCTTCTTAAAGGTGTCAGGTTTGTGTGTTTTAATTACAGAATCTTAAAGTTGCCCGAGAAGATGTGGAAAAAGCCATTGCAATGTCAAAGAATGAGAGAGCTCTGAGGGCAGCTGCTGAGGAGAAGCTTTCTTCTATTATGAATGCCCCTGCAAAGGATGTGGATATGATTACAGGAGCCGAGAAAGACAGGTCAGAGCTCTTGCTGGTGGTGTTTGTAACTGCTGGATTCTCTATCGTTGAAGTGTGAAGAGTTGACATGGATATAGGTTATAACAGCTTGATCCTACCCTCAGATATGTGAGTGTTACTGACCACCTTTTCAGCTATTAAATCAGCAGCAGCCCAGCAATCAGTTTATGTGCTGCATGATGGTGAAATCATATTTAAAAGTTGTCTGAAAGTGTAAAAGGATCAGTATGCACAGGACATGAGCATCTCCTACTTCAAAACATCTTTTCAGCTTTGCTGGCTTATCTCCTGCTGCTTTCTTGGACCATTGCTGAGTAGAACTTGACTCTGCCATTGATGTTTACTTACTGCTTTTGTGGTGGCTATGGAGTTGTCTATTTCAGGCCTAGTGATCTGTTTGTTGAGGTTGATAAACATAGTGGGAAGAGAAAAATGCTGTGCTTGAGCTTCATGGATTTGATCTGCTTTGCAAAGCATTGGCTTTTCTTTGGCAGGTAGTTGGGAAGGTATCTGGGTCATTCAATAATTTTAGGTGGGGCAAAATGTATAAAGTCAAATCTCAGTACTTTGGAGGATATTTGATTTTTTTGTTACACTTCTGGGCTAGAACACATGCCTGGCAAGCCTTGCACTAAAGCTTAGTTACTTGGGCTATGTGAGGCCAGAGTGCAGATCAAAAGATTGGTTAGGATTGCTTATGGTTTGGAGTATTTTTCCCTGTCTGTGACCAAACCCTGGAGGCAACTGACATGGAAAAGACTGAGATTCTCAACAACTTCTTTACCTTAGTCTTCACTGAAAAGACCTCCAGCCACGTTCCTGGAGCCATAGAGGTAATGGCAGGGGCTGGAAGGAAGAGATGCCCATCATAAGTGAAGATCAAGTTCGTGATCACCTGAAGAACCTGAAAGTGTTCAAGTCCATGGGACCTGATGGGATACACCCACAGGTGCTGAGGGACCTGGCAGATGAGGTTGCTAAACTCCTCTCTATTATATTCCAAACGTCATGGCAGTCTGGTGAAGTTCCCACTGACTGGAAAAAGGGAAACATAACCCCCACTTTCAAAAAGGGTAGGAAGGATGAGCCAGGGAACTCCAAGGCAGTCAGTCTCATCTCTGTGCCCAGTAAGATCATGGAGCAGATCCGCCTGGAGGCACTACTGAAACAGAAGAATAATGACGAGGTGATTGGCTACAATCACCATGGCTTCACCAAGGGCAAATCCTGCCTGACAAAGCTGGTGGCCTTCTATGAACAGGTCACAACATTAATAGATGAGGAGTGAGCAATTGATGTCGTTTACCTGGACCTGAGCAAGGCCTTTGACACTGTTCTGCACCATGGTCTCCGAGCTGGTGACACAGGGGTTTGATGGGTGGACCATGAGATGGATAAAGAACTGGCTTGATGGCCACACCCAAAGAGTGGCTGTCAACAGGTCCATGTCCAAGTGGAGTCCAGTGACAAGCAGAGTCCCTTAGGGATCAGTCCTGGGACCAGTCTTGTTCAGCAACTTTGTCAGTGCCATGGACAGAGGCATTGAGTGCATCCTCATCAAGTTTGCTGACCACACCAAGCTGTGTGGGGCAGCAGACAGGCTGGAGGGCAGGGATCCATCCAGAGTGACCTGAACAGGCTGGAGAGGTGGGCAGAAGCCAACCTCCTGAGGTTCAACAAGACCAAGTGCAGTGTCCTGCAACTGGGTCGAGGCAATCCCAACCACAAATCCAGGCTGGGTAGTGAGTGGCTGGAGAGCATCCCTGAGGAGAGGGATTTGGGGGTGCTGGTGGGCGAGAAGCTCAGCATGAGCTGGCAGTGTGCACTTGCAGCCCAGAAAGCCAACCAGATCCTGGGCTGCATCAGAAGTGTGGCCAGCAGAGCGAAGGAGGAAATTCTCCCCCTCTACTCTGGTGAGATCACACCTGGAGTACTGCATCCAGTTCTGGAGCCCCTATTGCAAGAAGGATGTGGATGTGCTGGAGTGTGTCCAGAGAATGGCTACTGGGATGATCAGAGGGCTGGAGCTGCTCTGAGGAGAGACTGAGGGAGTTGAGGCTGTTCAGTCTGGAGAAGAGGAGGCTCTGAGGTGACCTTCTTGTGGCCTTTCAGTGTCTGAAGAGGGGCTACAAAAATGCTGGGAAAGGACTTTTTAGGCTATGAGGGAGTGACAGGACTGGGGGGAATGGAGTGAAGTTGGAGCTGTGTAGGTTTAGGCTGGATGTGAGGTGGAAGTTTTTCACCACAAGAGTGGTGAGAGCCTGGATTGGGTTGCCCAGGGAGGTGGTTGAGGCCCCATCCCTGGAGGTGTTTAAGGCCAGGCTGGATGAGGCTGTGGCCAGCCTGATCTAGAGTAGGGTGTCCCTGCCCATGGCAGTGGGGTTGGAACTGGATGGTCTTTGTGGTCCCTTCCAACCGTGACTGGTTCTATCTATGAACTGCTCCCTGAGTAACTGCATAATTAGTCCACCCTGGTAACAAACTTACATTGTCCTGAGGCTTTTGTTTCACAGGTTTTGTGTTACAGTAGGGCCTAAGTGAGGTTTGCTGTGTTTTCCAGCCAGTTTTTGTGAGAGAAGACTGACAATCTGAATCTACAGTGGCATAAAATTGTGAAGCTGTTCTAAGGAGTTTTGATAGTCCACCTTATGTGCCCCAACAGCAATTATAACCGGACTCTCATGTTGTCTTCCTCCTTTCCCTTTTCCTGCCTCCCTCTCTGTCTATTAGTCATCTGTGTGAACACAGTTGATCTCCTGAGTGACTTGAGCTGGGAATGAGTTCTAAACCCAGACCCTTTCAGAAGTACTTTAGTTGCCGTTTCTGTAGCTTGTGTGAAAACAATGCTGAAAGTGTGGAAAGAAATTGTCAAGGTTTGATCACTGAAATGAAGATTGTATGGAGAATGATCAAGAATATATATATATTTTTCCCTCTTTCCCCTCCTCTCCTCTCTCCCCACCCTGTGTGATCCAATGTTAGCAGAATCTTCTCTAATTACATGCTGGTAGCTCAGTGTAAGTATTCACAGGATCAGAAAAATGTAGTGCTAATGGAAGAGAAAAATATTTGACATACGGAAATGAATCAAATATTAATGTGCAATGCTTTAAACTTACCTGGGAGTAGCACAGCTAGAATTCACATTGTGTTAAAAAGATTCTTTCACCATCTAGGCTCCAAAGTACTAAGAGCTGGCAGCTGGCATCTTACATACTAAAAGTGTCAAGATTTATATGGACCAAAGAAGGCAGCACTGACAAACTTTTTATTTTGCATGTGTGAAACAAGTTGCTGCTTGTGGCACAAATGTAAATGGAATTTGGTACTTGAGGGACACTTTGTGATGACACTTAAGGATCCACTGTGGTATGTGCCAAGAGGTGGAATAGATGGATAAAGCTTTTTGTGTGTGCTGTAAAGGACCATGTCGCTAAAATATTAAAGCTTAAGTGTTGGCATGTGAAATGATACTGGAGGGGAATAAGAAGGAGCACTTTGCAGACAGCTCAACCCTGTTTGTAGCTTGACTTAAAGTTATGGCACCTTTTCTGGTTTCTCTGGAGGAAGGAGGGCTTGTGCAAGTAATTCCCTGGGTTTTACAAGTGTTCAGCTAGGAAAGTTGTCTGCAAGATATACTGCAGTGACTGGAGAATTGGTGCAAGATTAATGTTAAAAATCTTATCACTTCAGACTTATAGAACAACTGAATCTGTCACTGAAAAGTAAAGAAGCTGTAATTCAGCACCTTGAAGAGGAAAAGTCTCAGAGTGGACTTTGTGATGGGAAGACTCCAGCTGAAAAAATCAGAGAACTTACCATTGCCTTGAGACACGAAAAAGACAGTGAGATAGAGGTGAGGACACTGACTCAGCTTCCATGTGGCAAATCTTAAAGGGTTTGGGCATGACAGTATGTGAGGCACTTCAGCCAATTTTTCAACACTCTTCTCCACAGTTTCAAGAGAGATGTTGAGATACTGGAATGTGTCCAGGGAGGGGCGATGAAGATGGTAAGGGGCCTGGAACACAGCCCTGTGAGGAGAGGCTGAGGGAGCTGGGGGTGTTTAGCCTGGAGAAGAGGAGGCTCAGGGTGACCTCATTGCTGTCTACAACTACCTGAAGGGAGGCTGTAGCCAGGCGGAGTTGGGCACTTCTGCCAGGCAACCAGCAACAGAAGAAGGGGACACAGTCTGAAGTTGTGCCAGGGGAGGTCTAGGCTGGATGTTAAGGGGAAGTTGTTGGCAGAAAGAGTGATTGGCATTGGAATGGGCTGCCCAGGGAGGTGGTGGAGTCACTGTGCCTGGAGGTGTTCAGGCAAAGCCTGGATGAGGCACTTAGTGCCATGGTCTGGTTGATGTCTAGGACTGGGTGCTAGGTTGGACTGGATGATTTTGGAGCTCTCTTCCAATGTGGTTGATTCTAATGAATGGTCAGGAAGTGGAGGAGGGAGGGAATAGTGTGTGGTTTTATGGTCAATATGCATCTTTATTTTCCACACTCAGCTCTCACTCCGTAAGAGGTTGTGTTTTCAATTGACTTCATGCCTCTATTGTAGATATTTCTGTAAAGCAATTGCCCAGTATATATAAAAAATGCTAGGTGATAATAGATCCCTCAAGAAATGACACAACTTCTGCAGAAGGTAAAAATGACTTGAGATTATTTTTGGGAAGTATCAGTATCTCTGTGGTCTGGAGAAGAAGCTGTGGCAAGGAGATAGACATAAAAAGCTCATGAAATTGAATGTCTAGTCTTTAGCTTTCAAAGGATGCTGAGAATCAGTCTTCTGTTTCACTTGGCTTTTAAACAGGAAGACAGATATCCTGAAAGCTGCAGTGTCTGAAGGTTTTTGTTTGGTTTGGTTGTTGGGTTTTTTTTCCCATTGGTTATTCAAGCAATAAATTACAGCAGGCAGAATTAAGAAAATAAGCATAGAAGCTGCCGTGCTGCTGAGAAACTTTTCTTTCCTTTTGTTTTGTAACTAAACATTGGTCAATACCTGCACACTTTGTATGTCTCTTGATATAGGCAAGAGAACTTTTTGCTATTCCACTTATTAGTGGAATTAAAATTCTTCAGTTCTGGGTCATCTTGCAACTAAATCAATATGTGTCAGGAAAAACTACCTTGGTTTCATAAGCACAGGTTTGTGTCAAGGTGGAAGAGGGTCAACTTTAATCATTTCAGAGCAGGTGGACAGGCTGCATGGTCATTTTGGGGATGCAGCTTTGGAGCAAAAGATCTGATGAATACCTTTTGCAGAGCTCTGTTTATATATATGATTACTTACAAAATTCTGTAACCTCCTCAAGGAAGAGTGCTAATTAAAATCTCCCTTGATGAAAGCATCTTGCTGACATGGATAAATGCCACGTGAAAGTGCATTTTTATTAACTCAGCAAGCACAGTTGTCCTGTCTCATGGAAGAACATGTTGTGTGGGGCTTTGGTTTGTGTTTTCTTCTTAATTTAGACAGGCTCAAACTGTGCACAGGTAGATTTGTAGACTTCCAGGAGGCTACTGATTCAATATGTTCCTGCCAAAAGATATATATATAAAGTTGCTCATTTCCTGCCCTGCTCAGGTTTTTAAGCTCATTTTGTATCATTTACATACTTGCTGAGTTCTGTTTGTGTTGAGAAGGAATTTACTTGGCTAATAACTGTTTTGTTCTTACAGGCTATTAGAATGGACCTTAAAAATGAGAAAAATTCCTTTGAGAAAAAAATTCAAGTAAGTTCTAGTTTAGTTTCTGTTCCCTTGACCGCTTACAGTGCATGTTGAGGTCTCTTCTGTTATGCATTCATGGATACAGAGAAGCCTTGATGCCAAAGCAAGCAAAGCAAGTCCTCTGGTAAATTATCTCTCCTGTCAGATGACAGGGAGGCTCACCTTGGTGAGCTGATAGACACTCTCATCAAGTATTGAGGCTGATGCTCATGGCCAGCCCAGGAGATTAGGCTTCTTATACTGTATTCCAGGCACATCTTGAAGATGATGACTTGCATTTTGGGACTATATTTTATGTTAGTAATCTGAGTAATAAGATATAAGAACTCTGAGAGAATGTACTTATTAATGGGCAGCTCCAGCATCTCTTAGTGGGAAGTTAATGCAACTTTCGCATAATCTAATTTAGTTACTTAAAGAAGAGCTACAAGAGAGAGAAAATGAGCTTGCTGTTGAAAAGAAGAATGGCTTGAAAAGGGATAAAACCATTCAAGGGCTAACTGTTGCGTTAAAAGCAAAGGAAAAAGAGGTATGATGATTATGATCTTGCTGGTTTGTTGAACTATCATTGGGAGGGGAATGTGTGTGTTGCATGTGTGGTAGGTCACTGATCTCATTGCAACCATTAGAAGGCTTCCTAATGTGGGTTCTGAATCACTGCTGTCATACCTGGAGAAGCAGTTTTGTTTATATAGAGTTTTGGATCTTGGACAGGGGAGAGAAGAAAAAGGTACTTAACTGAGACTTTTTCCCTTAAGACCTTTGAGACAAAAATGTTTTCAGTTGCACACTGATTTTTATCAGCTCTGAGCACCACTTAGAAGGTGTGAGAAGTCTTTTGTGTTGTTGAATAAAGTGGAGCTGTCATAAAGACAACTAAAATAGAAGTCACCATCAGCTGAAATTCAGATGTGGAAGAAGGGGACATGTTTAACTTGATTGATAGTGAGTGGTGTCTTAAAAAGACTTTCTTTGTACAGCATTTATTATGGTGCAAGTAGTGTGTGTGTTCTTCAAAGTATTTGTTTTGTGTAGTTGGATGAATTGATAAGATGAGGTAGCTGTTACTGAGTCACCATCCCTTGGAAATTAAAACATAGTATTCATTTTACTTAAAGAACGAGGAGCTTGGTTCTGAAATTGAAGATCTAAATGCTTCATTGGCTAAGGCAAGAGAGGCAACTCACAAAGCACACATCCAAAAATTCAAGGTAAGAAGCAAACAATTAATGTGGCTTCCCCCATTGCTGTTCCTCCCTTCTCTATAATTGCCCACAGTGGGTAGTGCTTTGTATCTCTGTAAGTAGAGAACTGGAAGTCAGTTTGCAATGTTAAGATGTTTGTTTTTTCTTATTAAAAATATAAATCCCAAATCAAATGATTTAAATGATAGAATGTTAAAATGTCAGGTTGTTGATATAGTTTCTTCAGCTTTTTTATTCTGTGCTGAGAAATAAGGGAGAAATGTGTAAAAACAAAAGGAGTTAAAGACACAACTAGTTGTGGAACTGAGAGACTTAAGCTTGCTTTCTTTGTTGACCTGAGAATGTTTTGGGTTCTGTTTCAAAAGTATAGCAACAGCACACACTGTTGAAGTGAATGAGAAACACTTGTTTGGGTATCTTTATATAATAGAAGTGAAAGCACTGTTTATAGAGCAGTGGGTTGTGCTGTAGCAATGCTGTCGTGTGTCTAGAGGAGAAAGGACTTCATGATGACAATTCATACATTGTAAAAATCTTAATGTAAAGTGGGAGAAAGTAAGGGTTTGATACTACAATAGACACTATAGAGTCATGAATTGGTTTGGAAGGGACTTTAAAGGTAATCCCATTCTAATTCCTTGCTATGGCCAGTGACACTTTCCCACTAGACCAGGTGCTCAAAGCCCCATCCAACACTTTCAGGGATAGGGCATCCACAGCTTCCCTGTGCAACGCGTTCCAGTTGTCTTCTCACCCTCCTAGTGAAGGAACTGTCTCATGTAATATTTTCAAACTTACCTAAAGCTTAAGTCTGGCAAAACTAAGGAATACTGATTAGAGGCAGTGATGAATCTTCCATTCTGGTGTTTGCTCATCCACTTGGTCTCAGAGCTCAGCAGGAATGGAAGAGGTTGATTTGCTTGCCTCTAAAGTACGCACACCTACTGCTTTTGTGACTGACTGTACTGCCTTTTGATTTCAGAGTCTAGTGGAGTAGTAATGCTTAGTACTCCATTTCTTCAAAAGCCATTTGTTTCTTTTAAGCCCAAATTTTAAGTATGCTCTACTGGGAGCCTGCTATTTCTTCTTCAAGTCATTTTGGCATGTGTGAATCTATAGCTTACGTTGCTTTTTCGTACTGTAGAAGTCCTCCTTTGAAGTATGACTCTGATTTTAACCATTTCATTTTTATGAGAGCTTGATTATTTTTGCAAAGTTCTAGGTTTAAAAAGTGTGCAACTAATTCCTCCTGTCCACAGAATCCATATTGCATGGTGGGTGACAGAGCAAGCCTTTCTCCTCATTACTCTACTACTTAGCTACAAACTTGAGTTGAAGGCAGCTCTCTGTGAGTAGATCATGCTGCATAGCTCACTGCTCCTGTCATCTGTGTTGTGAACTTGGAGGCCAGTTATGTGAAGGGGAAGAACACAACTCAGACTTTCTATTGCATATTAATAAAATATGATTTGGGAACCATCTCACCTAGTCTGGATTCAAAATCACCCAAAAGTGGAGCACTTGATGTTGTAAGAGCTTTGGGAACGAGTAATAAGATGACAATTATGATTGTGCGCTGAACTCCTTTGCAGGTCAGCCTTTATCTAATTCTTATCCTGCACTGGAGGTCATAGAAAGCTGTGTTTTTAGTAGCTGAGCACACTTCCAGTGTAACATTTCCCCTTTTGTGTCAGTAGCTGTCATCTCACAGCATTTTTGCACCGCAGTTTTGAAGTACTGGGAAGAGGTGTGGGGAAGTGGGTTTGGATGCAACAGGACTAAAGACTTGCGGTCTCTACAAAATAGCCTTATAGAACTTAAATGGTGCTTTGTGTTTCAGGGTGCAGAGGATTATCAAGCTCTCTTGATGGAAAAAGAGACCCTCTTAGCAGAACTGCGCTCAGAAAACCTGACAAAGGATGCTGAGAATCGTAAACTACAAAGGAGGATTAAAAGGACTGATCAAGAGCTAAATGATTTGAATTTAGAAAGAGAGAAAATGGAGAAGGAGCTGGATGAAGCACAACTACAGAAGAGCAGGAGTGACAAAACCATTAATGTTATTATCCCCTTTTTTTCCCCTTTATTTCATAAAGTTTAAAAATATTTTAGCAGTTGCAGCATTTCCTTTTCTAACATTGAATTCAATCTGAATCATTTTCGAAGAGGTAAATGCATTTGCCTAAAGTCAGTGTTCAGAAGAACAAGGCTGAGGAAGCTGAGGAAAATTCTGGCACACAGCCTACAAAGAAAAATATTTAAAAATATTTTTACAGTCTTAAGTGCTAGGAAAAATCACAGGATCAAAGGATCACAGGATGTTAGGAGTTGGAAGGGACCTCTGCCGATAATCGAGTCCAACCCCCCTGCTAGAGCAGGACGATGTAACCTAGTGCAGGTCACACAGGAAGATGTCCAGATGGGTCTTGAAAGTCTCTAAAGAAGGAGACTCCACAACCTCTTTGGGAATCTTGTTCCAATTCTCTGTGACCCTTACAGTAAAGTTCTTCCTCATGTTGAGGTGAAACTTCTTGTTGCTATAGTTTTACATTTTTTGCCCCTTGTCCTGTCACAGGGCACAAGTGAGCAGAGACTGTCCCTGTCCTTTCCTTCTTGACCCCCAGCCCTCAGGTATTTATAAACATGTATTAAATCCCCTCTCAGTCTTCTCTTCTCCAGACTTAACAGCCCCAGTTCTCTCAGCCTTTCCTCATAAGGCAGTGCTCCAGTCCCTTAATCATCCCTGTAGCCCTCTGCTGGACACTTTTGAGTAGATACCTGTCCCCCCTGCACACTGGGGAGTAGCTTTTATAAGTCATAAACGGTTACTGGTGTGTTCATTTTCTCTAAGGAGAGAATCTGAATGTGCACAACAGTGTATGTTTTATTTCTGCTCTGTCTTCTACATGTCTATACATTATTTTAAATGACACTGCTGAAATCAAACTTTCTTCCAAGTTCCAGTGCAGAGCAGCAGGAAGGAGCCAATTTTTGCAGCCTTAAGCTAAGCTTCAGCTTGCTTTTTGCTGTCATAGCAGGGGCACTGTGAAGGCTGGATGTTTAATAATTGCTGCTTATGGAATTCTCAAAGCACAGGATTAGTTGATCACAATTTAACATAAAAATGATGTGCTGTTTCTGTTCATTATTTTTTCTAGCTTCTTATGGATTTCAGGAGTATTCTGATCTTGGTCAGAACTTTTCAGCTAGGACCAAACTCAAACCAGAAACCTATTGTGATAGGATGGGAGGGGAATAGATTAAAACTGGAAGAGGGCAGATTTAGATGAAATGGTAAGAAGAAATTCTTCACAGTGAGGGTGGTGAGACTCTGGAACAGATTGCCAGGGGAGACTGTGGATGCTCCCTCCCTGGTGGTGTTCAAGGTTAGGTTGGACAGGCCGTTGAGTAATCTGCACTAGTGGGACGTGTCCTTGCCCATGGTGAGGGGTTTGTAACCTGATGATCTTTAAGGTCCCTTCCAATCCAAACCATTCTGTGACTCTGTTGAGAGGTTTTTACTTTGTTGTAGATGTTTAGATAAGCACTTCTGCTTCCAGCACACACAGCTCAGGCAACGAAGTGTATCATAGAGTGGTTTGGACTGGAAGGGACCTCCAAAGGTCATCTGGTCCAACCTCCCTGCACTGAGCAAGGAAGTGAATGATCGAATTTCTTCTTCCTGTGGAAAAAAGATGCCTCTTCTGCTTAGTGTTTGACAGAAAACGCGCTTGTCACCTGCATGTCTGGCCATGTGGATTTTTACAAAGACTTGCATCAGGGCAGCATTTGCATAACAAATGGAGTTCTGCCTGATGCAAAGGCTGGTGCTCATCAGTTAGGGATTAGTGTCTTGCTGTATTAAGTTACATAAAAGATGAAATGAGCTGGTCTTCATTCAGTGAGTGCTTTGGTTCAGTTATTAAGTGAGGACCTTGGTAGAGCTATAGGTGGGAATTGCTGTCCCTGCAATATTACTTAGAACCAGAAGAGGGATCTCTTTACCTACAAACAGATAAGTGCTTCACCGCCCCCCCCCACCCAGGCTTCTCCTGCCCCCAATTTCACTTGCATTTTTGGTTGATTGTCAACTGTGGTTAGGTTGCCGTCACAAAGTCTCTATCTTTGGTATGCTTTGAAAAAAAATCTCAGGGTGTTGAGGTTAAAGAGAGAAAGAACAGATCGCTCCTGTCAGTAAAACAGCCACAAAGCACATATTTTATTGATTTAAAGCATTTTATATGTAGCTGTCTTCTCTATTCAGTACTTTTTTCATCTTTTAGGGCAGCTGGAATGTAAGTCTGTATAGGAAAGATGGGAAAAATAGGATTGAGTAGGGAGTTGCCAAGGGATTCAGAGTTCCTTGTACTACAGGAACCTATTTGACTCCATTATGTCCCAAGTTTTTCATGTAAACGACTAGCTCCTTGGGGAGAAGCATTCCTGCCAAAAGATGAGCAGTCTTAGAAAAATTATACCCCTAACCTATTTCCTACTCCTTGTAGAACAGCTGCTTCAATTTCAGAGTTGCTGGTACATTTGGATATAGCAACATTGCCTGTGAAATGTTGCCCATTAAGTAGTAGAGATGTGGGAGTAAAAGAATATGCTGGGGTATTTTGCTCTTTGACAGATAGAAAATCACTTCAGTGATCTGATGTGAACTTTTTACGAGATAGCCTTAAAAATTCTATTCTGTTTGTGCTCCAAGATACTTATTTAGCAGTTTTTCAATTTTGTTAGAATAAAACTAGCAGGAATGTGTATATACAGTAGAAAATGCCTTCAACATCTCTACTGAACTGCTGCCCCAGCTCTTCACTCACAGGGAAATTTTCAGCGACTCTTTGTGTTCTCTAGCTGAAATAATCTCAATTTTTGCATGTATTTAGTTTGAAAAAAGAAACCTAAAGCTTTAAAGGTCAAAAAAAGGTACTTCTGCCCTGTTGTTAACCCAGTTTGGAGATAATTTGGGCATCCCTGTCCTGGGATAGAACGTTAAACTAAGTTAATTAAGACTGCTACTATGTGAGCTGATCATCCAGATCACAGACTCTGCTCAGCACTGGGAATCTTCTGCAGCAATGGGCATAGGGGTTCTTTAGCAAAATCTCTGTCTTTTGGTGGATAGATGCCCTGGCTTTTTATTGGGTCAACTTTAGAAGCAAAACTTTCACTTCTGTACTTTGCCGAAGATGCTGGTAAGAAGCGGTTCAGCATCACTTTAAGCAAGTTGAGACCAGAAAGCTTGGACATAAGCTCTTACATAAAATTACTGAGGAATAAACATCAACTTAGCAATATGGTGGACACAAGCAACATTAAGGATGTGTCTATAAGAGCAAGTTGAGACCAGAAAGCTTGGGCATATGCTCTTACATAAAATTGCTGAGGAATAAACATCAACTTAGCAGTATGGTGGACACCAATAACGTTAAGGATGTGTCTATAAGAGGGATTCAGTGCTTCTGGGTCGAAGAGTTTGTTCAAATTTACATGATTAAACACCTGAAGTATCCATTCTCTCTCCAGGCCTAAATGTAGTCAATTAGAGTGTATTTACTAGGTATTCATATTTGATCAGTTGGTTGGGGAAATGCAGAATAACTCATTAGGCAGAATTTATTATTTAGTCTTCCTACCTGTAGTTTAGCCTGAGGGGGAGGTTTTGGAGCTTCACGACTTAATTATTCACCAACCTGTTTTCCATCTGACAAGGAGGGGGAGGCATCTGCTCCAGTCTTCTACATTATAGTGTTTCACATTTATTTTTCTTAGTTCAACTATCATTAATCATAGGAAAGTCTCTTGGGAAAAAGCTTGGCAGAGGGAATTGCAAAGTTTATGCTCTGAGAACTGTAGGTACAGTATTATCCTTGCAACTCAGTGTATAGAAACCAATAGATTTTTATGTTCTCCAAGACAATTTGAGTGGGCAATGAGTTCAAGAAGCGTGCTGTAGTGATGGATAGTTTTGTGTCATACAGAGTTCTAGAAAAGATAATTTTCAGTCTCAACTCTGACTTGTTTTAGGAGGCATTTGGGGGCAGAAATAGTAGAGGCAGAGTTTCTGCAGATTCCACAGCTGCATGCCTTGTCAAGCCCCCTCCTTCCATAAACCCAGCCATAATATTTGTGCTGCTTTAGAGATAGAAGCACTGTTTCTGTACCTGGCAAGTGTACATCAAGGTGACTGAAATTACCTAATAGGGAGTGTAGAACTGTTATTGCAGCAGCGTCTTTTCTGTCTCTGCATGTCTGTCATCTTTACTTCTTAAAAGCTGTTTATGATTTTCATGAACAGAAGTTAAAGAGTCACTCGAAGTCATAGGATAGGTCAAAAAGTGTTCCTTTGATGTTTAGCTGTATAATGGATGTTGTATGCCCTTAAAGCCTCTCAGTGATGTAATGCTATAAAACCTATCTAAAAATAGAAAGTCAAAGAGTGAACTTGGCAGTGCCATGAAAATCATAACTATGCTGGTTGACCCTTTGCTTCCAGTTCATGTGTTATATATGAAGAGGCTTAGTGAGACTCCCTTGAAGACAAAAGGCTTTGCAGTTATCAGACCTTGCACTACTTCCAGAAGAGCTGTGCTACACTGCAGCTGATTTTTGTAGTTAGTAAGAAACAGAAGTGTTTGAAAAATGGAAAGTATTTCCAATTAGAAATAGTTGAGAGTTTGTGTCTGCAGGAAAAAACAAAACTTGGAGCTGATTCTGCAGTTCTTCAGTTTTCTTATTTAGGCAAGTAGCTGTTTCATCCTGAAAGAAATTAATTGTATTAGTTTGTAGAACTGAGGGTCTGAGCTTAATCATTCTTTGAAACTGAGTAATGTCTGAGGTTTTTTGGGAGCTATTAGGGATTTCTTAGCTGAATCTTGGTAATGAAACTAAAATGAAGCAAGTAAACCACAAGGCATTGTAAATGACAATTTGTATTTAATGTGCAAAATAAACAGAAGTAATACACTGAAGTAGTAAAATGATGTTAAGGATTAGATGTGAACCTGCATGAAACAAAGTAATTAAGTCAAGAAAAGGACATAAAACAGTTTGTAAAGAGATTGCAATTAAAGTGTCAGTAATACTACTTCTTTCTGCTTAGAATAAGAAACAACTATTGAATTCTAAATCTCAGTGGAGGCAAATGTAAAGTTTATAGGTGGCTACCATATGTGCAAACTATTTAAAGGGCTTGTGGTATCTCACAAATGGGCCCTTTTGGGGAATAAATGGGAAACATTTATTTTAAGATGTAGGCTGTGTTACCTGGTTCTTTGGATCTGAAGAGAAGTTTAGGTAGTATAAAGTCTATTGTAAGCTTTAATTGTTTAATTTTAGATAACAGCTCCTTTGTTGCACGTTTCTGCTTCTCATTTTTAACACAATCCATGCAGTAAATGCTCTACATCTTGCAGAGTAGAAGCTGCTAAAATGAGGCTGCTTCAGCTGTCAGTGGCAAAACTTTCAACGAATCAGAAGAGTTTGTAGTGACAGAAGCAGTGGTGGTGGGAGAGAAGTTGGAAGGGTAGAGAGGACATATTATGGATTTTTCTTCTGCCCTGTGCTCTTGAGGGTTTTCCACTCTGCAACTAGGACCTGACTGTTAATTGCACGCTAATAATTTCATAGGTATTTCCATCCATGTGGTGGTTGTCCCAGTTGATAGCAAAATGAAGGAACAGGAATTTTTTTATGCTGTTGCTTCAAGACCAAGGCTTTATCAGCTGATTTGCTTTGAAACCCCAAAGGTAGCTGCATTGACAGATGGTGAATTTTCAAGTGAGGTGCAATAGGATCTGTAGGGATGCAGAGGAGAAAGCTGGAATTGTAGTGTCAAGTGGAAAAACTGCTTTTTACAGTGATCCATGTTGATCCTAACAAATCCGAGTCCTTTGGACTTGCTACTGCATATGGCTATCAAAAGAGATAGTTTCTGTGTTTTAGAAGCAAAATGGACAAAAAAGTTTGTTTCTTGCACAGGGAACTAAAATGTGGAGAAGATGCCACTAATCTTGATGGTGCAGGAAGTAATTAACAGCTAGAATCAAGATCAAGTTCTCTTCACAACTTTTAATCATAAGACTGACCTGATTGGTCATTGGAAGTTTGTGCTCTTGTCAAAAGAAAGTGATTTAACATTTCTGACCTTTTGCTTGATGCAAAAGTAACCAATAATGCAATGTTAGGGCAGGAATTTCCATGGTGTGATGAGAAAAAGAGCAAATGACAAACTGAATCACCCGTAACCAATTTCCTCCTATTTCTAGCAAGGCAGTAAATTGACTCGAAATGAGTGTTCAGTCTGACAGCAAAAACATCTACGTGCGTGATATTCCCCACAGCCCGAGAGTCCAGTCATTCTGCATGGAAAGCATTTCAACAATAGCAACCTAGGGTTTTGGAAGGCAGTACTGACACCTCAACTAAAAGTTTGCTTTAATTATGTTTGTTGATGGCAAGAGAAAGACACTGGCTTAAAGACAATCCTCCAGACTATTTGGTGCTATGAGTGATTTAAAGCGATGGAAAATTAAGCTAATAATGTGGGTTGTTAGGCTTAAATGTTTTTAAAGTTGACATGCTAAATATTCTGTTTCTTATTACTTCTTTTGTAGGATCTTAGAAATCAGTTAGAAAAGTTACATGGTGAGATGGCTGAGAAAGAAAAAGCAGCTGAACATCGTTACAATATCCTTTTGGGTGAAAGCAATCAGAAGTTGCAGAGCCAAGAACTAGTGATCAAGCAGCTAACAGACAGTGTCAGTCAAAAGGATCTACTGCTTCAGGTAGGCAGACTTCAGCTGAGGGGGAAAACTGCCAAGTTACAATTTGTTCTTTTGTGTGAGGAATTACTGCAAAAATCACATTTGTATTTGGAGTTGATTTTGATGATAATCCTTCACTTTTTATAAGGCTGTATTTGCAGAGCAGACATAATTACAGAGTGTGGTGTTCAACAAGGTTTCTTCATAGGCTTTTATGAAGTGTGTGGCTAGAGGAGGAAGAAAGCTTTACTTCTACCTAAGTAGAATTTTCACTGTTGTGGGAAGGTGCTTCAGAAGTCCTGAAGTGCCTATGATTTTCAGTTTGTTGTGCAGAAACTGGAAGTTGAGGAATAGATGGAGGTACTGAAATGTTTTCCCTTCTCTTTCTGCAGCCCACTCCAAATGACAAATAGGAGAAGGGAGCTGCCTGAATGTTAACAGGCTCCTGCTCACTTTGTTTATAGCTGGAGCTATAAACCCTGAAAAGCATTGGTCTTCAACCAGCAATGCAAACAGTGGTAGCTGAGGTTGCTCTGTACCTGGAGACCAAAGTGCATGTCTTGACCTATTTTTTTAATCCTTAGAAGATTGCAGAGCTGGGGAAGGTTTTTGTTCAATTTTCTTTTTGCTTCTGTTCTGCTAAATTGAGCTCTTCTTTTGTGAGGTCTCTAAAAAAGGTGAGTTAGATCATCCTGAATCTTTTCCTGGATTTTGTTTGTCTATTTTGCAATGTAAAACTAGAGTATATTTTGTAAAATTCTCTCATCGTTTCCCTTTGTTAGAAACTTGAAGGAACTGTTAAAGAAAAGGATGCTGAATTGCAGGAGCTCATGAATAAGTACAAGAACCTTCTAAGAGCCAATGAAGAACTTGAACTGAAAAATGAGGGCTTAGTAAAGGAAAGATGTGCTGCACAGTCTCAACAGTCAATCATCAAGATAGTCAGAGAATTAGAGGTGAGTTTTTTTCTGAGCTGATCACTTCTAAATATACACCCTGATTTCACATTGAAGAGAATGCTCACTGTCTACTTGTGTAGGTTGTATTGACCCATGTAGCAAGGAGCTGTTTTTCTTTTGTATCAGTAGTGTATCAAAATGTTCCGTGTGAAAAAGGTAACAGTGGTTTTATTAATTGTGTCATATTATTGTGGTGGTATTGATCAGGCGTTCTAAGAGTCCACAGCATTGTACTCGAGTTTATGTGGCAGAACTAAACTCTCCTCTCAGCCTTTAAAATGTTGTCCCTGCCATAAGGAGGTAGAGTTTTGTGGTCATTAGGGCAGACACATTTTCCTGAGTGGGAGGCTATGTGCATTTCTGAAGGGAAGTGCAGAGGACAGTTTGTGTAATGAAATGGGAAGCGATTGCACAGGGCTAGTGAGTGCGAGAGATGAATGGAGTGTGAGGATTGAAAAATAGATCTAGGAGTGCAGATGTGTAGGGCAGGAAGGAAACTACTTCAAAGCAAAGAAGAAAACAAAGGTATGCCTGGGGTAAGGAGAAAACTAAAGCAAAGAATAAAAGTAACAGTACAGGAATACATACATATATTAAAAAGAAAAGGTGGGCCATGTATGCTTATTATTTTGTTTCATCCCCTAAATGGAGAAGATTTACTGATACCTGAAACCAGGTCAGAATTCCAAGTCTTAAACTGTAGTTATTATAATCATCAAATGATACTGGTTTGAAAATACTTACAAGATCATTTAAGGCCTTTTAGATAGTTCCTTCATTCTCTAGCTCTGTACTAGCAGAAAAAAGTCAGCTACTGTTAAGAATATTTTTAATCACTTGTTGCCTCTGTTGGTACCTTTTTCTTGTTGCATGCAGATTATTGAAGAAGCTGGTTTTGAAGGTACATTTCTTGTCTCTCTTTTTGTGTGGTATAGCCTAGTATGTTACAGTCTCCAAAAGCATCAGGCAAAGTAAGAAAAATTAGGGTGGTACATACTAATAATAGAGGAAACTCTTTTCTTTACTGTTGTATCAGTCATTAATGAGATTTTCCTCAAGGAAGTTTAAAGTGAAGTGAGCCAACAGCAAAGGAAATGTGAGACCTGTGTCACATTCTAAACACAGTACTGATGAGATGCTTGATATGCTATGGGCACTGTTATTAAACAAGGTAAATGCAGGCACACGTTGAGTCATGGGTTATTTGACAAGCTCAGACTAAAGGAGCTGCATCACTGTTTGCCAGGGTGCCAGTGCAGAGTTTATCAAAGTATGTATGAATATAGATGAAGGGAAAATAGTCTGTGAAAGGGCGAGTAGAAATTCTACCTCTGTAAAACAAACCGCAGTGCATGCACATAACTTCTGTCACTTAAGCGACTTAAGAGTGGTGGAAAATCATACAGAATTAATGAAAATCAAACACTGGCTTTCCTCTGTACACCCCACTTCCAGTTCAGGTGTATGACTAGGAGAGAACAGTGGTAGGCGAAGCCATGCATGGTAATGACCCAGTACCCACCAGCCACTCACAATCTGTTCTCTATGGCTGGCTCGCTCAGAGATTGTGAACCTAATCACAACCCATTGTCCTCTCAGCTCAACCTCTGTGTAAGATGAATCCTTTTTGGCATATTAATCACAAGTTTTTGGACAGGGATTATCCAGAGCTTTGCTCTCGTTGCCTGCCTTGGACTCTTTGATGACTTTACAGTGCTGCACCAACTCTCAACAAATGCACAGCTGGATCCTCCCCACCAGAGAGAACAAAAACCAGGCTCCTCTACCCTCACTGATCTTTACAGTTGAAGAAAGTGAATTGAGAGATGCAGAACTTTCTTTCATCATACCTTTTTAGTTTATTTTAATGTAATGATACATTTTAAAGCAACCAACATCCAAAGCTCTGCTGGGTGCCTTGGCCAGGCCAGGGAAGATAAATGACGGTTTCTAATTAGAGTTTGGATTCTTGAGCCACCATCATGGGCTAGGGAGAGGAAGTATGCAAGGGCATTGATAATTAGGTTAGTCATGCAACTGCTGACACTGGTGTCTGTGAAGGCTCAGATGGAAATACATTTTACAGCCAAAGAATTTAGAAGTGCAATGGACTCCATATAGTTTTGGAAAGTTTAGTTTTGTGCTTTGTACTCTTCTCACAACCAGTAGTCCTATACTTACAAAGCTCTTTTGGTTGAAGCATTTCTTAGGTAAATATTTCTAACAGATATTTTTAAAGATCTCTGTGAGTCATTTTATTGTTGATAAAAGCAGAAAAGTGGAGCAAATTGGCTCTTGCTTAGTTCTTGAGCTGTGCTTTTGGGTTCTCTTGTATTGCACACAGCATATACTGCATCGAGGGGCCACAGGGATGGCAGGCTTAATTCTAAATTTATTTCTCTAAGTATAAAATGTGTTCTTGAACTTGCTGTTACATAGCTGCTCTGTGATGTCTGGTTTTGGGATGAGGAGCTTATGTAGCACTTGAGGCTGGAGTAGGAAATGGAGTTAGCTGATGCACTGCTGGGCAAATGCAGCGCTTCTGCAGACCCAAGTCACTTTCTCATTCCTGTATGATCAGCACATTATTTGACTTTGGTTATAATTAGTTCTGCATTTAGGGAGTTAAGACTCTGCAATCAGGGACCCGAGGAACACTATGTGCATAGAGTTGTGATGGAATTTGCTGCAGCTGGAGAAATAACACTCAATGCATAGAAGTTATTGGTGGAGCTGGAGCATTGCGGTTGAGGGGTGTCGTAAGAACTGGAATTGGTGCATTTGTTGCAGTGCCGCAGATGTGTCTGAGCAGCTGAAATTGATGCATGGTGCACACAGTTGTTGCTGAGTGGTGGTAATTATGGAAAGGGATGTAGTTGAGGGTGGTTGTTTTTTTTTTTAATACAGATGCCCTGTCTATAAAATAGTGGCCAAAGCATTGCAGTTGTTTCAGTCTATTGAAAGTGACGTTATGAACACATAACTAGTTCATTTTCACATGTTCCAAGACAAGCTTCATCTAACAGGGAGGCTGTAGCCAGGTGGGGTTGGTCTCCTCTGCCAGGCAACCAGCAACAGAACAAGGGGACACAGTCTCAAGTCGTGCTGGGGGAGGTATAGGCTGGGTATTAGGAGGAAATTCTTGCCAGAGGGAGTGATTGGCATTGGAATGGGCTGCCCAGGGAGGTGATGGAGTCGCTGTCTGTGGAGGTGTTCAAGCAAAGCCTGGATGAGGCACTTAGTGCCATGGTCTGGTTGATTGTCTAGGGCTGGGTGCTAGGTTGGACTGGATGATCTTGGTGGTCTCTTCCAACCCGGTTGATTCTATGAACACTACATTGAGTCCTCCTAACTTCTTACCCACCAGGGAATTCTTTGCAAACCATAAATCTTCTCTGACTTTAGTTGTAGAAAGAAGATTATGTGGCATGGGAATGGGAGCAATATAATCTCTATAATCATTACACTACTGTGCTGGGAAGCCTGCCTACCCTGTTTCAAGAAACTTAGAGACATGGCACTTGGGGACATGTTTTAACAGCCATGGTGGTGTTGAGTTGATGGTTGGACTTGATGATCTTAGAGGTCTTTTCTGATCAAAACAATTCTGTGACAAACAGGACAATAGTTCAGTTTCTGATTTGGTGAGATTAGCTCACAGCTGAAAACAGCAGGAGTTTTCTGTTGATATTTGTCTCCGCGTGCTTCAAACATGATGCTTTTTACCTGTGGCCTTTTACCTGTGAGCATGGCCTGATGATGGGGATGAATGTGGTGCTGGTAGCAGAAATTTCATCCTAAAAGGGTTAGCCTGACGACGTTACGGAGATCAGTGTATTGCCCATTAATCTTGTCTCACGTATCTCCAAGAAGGGCTGTAAGTTCCTTAGAGCCAACAGCTTTGTGACATTTTCTCTGGTTGAGATGCCATCCTCTAAAAGACACCAACAAAATCTTTTGCTACAGTAATTTTCATCTTTAGGTAGGACTCAGTGGCCTGTAAGAATTTTAATCTTATTAGCACTTGTGTCATTTACAGTAGAGCACACAAGGTTTACTGCAGTGTTAGAAGAAATGGTTCTTGTCCTGGTGGGTGGATGGATAGATGGGTGGATGATTCAGTGATGAGGTGCAGGTTATGGTCTTCTCTTAGCCGTTCAGCCTGTAACCTTCAGAGACTTTGAAATTATCCTGATGGGTTTTGTAAGCAAGAGAGTATTCAATGAGGCAACTGGATATTCATGTGCCTTTGCCAATAAGTTATTTATTGTGGAGGTATAAACCTTTTACTTTCATTGCTTACAATTTGAGAAGCCTCTAATGAAAATAAGTTATGTTTTCCACCACTGCTGCTTAGCAGTAGTATTTCAGACTTAAATATAGACTTTAATGTATTAGATTGCCTCCTTTCATGGGAATATAAATCTTTCACTGCAATATGGTCCTGGATGTCTTGCAGCTATCTCCTCTAACACATTTTCCCTCACACCATGTGTCAAGAGGTTTAATGTTTCATTAACTCCCACAGCATTATGGTCTATTTAAGTTACAGTGCTGCCTTATGTTTTGTGTACCGTTGGGGAGTTGATTGGAATAATTCACTCCTACGCTTTATTTAGGAATGACAGTAATAATGCACCAAAAAAAAAAGTTCATGCTCTGTCTTCTCCTCCTTGTTACTCATGAAAGAGTCTAAAAACATCAGGAACATTTCTTCGTGATTTTGCTAACCTCTACCTAGGTAGTTCAATTTAGAGTTTCATAATTTGTGTCTAATCTGAGACATTTGGAATTAAGAAGCAACTCATGTCTCTTGTTATGCAGAGAAAAAAGAGTTGGGAGGATTTCATGAGCTTACTGAGCTTTTAGTGCAAATGTAGAACTAAATTCTGTATGGAACAGGAAACCAGAGCATGGTGCTGTGTGTAACTGCTTTAGTAATAGAGCAGTCATAGACTCTAAACAATTGCTGACAACTCTTCCTTAATTTGTGTACCATAAAGGGTTCGGTGCCAATGCTTCACAATCTTTTAATTAGGATATAGTTCTGTAGCATCTTCAGTAATAATTGCAAGGCTCATTTCAGACATATGGAGGAGTTCACTAGAACTTTTAACAAACTGTTAACTGACTAAATTATCTCCAGAGATTTATTTCTTCCTGTTGCCTGCTACGTCACTGATCAGTGTCATGCCCAAACTTTTTCCAAGTTAAACTGCAAGCTCTGTATTTTATCTCAAGTGACTGCTCTTGAAAGGTTGAGATTCCAACATATTGATAGGACTCCTTCATTCATGCTCTATTGTAAGTGACACAAGTGCTAATTAGATTGTAAGATGTACTTTTGAGTGGTTTTTTGGTGGTTTTTTTTTTATTTAATGGGCTCTGGATCACCCACCTCCATCTGTTTGCCTTTGATTCTTAGCAGAAACCATTGCTGCCTGCTCCACTGCTCACCTAGATAAGAAACTTGGTATGAAGCTCAGTGTTTTCCTCTTCTAACTCAGAGTTCATAAACTGCACTGGATCCTGCAACAGCATTTGTTAGAGTCCAGCTACCATTAGGACTGATGGTAGCTGAACATGATGCGTGTGTGCAGAGCTAAGGTCACTTCTGCAAAGAAACTAGTCCTCCTGTGGTAAGGTCTGACATGCAGGTTACCTTAACGGGAGTAATTGGATCAAAACTTAATTAGACTTGCAAAGTTTTTATTTAACATATTTGCTAGCATACTGTGAAGGATGAGTGCAAATAATTAAAAGTAAACAACAGTTGTCCTTGCTTTTGTACTGTTTACTTTGCAGAATAGTGGCTTTTTCAAATTCACACTCCTTGCATCTCTAGTGTGAGTTAAGGAGGTTCTACTGTAGCTGAGTTTTTGTTGCCATTCCTTCCTTAGGAGTTGCAATTGGAGTAATAACAGCTGCTTCAAACTCCTGGGTGTCGATTTTTGTCTTTGTTAATGATCTGTTCGCTAATTATTTGGTATCTCTTGAGAGTTCCCTTAGCTGAGAATTCCCTGCTAGCTGTAGCACTTTTTGGTTCTACCTTCCACTTTTCAGTCAAAAAAGAAAACTGAGAGAAGCAACAAGGCTTGCTATTCTCAACAGAGGCAGAATGCATCTCTGCCATGAATACGTCTACATTGGCTATAGATACCCCAGTTATTTTGTCTTTGAAAGTGGCTGATATCTTAGGTATTTATATGCAGTAAGTGCAAGCAGATACTCCTTTAAATAGCTGCATTTTTTTTCTTTGCCTCCCACTGAAAAAGTGGCTGTGTGGTTGTTTTGCAGTGAAAAATGCTTGGGAAATTAGTGGATCCTTACTGAGAATGTGGCATAAGAGTCTGGCTTTATTCTAATAACAATAATACACTTTCTGTGAGGGAGACTGCGGGGAAACAATTTTCTTTTCTTTGCACAAGTAAAAGAGCAGCTTGTAGTGACCCAGCTGAGTGTGCAGAAAGCTGGCTCAAGGAGCTTGTATCTGACAGGCTCATCCTTTATTTGTCAGCTCCATACTGTCCTTTTTGTTCAGAAATGGAACAGAATTTGCAGAAAAACCTGAAAGCAAATTTTATCCAGAACACAGAGAGGACTGTTAGGACAATGCAGTAAAATGTGTGCTTGGAGCTTGGGCTTGTCTACTTTACATCATTCTCTTCCCCTCTGAAATAGCTACTGTGGAGTTGTTCTTGAGTAACAAGTGAGGATACTTGGACTGGGGTGGGGGGGAGCTTTTTAAACTCATTAAAGTGCTGAACCACTGTTTAGATGTGACTCAGAGGACATAAGTAATGAAACAGTATTTGCTTCCTTTAATAACAACTGGGTGTAAGTATCATGATTAGTTTCCAGATGCATATTAGGCTTTGAAGGTAGATGAGTTCTGTTCAGCAAAAGTGCATTTCCTCCTCTTTCCTGTTTTCTTCATGACACATACATGTATACACGCAGTTGCAGATGTCCAAGCTTCAAAATGACATTGCAGTCTTAGTATGTTCTTGTTTTAATTCAGGAAAACAAAGAAGCTGAATATGAAAAGCTGATCCTTGCTTTAAGAAAAGAACAAAATATTTACTCTACACTAGTGAAGACCTTTAAAGAGTCAGATAGGTAAGTATTTGTTCTGTTTTGGTGGATAATCTGAACTCAAAGGGCAAAAATCAGAAGTTATGAAAAAAAGGTGCAGCTTAACTGGAGTGGTGATTACTTTTTATCAGCCAATTGTTCCTAGGTCATGAACTAGCTGTTACAGTCAGCTTAAAAAGAGCAATGTTGGTAAAGTCAGGTTGTATTATCTAAATTACTTAAATGTCTCTGACAGTATTTCTGTTTGGATGGAAATCTCAGATGAGCCAGATAGCCATTTAGGTACCAAAGTGAGCAGGGGTTACGTGTCCTGTGTTGGAACAGAGGGGAAGAATCGAAGCGTAGTGACCTTCTGGGCGCTGGACAATTTGCCATGGTTTAATCCTAAAGTACAGATAATGCTTATCTTAAAAGTGACACTGAGAGAATCTTGATGAGAATATAAGCCAGGGAGATTTTTTAGGGAAGGTGAAACAAACCAAGATAATTGAAGCTTCTATAGCTTGCTTTCAGTGTAAAGCATGCAGAAATGTGGCAAGTGCAAGTGTATTTTAACCTTATAAAATCAAAGAACACAACGTTTTAGAAAGAAATCTGTGGCCTACTTTGTATCCTCTTATTGCCTGGCAGTTGAGAAGATATTATGATAAAATAGAGAAAATTGTGAGCCTTTAGGTTAAATAAATGTGTTATGAAAAAAATACTTTTGCTGTTCTAATTAAAGTATCTATAATTATGTCCTGATGACGTTTGAGAGCTAGCTCCTGAAGGTAGCAGCTTATACCTGCCAGCTTTATGGGAATGTGTATTTGTATTTTGCAATTGGTCTATGGACCACTGTAGTTTGGAAACCATAAAGTGAAGAGCAGTGGAGTGGATGAGAAGTGGTATTTGTATTAAGCAAATTAATAGTAATGCCATCTTGTGCTTGGCCACAGTGCAGACACCATCCCTGGAGGTGTTCAAGAAAAGACTGGATGAGGCATGTAGTGCCATGGTCTAGATGACTGGATAGGGCTGGGTGCTAGGTTGGACTGGGTGATCTTGGAGGTCTCTTCCAACCTGGTTGATTCTGTGATTCTATGATATAGAATCTTTTTCATTAGAAATAGTGGTAGAAGTCAGACTATGATTATTTCTTAGCTTTGGGAAAAAAAAAACCACAGTGGCTTGTGTAACTACTTTATTGAACAATTAGCAATGAGAGAAGAAGGGGAGTTTATTGTAGTATCATGTATGGAGGGTGTGACCTGCTGTTAAAACATCATCTGTGGGTGAGGCCATTGGTAATGCTCAGTGTAGTAATGATGACAGAGTTACATAGCTCTGCTAGTAGATTTCCTTAGAATATCTTTCAGATGAGGATAGTTATAACTGTAACCATTAAGGTAACCTGAGTTTTGCAGTTAACTTCTGTAGGATCAGGAACAGGATAATTAATTCTGTTTCCCTGATATTGAGTTGTGCAGGGAGCAGTGCATGCCATGCAGCCATTTGCAGTGATTCAACAACAGAACTGGGAAGATGAAGGTCATCTAGTTTTTTTTCCTCCCTCTGATAGTTTTGTGGGCTGAGATGTGCTATAAATCTCATCAGCAAAGACCCGAACCCCCAAAGATCTGGGGAGCTGATAAACAAGCCCTGCAGACGAATTCAGCATCCTCATTTGTGTCACTGCCATCAGCAGTGCACGGGTTTGAAGCAAGCATCTATTTTCTTGCTGATGTATCTTCTTTTAGGCATTATTTATTTTAAGCAACCTGGATGGTTATTTTTCAAAGTAAGCTACCGTGTGTCAGGACCAAGACATTTCTTGTCTCTCCAAGCAGGGAGTCAAGGTATTTTCTTACAAACCTAACTTATGAAGAGGAGAAGATGTGCTTACTTAGCTTCTAGTTATGTGCTGCTTTGTTGTTATTATTAATTTTTTTTTTTTTTTCTGAGCATTTAAGAGAGCTCTCACTTCAAATCTCTTCTTGAACAAGAGAGAATTGGTTAGTTAAAGGAATAGTTTCCTGTGCAGGAAGCACTGACAACAGCACACTTTTCAGCAGACAGACTGAGTGACTTTTCATACGTGCTGCCTTTTAATTAACGTGTTTCTCCAATAAGCTGCTGCTCTGCTGCAGGTATGATGTGCTCTGTGTTCCTGAAGATTCTGCTGTAAGATGGATTTAAATTTCTTTCTAAAGATCCCTGAATTCTCTGTCATTTGGTGCAGTGGATTGGAAATTCTACTGCAGCTTAATTTATCATAAGGAATCGCAGATTGCTAAGGGTCGGATGTCACCTGGGCAGGGACACCTTCTGCTAGACCAGGTTGCTCAAAGCCACGTCCAACCTAGCCTGGCACGAGGCTGGGAAATGGTAACCAATGCTAAAGGGCCTCAGTAGCAAACCTTGGAAGAAAACTACTTAATGGATTGATTCACCTTGACAAGTTAGCATTTGTAACTTGTGGCATTTACACCCATTGAGATAATGGAGACAATTTAGGTCTTTTTTGCAGACTGTCGGATAGGTAAAGAAGTAAATTAGTTGTCTGGGTCATGTTTTCAATGAACATGACTTTTTTTTTTTTCTTCAGTGGAGCATTAGATGATACAGTTCTGTAGCAAGGGAGCAAAGTTTCCATGGTCACCACATAATGGAACACACAGAGCCATCAGCTGTGTGTGATAATGGTATTTTGCTGGCATACTTCTCAGAAGTTAGTCATTTTGATTTTCTTCAAAAAGAAATTGCACAGAAGTTGGCTGGTAGAATATATCTGTGGCTGTTCAGAAGCCAGCTTAAAATGGCAAGAAAAGGCCCTATCTGTAAACATTCAATTTTGTTTGTTTTGTTTGTATTTGTGCCTCAAAATAATAGAATTGTGGGATGAAAACCAGGGAGGGCTAACGCGAAATGGACTCTTTGTAGAAGCATGGCTGTATAAAAGATGCTGAGGTGCACAACAAAGTGTTTTGAATTGGATCTGGAATTACTTCCTTTTTTCCTTCTGTGTTTTTTTTTCTTCTCCCCCAGTATAAATAGCTTGCAAACAGAGCTAAACAACATTTTCCTGCTGCGGAAACAGCTAGAAGAGGACGTTTTAGCCAATCGGAACCTACAGAAGGTCCTGGAGGATCAGATTAAGGACATTAGAAACCGCCAAGGTCTGTGCAGCCCAGCCCTTTTCTTGAGCTTCTTGCACAAAGGAGAACTGGGTTTATAACAGTTTGCTGTGATGTAGAAGAAACGTTTGAGAGCAGAAAAAGCTGTGAAAGGGCTTCCTTTTCAGCTTTTTATACTGGCAATGATTTGGGAGATTTGTAAGAGAATGCCTTTGAGCAATCAAGGCTTGTAGAGAGGGGCAACTTTTCCCTTTCCTTGCAGCAAATCTTAGTAATTCTATGGCAATTCTACTGCAGTGATCATTTTAAGTTGCCTACAATTTTGTACCCATAGAATTTACTGTTTTCTGCAGAAGTCAAGAGATTCCTGGCTTTGAATAAATCTCTGGCTGTGGTATCATTTTCTGGCCATGTAATTATTTCATGATACTTTGGTAAAGAGTCTTGTCTCAGCCAATGGCCACACTCCTAATGTAAGAATTTCCAGAGAAAGAAAAAAATAGCCAGAGGTTTTGTTATTTTATACTTTAGCAGTCACAGAGCTTTTAAATAAAACTTACCTTCTGGCTCAGCTTATTGGACTTCTTTGGAGGTGTTTTTAGTATATGCTTAGATATAAAAAATAATGATGTAAGTGGACATTGTTAACTAGAGTTTACTGTATGTGTACAGATGAATCTGGCTTGTTCCATAGGGGATGTATAAATAACAATAAAGCCTGTTCACTTGCCCCTTTCAACTTAGATTTTCAGTTGTAGCATCACTCCCTTGACAGCTATGATAAGTGACAGAAGGTAAGCTTCTGCCATTTCAGAGTTTTCAACCTCAGTAGCACAGAGATAATGAACAACCAGGGTAGACCAAAGGGTGTTGTGGGGGTCTCAAGAGCACTTGCGATGAGGGTGAGGCTGCTGGGAATGAAGGCTCTGAAAATTAGTAATCATTTGTGAAGCTTTGGGTCCTTGCAGCAGCCATGGGATCAGTGTCAGAGCTGGCAGCAGGATTTGCATGTCTTTTCTTTGTCCTAATTTTGATGTGCTTTCTCCTTATCTAATGAGATACATTTATAGAATTAACTGTCATCTATATTGTAAATGAACAGGTGTTTATTGAAACATAGCACATCATTCCTGCAGTTAGAGAGGAAATGAATAAGTAGCTATTTTCAATTCAATTAATGCAATCTTTTGACCCCAAAGCAAAATAAATTCAATAACTTTGAGACCTTGAATTCATGTTCGTAAAGGCATAGTTAAAACAGAGTAGTCATGCCTTACTTAGCCTTCTTAAAAATTGGTTCTAATTGTGATGCTAAATATGCAAATTACAATTCAGAATTACGTTCTCAACTCATGCTGAGAACCAGAGAAAATACAGCCATGGAAAATACACCATGTCTATGTGTCAGAAGCACAAAGAAAGGAGGACAAAATTTGCTCAATTAAACAGAAAGCTTATTTTGGGGCATGAAACGTTTTAACTGGCTTCCCACAGACTTACTAGTAGGTTCTTATTCCAAAGGGTCCTGTCTTTGCACTTTATGCTGTGTCCTACTGCAAACAGGTTCTGAAATAAATCCTGCTATTTTGACAGATGAAACACTCTCTTTCTGTGGAGATCAGACATCTTATATGAGTATCTGTTTAGGAGAGCAAGATCATTTAAATCTACAGATAGATCATCTGTCTCTTGAAGAACTGAAGAAAAAGGTATTGATCTTTTTATTGTTTATTGGTTTAGTGGCTTAATTCTGTTTCATTTATAGTTGATGTATCTCTCAAAAAGGTTTATTGTGGGGCAGTTGAGTAGTTCTGAAAGGATTTGAAATTCTCATCTCTGCTTTGTGATCCACCTTTTATGAGTGATTTAGTCTTTGTTACACCACATGACCTTCAGAATCAGCTGAAAGAGCTGACTTGCTGCAAAGGTTTTGTGATAGTTAGACACCTGAATCCAGGTTTCAGACTCAGTGCCATGTTTTAGTCATCCTGAAACATACCAACTTCAAATAAAACTTCTTGCTTTAAGTATCCTCCAACAGGTATATCATGCCCCTTTATTAACCACGGGGATGGTGGAGGTGTCTCTAGTTTCTAATTCTATCCAGCACATTCCATCTCAGGATTTGCACATCTTCTGGCAGTTGTGGCATGTTAGAAAATGCCTCTGAGGCAAGTGAATGTTGTCTCCATTCTACATATCTGTGAGTTTCAACTCTACTTATGATATATGCAGACCATTGCCATACAGTACATCAGAGTTCAGAAACTTGTTCTTATGGCTCCTTGCCCTGTACCTCTGATCCCTGCACCATTTCACAATACAGAATTATTTTGAACAGGATGGTTTGGAAGTGGAAGTGAAGTTGTATATTTCTTATGGCCAGCTGAATTGTAGGCAGGTGTTCAGAATTTGGAGGTGGATAATATGAAGGAGAGAAGTTTGCTTTACATTGAACAGGTGTCAATAAAGTCTCAGATTGGGTCCTAGTCCTGTTCTGAGGCTGTACTGCTTTTATCTCTGAGCATGCTCTCTTCAGGAGCTTCAGGGACACTTGTTAGCAGAAGATGTTTATAAACCATTTGTTATTTAAAAGAGAGTTTGTGTGCCTGAAAGCTGATCTGTTTTTTCCAAATCTATTAATTGCTCTAATAAAAAGATTTCACTCTCTTCTGCAAGCATTGCCCTCCTAGATATACTTACCTGAGTCTGTAACAATGATGTCTGTTCACGAGTTTTGAACATGATTGTCTATTCAGATTTTGTATCTGTACATCAGTTCAGAATGATAGTGGCTAGGAAGTGGAATTTGAGACAGAACAACAGGGTTTTTGCCTCCGTGCTGCTTCTTCCCTATAATGCTGGTTTCCCTTGCACTAAAATGTTTCTTCTCGAATCAGCCTGTTGGTTTGAGACTCCCTCGGGTATCTCCTTGCTGTTGAGTTCTGGAACTTAATACCTCAATAACATGGCTTGGAACTACAGTTTGACAAGTTAAGATTTCATGAACACTAACCCACAAACCTGTAATCCATTTTTCATATATGGGAAGATTGCTTTATGAGCAGATAGAGGGACCCAAGTTTTTCAACTCTGCAGTTTAGTTTCAGGCAGAGATTTGTATGGCATCATTTGTTTTCATTCCAGTATCATAGAATCAGAGAAACAACCAGGTTAGAAGAGACCTCCAAGCTCATCCAGTCCAGCCTGTCACCCAGCTCTATCTACTCAATTAGACCATGGCACTAAGTGCCTCATCCAAGCTTTTCTTCAACACCTCCAGGGATGGCGACTCCACCACCTCTCTAGGCAGGACTCCTCACAGGACTGTGCTCCAGATGCCTCACCAGCTTCATTTCCCTTCTCTGGACATGTTCCAGTATGGATGTTAACCAGTTTTGCTCTTCCTTCCTTTGATTATTTAGGTTACTGACCTTCTCTTGATGGTGAAGGATCTGCAGTCAATTAATCAAGAACTTAAGAAAAAACAGCTTGGACTTTGCCCAACAAATATTCAAGGGAAAGATGCACAAAAAATATTGAACCACAGCGAGGTAGGTTCTATGTGTTACAGTAGTGCATGTGACTCTCACATCTAATATACCTTATGGAGTCATTTACATCAGTGCAGAATGAGTATAAAGCCCTCGGGGCGTAGGTTGCTAATTCCTTATAATAACTTTTTAAATTAATGATGTAAACAACTTTAGGATGTTAGCACAACAGAATCAGCTCAATGCAAGTGCTCAGTGATGTGTCAGGTTGATTTTAAGGAAGTAACATGCACACAAAAACAGCAGTTGGGTTTGCAATCTGTTTGCTTTGGCAGTTGAAAGGGGAGGAAGTAGTTAATTTTGCGAAGAAAGCAGCATCTTATGTAACATTTTAGTTACTATTGCAACTCTGCTTGTCTGCTGTTCAAGAGTCATTCTCATGCTGTGTCTCATTCTCTAAGAGCTTGGTTCACATCTCCTCTGCAGCTACAACTAAGGCTCGCTGTAGCCAAAAACAAGAGAATAGCCCTTGAGGTCACTTAAATGCATGGCTGTTCCTTCATGTAGAATATAAAAGTACATGAACAAGTAGCCAGCATTGTGGTAGATGGCTGAGAGGTGCAAAGAGTGAATCACTGCTGGGTATTTCGTTCTTTTGTCCGACGCTAAGACTGTTTTCAGCTGCTGGGAAGAGGAGATCTTGGCAAAATATGCCAATATGTCCACTGAGAAGCATTTTGGGTGCTGGGTCACCATGTGCCTTATGTGTGAATCATAAAGGATGTTCAAGAGGCTGTGTGAACCTTTTAGCTTGTAAGGTATTGTTTGAAATAGGACTGATGGCAATTTTCTTTTTATCCTGTTGTGGGTATTGCTTTCAGTTATGTTGTTGTGGTCCAGAACGTGTTGAATAGGGAGGACAAAATAGAAAAGCAATAATGATACTGCTGATGTTTTGTGCTTGGAACTTCTGAATGACCAGCTAAAGAGCAGCAAATTAGGAACAGTTTGAATCAGTTCATAGATTCATAGAATGGTTTGGGTTGGAAGGGACCTTAAATCTAGTTCTAACCCAGCCCCCAGGGACACCTTCCACTAGACCAGGTTGCTCAAGGCCTCATCCAGCCTGGCCTTGAACACTTCCATGAAGGGGAAGCCGCAGCTTCTCTGGGCAGCCTGTTCCAGTATCATGTCCCTCACTGTAAAAAAAAATTCTTTCCAATATCCAGTCTAAATATACCCTTCTCAAATTTTAATCCCTCTTGTCCTACTGCTACAAGCCCTTGTAACGAGTCCCTTCCCAACTTTCTCCTAGACCCCTTTATGGGTAGGAATTGCTTGATTCAAGAACCGAGACTGTGGTCTCAGTAATTATTCTGCAGGACAGTTTACTCTGCAGGACTCTAGAAAAAAGCTCATGGATTTTACCATTTGCTGCAGTTGCACCGGGAACAATCCCCAAAAGTCATGAAATATTCTTGATTCCTCAGTTTGAAGACCTATTCGTGCAACCTTTAATTGAAATACATTTTAAATTATAGATCAGCCTTTAGGGGTGCTGTGGCTTTTATTAAAATAATGAATTTAGGTGTTGCTGTAATAGGTTTGCATGAAAAGCTTGTGGGCAATCTCTTCCAGAGCATCTGCACTGCCTAGAGATGAGGTTTTGTTCAGCAGTTCTCCTCGACGCCCTGCAGAGGGCGCTGCCCGCTCAGCGATGCCACACCTAACACCTAAGGAATTGTCTCCTGAGCTAAGATTGGCAGGACAAGATGCTGTATGCTCCTGTGTTTGTCTTGACACAAAAAATACGTAGAGGGCTACTTACCTAAGCTGTCTGCATGAAATCAGATGTGGAATGACAGAGTGAAGCTTATCAAACCTAAATAAGCCTCAGAATTTTGGTGGAGGGATCAACTCACGCCAGAACGATGCTAGTACTGTGGAGCTCATAGCACTGCTCAGTGGAAGGGAAAGGATCTGTAATGAAAAGGGTTTAGTTTTAAAGAAGTACCATTTGATCAGCCTTGACAATAAAGGGAAAGTTGCTTTTTGAGCTACGGATTGTGACAACTGTGCTTTGGGTATTAATAACCATCGTCAGAAAAACTCCCAAGTTCTATTTTGTGTGTGTATTTTGGGCTAGAATTTGTTGGCAGGTAGTGCAGAGATGACATGAACATATGTGCTATAAGAGGAATTTGGACTGATACAGGAAGATGCATCCTTCTGAGGTTCTTAAAATGATCCCAGTTTTCTCTCTCTTTCCCTTCACGAAGCCAGAGCACAAATGGGATGAATCTGCATGGTGGTGCCTCAGCAGGGCATTTCCCAAAGGTCTGACAGCCCTGAGTGCTCTCTTTCTTAGCTTCGTGTTCAGAAGAAAAGGAGAAGGGGGAGAGAAAAAGGTTGTTTTTGTGCTGTCCTCTGAACATCTGCTTTCTCTGAGAGAAGCAGCCTCTGTGATTTCAGCCTTCAGGGCTCCAGGGATCTTTGCAAACCAAGCATAGCAGTGGTTCATTTAGGAAAAACATTCGCAAGGTTTTCAGTCTCTGAGGAAATACATTAAACAGGCAGCTTATTCTTGGTAGACTTTTTTTTTTCCTGGCCTTAAGACACTTGTTTTAATATTTTGTTGAGTGTTAGATTGTATTCCTTGGAGCACAGAAAGTTTCTTTTCAGCCTGTCAGACACAAGACCGTAGGACCAGTTTCAAAGTGCAGTCAGTTGTCCTAACAGTGTGCTGTAACCTGTTTATCCCCTGAAACAGTTTCCTTCTAAGAATCAGCAATTACTAAACCAAAACCAGGCCAGGCAAAAGCCTACACTGGAAAATGAGTCACAAGAGGTGGTTGCACTGAGTGGATAAGTTGTGGGGAAGTAAGTTTGTTTTTTTTAATATGCAGATGAAGAGTTTCTCCTGCATCTACATGTGGAAGATTAACAGTTGCTTTAATAATGGCTCCCATTGTTGGACTTGGATATCCCATGGGTGCAGTTAAAGGTCTTTTACAATGCATGCTCCTTCCTGTGTCTTCCTCCAGTTTTCAGATTCTTTACATTGCATAGTCCTAGAAAACCAAGTGTGAGTGAAAATAACAAAGTAGACTCATAGAATCAGTCAGGGTAGGAAAGGACCACAAGGATCATCTAGCTCCAACCCCCCTGCCATGGGCAGAGACACCCTATCCTAGATCAGGCTGGCCACAGCCTCATCCAGCCTGGCCTTAAACACCTCCAGGGATGGGGCCTCAACCACCTCCCTGGGCAACCCATTCCAGCCTCTCACCCACCACTCTCATGCTCAACAACTTCGTCCTCACGTCCAGCCTGAACCTACCCATCTCCAGCTTTGCTCCATTCCCCCGTGTCATGTCTCTCCTTGATAGCCTAAAAACTCTCTCCCCAGCTTTTTTGTAGGCCCCCTTCGGATACTGAAAGGCCACAATGAGGTCACCTTGGAGCCTCCTCCAGACTGCACAGCCCCAACTCTTTCAGTCTGTCCTCATAGCAGAGGTGCTCCAACCCTCTGATCATCCCACTGGGCCTTCTCTGGACACATTCCAGCACATCCACATCCTTCTTGTCATGGAGGCTCCAGAACTGGATGCAGTACTCCAGATGGGATCTCACCAGAGTGGAGTAGAGGAGGAGAATCTCCTCCTTCGCCCTTCTGGCCACACTTCTCCTGCTGCAGCCTGGAATCTGGTTGGCTTTCTGGGCTACAAGTGCACACTGCTGGCTCAATTCAAAAGTAACTCCAACAGGACTTGGAAGTTAGCTTTCAATATAGATTTCTAATAGTAAAAGGCAAATAATAGTAAATAGGAAAAGGTAAAATTGCCTTGAGCAGTCTGGTCTGGTGGAAGGTGTCCCTGCCTGTGGCAGGGAGGTGCAACTAGATGATCTTTAAGATCCCATCCAACCCAAACCGTTCTGTGATTCTTATATATTAATATGCTGCACCATTTGATTTCTGCTTTTTAAAATTCATGCTGAGAAGTGAGTTGCTTATACTGCTAGGGTTGGGAAGGTTAAAAAGCTTTTCTCATTTATTTCATATATATGTATATATTTGCACACATTCTATGCCTACTCAGTTAAAAAATCAAGCCCCACACAAGCGTTTAAATCCCAGTGTTTTCAGGAAGCAAAAATAATGCTCCTTGCAAGAACCCTGTTTGTCTGCTGTGAGCTCAAACTTTCCAGCATCTGATACTGGGGAAGCAGATTTCTCTTTTCATGCCATAAGCTTCAACACTGTGTTGTATATCCATTTGAGCTATAAATATCATATCCACGACCCCTAGACACCAGTTTCTTTCCTTTCAGCCTGTCATCTGATTCTCTGTACCTATAATCTCAATTTAGTGTAACTATGCTCAAGATTCTGCTTTTCCTGTCTTAAGGTAATTTTTCTTCAGCCCAGGTCCCACCAAAATATGACTGTGGGACACAGCAGTGCTGTATTATTGCCAGAAGTGCCAAAATAGGAAAATTCAGCTCAGGTTTGAATCCTCTGTGTCAGTGTCATCTATTACCTGTGCTTTAGGCACAGCATTGTTGATGCATTCTTTAGCCTGGAGAAGAGAAGACAGAAAGGATCTTAGCAATGTCTAAAGGGTGAGTGTCAAGAGGATGGGGCCAAGCTTCTAGTGGTGCTCAGTGATAGATCAAGAGGCAAGGAACACAAACTAGAACGCAGAAGGTTCCAGCTAAACATATAGAAAAAAATATTGACTTTGAGGGTGCTGGAGCACTGAACCAGGATGTCTAGAGAGTTTGTGGGGCCTCATTCTCTGGCTTTCAAAACCTGCCTAGACATAATCCTGGGCAACCTGCTCTGAATGGCAGAGATTTTGACAGCAAAGATACTAACTCTTTTTTTTCTCTATTAGAGTAGGAAATGTTGCTGTAAACCAAGATGATGTAAATGTCCAATCTGATCTTACCCCAGGGCAGTGGTGGAATGTGGTAACTGCAGGTCACTCATGGATCCCAAAGTGGGATGAAAGACTCTGTTTGTAGTCAGGTTGTGTTCTGACAGGTTGTGCCAGAATGTGGCTACTGATTATAGTTAGTCTGGGTATGTTTTGAAAATGATTCATAGATTCATAGAATGATTTGGGTTGGAAGGGACCTTAAACCTAATTCCAACTCAGCCCCCTACCATGGGCAGTGTAGTGGTTCTGGGAGTTACCTGCTGCCCCACACAACGAATTCACCCAGACTAGACTCAGCTATCTGGACGTTAAGGAATGAAGCTTTATACTGACAGCTTAGCACAATATGCAAGCAGATATTTACAAGGTATTACACACATTTACAGCTGTATACACTAACATACAAGTTAAAAGTAATACAGAAACACAATACCCCTCTCAGCAAGCAGAGTGCCCAGGAGAGGCTCCAAACCACCCTTCCACCTTTTTTTCCAAGCCCCTCCCTTATCCCAGAATCTTCCTTATGTGCAAGGTGAGTTGGAAGAATCGGCATGGAGGGGTTAGAAGGAAATGATTAGTTGGGTAATGTGCAGGGTCAGGCAGAAACAATTAATACGTCCGAGGTCAGGGAGAGACACAGACTTATCTATGTTCTGTTTTGTATATGTCTCACAAACCTCTGAGTGGAATAGACATCACCATTGTTTTCACAGCCTATAATCTAATCTCTCCCATTAAAATAGTCCAATTAGCCTCAAATCAGTACAGGCAGGGACACCTTCCACTAGACCAGGTTGCTTGACTTCTCATCCAGTTTGGCCTTGAACACCTCCGCAGAGGGGCAGCCCTGACTTTCCTGGGCAACCTGTTTCAGTGTCTCACTGTAAAGGGGCCCCATCCCTGGAAGTGTTTAAAGCCAGGCTGGATGAGGCTGTGGCCAGCCTAATCTAGGGTAGGGTGTCCCTGCCCATGGCAGGGTGTTGGAACTAGATGATCCTTGTGGTCCCTTCCTACCCTGACTGATTCTATGATTCTAGTATTAGTGATGAGGGATGGATTGGGTTCTGGAGAAAATAGGGAGAAAAAGGTATTTTGGCACCATTTCCCACAGATTGGCAAATTTAGGCAAGACTCAGCAAGTTGTAACCGTCAGTGCTGCAGGAAAATCTCTATATGCATTGCTCTAAAAAGCATCTATTTCTTGGGTGCTGGAGAAGAGCCTGATTTGTGTGGCAAGGGAAAGAAATTCTGCAAGTTGGAAAATAGGCACAATGAGAACATGACCGAAGGTAGAGAAATCCTGTGCCAGAAGGGCTTAAGTGATTTTTATATTGCTTGTAAATTCTGAGGAGAAAGGGTTAAAGAAGAATGAAGGAATGTAGAAGATAAAGTTTCACTCTATTGAATATGAGTCATTCCTGGGGTTTATATTAATTTTCTTTGATCTGGTTGAAGAAATCTAATTCAGTGTTTGTTACTTTGTATTACAGGCCTTTTTTATTTTTCTTTTAAGACATGTCACTGACTTATTTATGCATGTTTCATATCACAGTATTTTTTTTTTGTGTGTGTGCTACATTTTCACATCATTCCATACTTTTGTGTAGTGTCTCGAAATAACAGAGGAGCCTGTGGTGCAGACTGAAGATGGTGACAATGACAGGAAGATGCAGAGCAGTCAGTTTGCTGAGAGGGTCAGTCAGGTAGGACTCTGCTCTGGGTACATTCTTATGATACAGAATCACAGGATGTTAGGAGCTGGAAGGGACCCAAAGAGATCAAGTCCAACCCCCCCTGCCAGAGCAGGACCACACAATCTAGCATAGATCACAGAGGAACACATCCAGACAGGCCTTGAAAGTTTCCAGAGAAGGAGACTCCCCCCTCTCTGGGGAGCCTGTTCCAGTGCTCTGGGACCCTTACAGTAAAGAAGTTGTTGAGGTGGAACCTCCTGTGTTGTAGCTTACATCCATTGCTCCTTGTCCTACCACAGGGAGCAAGTGAGCAGAGCCTGTCCCCCTGCTCCTGACTCCCAGCCCTCAGATGTTCATAAACATTTATTAAATCCCCTCTCAGTCTTCTTTTCTCCAGACTAAACAGCCCCAAGACCCTCAGCCTCTCCTCATAAGGTATTGCCTTCCAGTCCCCTAATCATCCTCATAGACCTCTGCTGGACCCTCTCCAGCAGATCCCTGTCCCGCTTAAATTGAGGAGCCCAAAACTGAAGGCAGTATTCAAGATGAGGTCTCAGCAGGGCAGAGTAGAGGGGGAGGAGAACCTCCCTCAATCTGCTGGACACACTCTTCTTAATACACCCCAAGATCCCATTGGCCTTGGCCACAAGGGCACATTGCTGTCCCATGGTTAACTTGTTAGCCACCAGCACTCCCAGGTCTGTCTCCATGGGACTACTTTCCAGAATATCACCTCCCAGCCTGTACTGATGCAGTTAATTATTCCTTCCCAGGAAAAACTTTCTTCTCTGCACACCTTTAACAGTTCTTATTTCTTACAACACAAAGTCTTTTGCAAACAGCAGATGCTTCCTGATTTTGCTTTCAGCTAACTTATCCTAAAGAGCTTCTAAAAGCTTTTCCCTGTATTTTTCTCCTGCTAGGGTTCTGCAGTCAAGTTGCTTTTATTCTGGTCCTTGTTTTCTCTCATGTGACTACTCTTAGTCTTCCTTAATGGGGATGACAAGGAGTCCCTTGAAATTGTTTCTTTCTTTCCATACAAATACACTGATCTTCTGCCTCTCTTGCAGTCAGGCCTGTAATAGAAGTTGTGTAAGATTCACTTGGTGCTGTGATTGAGGAAAAGTACTGTAGATGCTTCTTTCTCTTGGAAATACTTGATGTCTTGCTACCTTATTGACTGTGCTTTCATACATACAGGCATCTGCTGTCCTTTTAGTCAAAGGCAATGGGATGTAAAGCATCATGGAATCAAAATAACTCAGGTTGCAGAGGACCTTAGGGCATTGCAGAGTACAGTTAAGGCTGACCCCCTCTGGTTTAAAAATTGTAGTGTGTTAAAATCTGACACAAAGCAGAGCAGTTTTTGTTGGTGAAGTTGGGGAGCAGTGATGTTCTGGGCTTTGGAATTTCTCATTTCTGTGTTTCTGTGTTTGCTAGGTATGCCTTCAGGTGTCCTTGGATTTTCCTTGTGAGATGGATAAACAGGTAAATGATGGATTGTAAAGATTCTGTTGACTCTCAGGTATCATGCTGCTGGAAATTGTAGCCAAATGTGCCCAATCTGAATTCTCATGACAGAGAAGGCTTTCACTGAGTTCAGTGGAGATTGAATTATTGGAGAAGTCCCTAGCAGAAACTTAAGACACCTCTACGGTGTTGCATGCCAAAAGTTGGCAGTTTGTAAACACTTTGAGTTGCATCCTGTCCTGTTCACCAGAGCTTGCATCTGGAGATCCCAGGACAGAATGGTTCAAAGGTGAGCTAATAAAAGGTTACCTGCAGTCTGCAAGCAACCTTCCTGAAGTTTCATACCTCTTCATAGATAACAACCTTCAGGGAAATCCACTTACTGCTTACTACAACAACTGATCACTATTAATTAATCAGAAGAAATAGATGTTAATTAGCTTTTCTATTAATAAATAGTAAATGGAATGTCTGTGGATGCTTCTTAATGTAGATAAAGAGCACCAGGAATTACAAAACCTGATTACAGAACGATTACAGCCCTGAATTTAATAGAACATTACATACTTGTGTAATAAGAAAATGTCTGCAATTTTTTAACAGATAACTCCATCAGACTGCTCAGAGAGTTTCTGCAAAGATAGACATTATAGGAGTCCAAATAAGGCTCAATTTGAACGTGATGCAACTGGCAAACACTTTGGCAGAGTAGGAATGAGCGAACATGAAACAGAAGACAACTTGCTCACATCTCTTTTAAGAGAAAATAGAACATCTGTACTGGAGTCTACGTGAGTATGAGGGATGTGCTCTGCTTTTGACAGTATTTCTATTTGAGAAGAGGATAAAGTAATTGTGCTAAAGTGAATTTAGATAATGGCGCTGTCTAATTTACCTGAGAGATTGGCAAGGCGCCTTCAGAGCCATTTTAGTCTATCATGCAATTAAGTAATTAGGAAACATACTATCAGTAGAAATCCTCATGAAAAACCCATTACAAGAAAAAAAAAATCACCTCTCCAAAGTTATGGAGCTCTACTGTAGGGACTGACTGCTTGCAGGGTGGGGTGTAGCAGTGTTAAAGGGCTCACATGATGATAGGTGGTTATTACTCTAAAGTATCTGAGAGCACAGGCCAGTGAAAGGGGATGTGGTGGAAGGGCCAGCACTGACTGCTGTAAAACTGATGTGTGTAAGAACTGGGGGTGGAGGAAATGGATTTGCAATGACTGTTTTGAAGGGTTGAATTGAATGGCTGTTACTCTCTGCTTTGTGGCCTTTGCCATTGCATCTTAACTGCTTGGGCAGAGGTTGGGTCTTAGCCAGCTCTTTAGGCAGCCTGAGCCTGTGTTCTGGAGACTGACTGGTTGTTCCAGTGTAACCACTTGTAGGTAGGACTCTGGTGAGACAAACTGTAGTAGAAACACTTAAATCACTTTTCATGAAGGAGAAAGTATTTGTGCAATGAAATCTGTATAAGCCCTCTTGTAACCAATGTTGTATGTGTCTTGCACTGTGTTTTGACCAGTTCTCAGCTGAAATCCTCATTTCTATAGGAACTGGACAAATACCAAGCAAGAAAAGAGTGTAGAGAAAAAACACACTTTGGTTAATTTGTTTCCCCCAGTTTTATGCTTTTACCACTTAACTCCTGGTTGAAAATTGAGTTAGAGCTTTGGTGGAGATCGTTCTCATTCCCTAGGTCTCTCCACACTAATGACTACATATAGCATTATGTCACTTATTTCAGTGCCTGTCAGTGCTGTCCCTTCTGTCCAGTGGTTTCTGGAGAGCAATGGGAATGAACTTCCATATACACTGTGCTCAGCAGCGCTGGTAGCAAGAGTACCCTGAGGAACTGCACAAGTCAAATCCTGTTTTGTGTGTTCTCAACACCCTGCACTTCACTCAAGCAATTCTATATATTTACATTACTGTTTAAAAGCCTCCAACAGGCATAAATGGCCTTAGTTGTCAAAGCACTAGTTAGTGGTAAATGAGGAGATACTACTCTCTTAGAGGATGAATATATAACATTGTTTTATTTGTTAGCTTTACTTAAAAGTCTGCTAATGAGCATTTCTAGCACCATCATCTTTACCACTCTAGTGTGTAATCTTTTCTATGTTCAAGTATAAATGACCAGATTGACTGGTGATGAGCCTGTGCTTTGCATAACTGAATTCTCTCTAATGACATTAGATGCCAGAGGAAGACATAAAAAGCCTAGTTAAGCTTCTCCCATTTCAAATGCTAGCTATGCAAATGCAGTTGTTTTAAATGCTGGTTTGTATGTTTAGTGGCACAAACAGCTCTCTGACATGTGAAATCATCTGTAGAATTTGAGGGCTTGCTTATGCATGAAGTGTCTCTTACTTGGCTTCACTTTCTCTTAAAACATTGCTTTCATGGGCCATTGGTTATCTGTGGGGCAGTTTGGTGCTCTGTGGTGAGCTGTTTTTTACAGGCTTTCGGCTGCTTTCTCCTTTCCCATCTTCCCTGTTAACATTAGAAATACATGAAGGGTTAGACTTTCAGAAAAACTCAACATCTAGAATCTCCAGGGGGTTTGGTAGATTTTTGTTTTTAAGGTACTTAAATCAGAGTCAACTTTAAGGAAAATCCATTTATATTTCTTGGATTGCTTGTTACATAAGCAACTAATTTAGTTATCAGAGGTTTGGTGTTCGCTCATGAATGGGGAGAGGGGCTGGGGAGCATGTATGGCCATAAAAGGGGGAGAAGCACTGATGAGGTAATTAATGATTTAACTCATCTTGTGAAAAAGTTTCTAGATTATCTTTGTTAGTAATTCATTAGTGCATGAAACGATCTCCTGGGAATTTCAAATGTCAGGGCACTGCAAAGGAGTTTCTTAGAAGGTGTTCTTGTTTGCTTAAATAAAAATCAAAATTCATGCCTTTTCTCTCCTCTTTTCTGAGTATAGCAGACAAGAACAAATGAAAATTGTAAATGAACTCTTAGATCATCTGAACACAACCGAGGAAGAATGTTCAAGTGAAGATACAGAGAAAAAGGATGAAAAAGATCTTAGGCAAATGATTATTCAACTAAGAGCTGAACTCAAACATTTCAAGCAGGTCAATAAATTCTTAAAGCAGCAAGTAGAGCTGAAATCAACTTTTGATGGGAAAGAGAAGCTTTATCCAGATGCAATGCCACAGATTAATAAGGATATTGAGTTGTTGAAAGTGGAATTGAAAGATGCAGCTACACAAACAATGACTTTAGAGGAGAATGTCATGAGATTCAAACATGAAGGCAATAAAGGAGCCTCAGAAGAAACCCCAAAATATTCAAGATTAAATGCAGAAAAAGAACATCAAGCAGGAAATGTGTGTACAAAGGGTGAACAGCATGAAAGCCTTTTTTGTACAAAGAGAACAAATGAAGTAAGTTTATTTAAGATTCTGGTTTTGGTACTTAGGGAATAGATGTATAAAAGGGGGAAAAAAGCCCCAAACATTTTAATTTCTAATATTAACTCTAGCTTTTGTGTAATTTCAAACATTAGACAGAGCCCAACCTTATTTTAGATAATTGTTCTTAATGTTCAGAGCTTTTCATCAGATATTTCAGTGTGCTTTAGAACGTTAGTTAATTGATTATTCAATCCTCAGTGGGAACAGATACTAGTAAATATTAAAGCTTTTGGAGAGAGTTTGTAGTGTAATGGCCTGATTGCAGAGCTACAGGATAGTACAAGTAGACGTTCATGAAGCGTAGAGCATTCTCCACTGAGAGCTTAACAAGTCTTAAAAGGCAATTGAGGTCTACAGTATTGAAGATCTGTATCATATTGGAGACTATGCTGGTGGAGAGTTAATAGTAGCTTCACAGATAGCGTTAGGTTGGAAGAGACCCTCAAAGGTCATTTTGTCCAGGCTCACTGCACCTTGCTTTTGGAAAAGTAGGATCTTATTTGCATGCTTTTATTAATATCTTAGCATTGCATCTTGCTTTAGAGAAGTAGGATCAGCTGTATTCTATAAAACCATGGGGGCAGTTCTTCATATTTGTGTGACCCTAAGTGCACAGGATCTGATTTGTGAGTACAGACATCATTTGCTTATGGCAGATAGGTTTTCCAGCCTTTTGTGTGCAGGCAGTCTGTGATCCCAAACAGAGTTGGGAAACCGGTGCCTGCTAAAGAGTTTGTGTGTTGTTTCAGTAGCAGTTAGAGCAGTGAAGGTGAAAACTCTTTGAAGATCTTGGCTCTTGCAGGGCAGACAAAGGAGAGCATCACTTTTCATTTTGTGTGCTGCTAATAGAGAATGTTGTAGCACCTTCTGCAGAGAATGGTTTCCATGACTTTAGTGATCAAGAGATTTCTGTGAGCTAGCAAGTGGGAACATTTTTTATTCTGGCTTGTTCTTGTTGGATTCATTTATCTGAAGGAAGAGACTTGTGAGGCAAGAGATGTTGATAAGACTTTGTTCTTTACAGGCTTAAGCATCTCAGCATGGTTTGGGATTTTAAGGAAAAGATTTTGGCATGCATGATCCCTGGCAGACACCCTAGAAAATTTGTGCCAATCTTAGTAATAGGTAATGATACCTCTGAAAAATGAAAAGCTAAGTAACTCATAAAAACTGTCTTACTTCATCAAATAATTTGCATGTAATCAGAATCTAGCAGAGCATCTTCAGGCACCTTTTTAGTTCTTAAGCTTTCTTTATTGACAGTAGATTTTCTACCTTAAAAAATGATCTTTAGTGGGGAAAGAGGATAATATTTGAAATATTCTTGGGCTATTGTTGGCATTCTTGGCCTGTTAAGGATTTGGTCAGTTATGTTTGGCAGGTTGGCTGCTGCAGTAGCTGCATCTTTGGGATGCCTTGGCTAGTCTGAGACACAAAGGAGGAGGTGTTCTTTCTATTTGAGTGCTATCCAGGGCAGCTGACTCCTTGAACACGTGAAGAGATGAGAGCAGATGGAAGTCAGGAAGATTAAAGTTGGGTAGGATTAAGGGCAGGGGTTTGAAGACTTTGCTGGTCTATTAATGAATATCTGCTTGTGATGGCTTGCTTAGAAACAATAATGATGTCTTTGAGTTGCTGGTCTTGCTTCTCAGGAATGAAGAACAATCTCTCTGAAGGCAAGTAAAGGCCTTTCTGCCCTTCACAGGGAACACTTAGAGTTCTTTCTGCAGTTCTCTTTGTTTCCACTTGTTGTTTTCATTGGGTTTCAGAATATGTTTTGATTCATCATTTTGCAGATTCCTTTCTAGTTTAATCAGTTGCAAGCTCAATGCAGTCCCTGAGTCATTTGCCTTAAAAGCTTTCTTGTTTGGACTAATGCAGTGTATCTTTTGCTTCTGAATGGCTTTTATAAATAATTTCACGTTGGCAGCTGAAGTGGCCTTTGGGTAATCTGGGTGACCTATCTGCCTTTGCAACAGCCCTGAGCCAGCTGCAAACTGCTCGACGATATTAGTACAGTTGAGTTAAACTAGCAGGAAGTTCATCCTGCTTGGATTTATTTTTCAGCCTCCAAATGATTTTTGTGTTCATGTATGTACAAAAAGAAATTGAGTACATCATTAGGAAAATAGAACTTGCCTTTTATTATTTGAAGTGGTGTAAGGACTGTAATTGCTAAGAAATGAGTCTGGAAAGCCACTCGGAATACATTGGGTGGGGAAAGAAATTATGGGTCTTATGACACTGGTGGAGCAAAAAAAGAAACTGAATCTATCTGAACATGCCATTATTGTTGTTTATTGTCATTACACACAATTCCATAACTCTTACCAACACACAGCATGTTTTTATCCTTTTGGAGATAGCATGCTTTTATGCTCTGTGCTACAGACACGTTTTATGCAATTTTCAAAAGGTGAGAGGCTAAAAATGTGGTTACTTAAGAAATTTAACTTCCTACCTCAACTCCAGTGATGGAATGTCTGCTACAGCGGGAAATGGAAATCCTTTGGAAGTGATTTTTCCAGAGTTAGTATGGATGGAGAAGCTAAGAAGCTGTTCTTGCTCATAAAGGGTTTCTCTGTGGCAAAATTAATTTCCTGTGGGGCTGATGCAAGGCTTGGTTGATTTTCTCAAAGGTTTCAAAGTGGGTTGGCATTGAGTAGGGCCTGCTGGGTGGAGACAAAAGGAAGAAAGCAAAACATATTCAGGAATTTGTGAAAATCAAGGAGAATCCTCACTGTTAACGGCAATGATCTTAACAGAAACAGTTACTGGGCTGTCAAAAAAACATGATATAAATGAGTGGGAAGTAGTGGTTAGATCAGCTTGGGTGAGAAGCCATTTTCCCAGGACATACCCAAATTCAGAGTTAACTAATACACCTACTGACCAAAAGCCTTTCTAGGCAACGGTGAATTTGCTTGCTGTCTTCACGAACTGGAAGCTGTTCGCTGCGTGGCTGCAGTGCATTAGCAGCAGTTACATACAGCAAATTGAACCAGTGGGATAGCTTTGCTTTAGTTCTTTCTCTGAACATTTGTTTTTCATGTTGTGATGTTACTTTCACAACTAATGTGGCAGCTGACTGATCTTGCAGGGAAAATTATTGTTTTTCCTGGAATGTTTGTTTATGCTGCCTTTGCTTGACTGTTACACAAGAGCTGCTAACTCCCCATTTTATTCCCTGCCTTTTCCAGACTGATTCTGCTCACCTGCCCAAGAAATCCCGTCTGCCCATTCCCTTGAAATCATCCAGACCATTAGGAAAGGTGCCTTTGAACTCCGGGATGCAGAAATCAGCTTCAAAACTACAGCGTCGTACCAAGGCGCCTTGTGAAGCTCTGAAAGCATCAGAAGTGGAAAACAAACAATTTCAGCCACAAACAAATGGGGAGTTATTATTGAACGAGTCTGGAACTGAAAACCTTCAAGAAGAGCCTGCAGAGGAAAGCACATCAGTGAGAGGTGAATAAAGAGCAGACATAATGACTTGTAATGCTGCTGGAAAGAGTGACTTCTTTTCTTGTAGCAGAGAGTAAAACCAGATTATTTTTACATATCTACAATGCTGCTTACTTGGCTGGGCCAATATTTGTGGATCTTATAAAAACACATCTTTATTTTTTTCCTTCTTTGTTTTCTTTTATCTTTGCTTAGAATGTAAACCAGCTTTATTTGGAATAGGAAATGCTTGGGTATACGTGGGATAAAACGGGGAACAAATGACAGCTTCCTGGGGTGCCCACACAAGCACACATCTATGTCAATGTTTAGGTGAATGAAAAACGTCCTTAATAGGATGCCAAGTGTTATGAAAACTGTCTGTAATGGAGGAGGTTTATGCTGCATAAATAAGTCTTTCCAGTATTCCACTTGATCAGTCAAGTCATCCGTGTCTGTTACCAGCGTGGCTGGGTTAATTTAAACTCAGTCATTGACTGAGTATCTGGATCAGCAAAGTATGACAAATTCTAAGGCAGAGAACAATGGGTATTATATAAATATTTGGAGTGGTGAAAAAAAAACAAATGCTCTTAGCAGTTAGATTAAACAGTGACTAGAGTTGCAAAGGATAGATGGAGAGAGGAGGTGTAAGTATAAAGAATAGCATTAAAGCGGGTGGTGAGTGAGCTACTGTCAAATACAGAGGTCGCAGAGACTTGGCTGTTAATGTTTCTGTGGTGAGAGACAGGCAGGGAACAACTTCACTGTAAATAATTATGCAGATAGGACTAGACCACTTCATTTTGATAGGTGTAGAATCCATGGAGAATTCTAAGAGCAGTACTGTTGAATCAGATTCTGAAATGAATCGGAACCTGTTAGGGCTGCAGTCCTGTGATTTCCTTTCCACACTGATTTCTCTGCCCTGGTTAACACTTCTATACTGCACACTTAGTCATTCTGAGACCTGTTCCAGTGGGAGATTGTAGGAGATTAGTTTTTGATCAATGCTCATATTGGAGAAACTTTTCAGCCTTTTCTCTGAGCTTAACATAAAACATTTGAGAATGTACCAAAAATTGATTAACTGTTCCATTACAAAGGAGACTTACAAATGTTTATCTTCATTTGTTGTTGGGAAACAGTTCACATTCTTAGTAGTTATCCTTTCAGTGTGTTCAAGTGTTCTACAGATCTGTGCACTGTTTCATGTGGCTGCTAATGTTGATGCTACCTGTTCATTAGTTGTGCTTCCCTGGATGATTTTCCTGTTCAAAGCTGGCAGAGAATAAAGTTTAGATCTGTAGGGGTGGCTTTTTGTTTGTGGTGAAAAACTGAATGCTTTTTCAGTCACTCACTTCTGGTTTTCCTTCCCCCATTGCTCTCCAGTCAACTCATTGCTCAGATGGGATGATGGTGAGGTCCAGGTGGAATTGCAAGATGTTTATCCAGGGACAGAGAGCAAGACTGACTATGCAATGGACAAAAACCAGCAAAAGCATCCAGGTATAGCATTTGCATGGTACAATGTTTTAAGAAAAGAGAAATTTTATTACTCTGCTTTCTTCTGAGATGTGCAAAATTGTAAATTACCACAGGTAATTGTTTCCCTTGCCGGTATTTGAGGGTTTAAAATCTTGTTCTCTTAGCTAGTATGGATTAATTGCTCTAAGACTCCAAGTTGGTCTTTTATGTGTTTAGAAGGGCCGCAGGGATTTATGAGTCTTGTTTCCAGTAAAAATAACGAGTTGTATGCCTGACTCTGATCTCTGTTGCTAATGTCCTCACTTCTGAACTCTTCCCTGAATTAAATGTTTGTTACTTACTGCTTCTGCATCTCATCTAGTTATGAGCTGTTGGAATGAAGCAGTTGAATGATAGAATTTTGCTTATCTGAATGATTTGAAAGCATTCAGCTAGGTTGAGCCGTAATGGAATCGTTTAATGAAAATGTAAATAGGCTTTATGCTGTGTGTTACATGTTTCTGCATTGTCTGTTTGTCCTTTTTTGGGGGGGCCTGACCACCCTGGTTAACGTGTGGTGTACAGAGGATCTGGCTTGTTTTGTAACCCTTTCCCACATCGTGGTTTTTGAGTAGTTTCACTGGATCTGGTCAGTTGGCTTGCAGGATCATGCTCTGTATACCTGTGCGCTGTGTGTACACAGAGAGCTTATTAGTTCTTTAATTAAAGGGCAGTGTTTCATTAAAAGCTGTAACCAGCATTCTAATCAGGAATATTACTTCCCTAATATCTGGTTTTATTTCCATTTAATTATCTAAAACGTTTGCATGAAGTCAGGGTTGCAGAGTTTAAGAGTTCATCTAGTATCTGGGTTTTTTTTCCAGCTCAGTAAGCAGCCTTCTTTGACATCTGTGTTACTGCAGCAGCCAACTGGTAGAGAAGGAGGAGAAGCTAATGAACTTAAGTGTTGCTTTCCCTTATTCACTGTGACTCAAATTCATACAGTGACATTTTCCTGGAAGTGTTTCTGTCCTGTGATTCTGTCACCTCTCGAATGACACACGCAACGGCATGCAGCAGTCTGTGTCCTGCAGAGAACATCGTCTACTCTTCATTTCCAATATGTTGATATCCTGCTATCACAGCTTCATTTTGTTTGGTTTTTTCCCCCCTCTGGCTTTTAAGATGTATTTGTGTTTATTCTTTTGTGCTTGGGCTTGATTTGGGCCCTCATCTACAGCTGCTCCCCGTGAGATTTTGTAGTGATTTAGAGTGGGATGGAACCTGGGCGTTCAAACTCTCCATGGAAACCAATTTGAAAGTATTAAGACCTCTGCAAGATCAGTGAATGACTCCCTGAAGGGAGGTTCTAATTCATAGTGATCTTCTGCAGAACTAATAGAAGGGGAAAATTTAATTTACTAGTAACTAGGAAATAACCATTTTCCTAGATACTTACCCATACAGCCCTTGACATCCACACAACTATAAAGATAGAATGTATGTGGAATATCTGGCTTTTATTGGTCTGTATCTGGAGTGATTGCATTACTTATGAGTGGCAGTCAGCTGAAGGATGTGATGTGCATGCTGAGTGAGTGCCACTAAAGCCTTCAACACTGAGCATTTTCATGGACTTTCTTTAGGACACAGTTAAAAGGCAGTTATTAAAGCTCCTTTTTCCAATTTTCATAGAATCATAGAATGGTTTAGGTTGGAAGGGACCTTAGAGATCATCTAAACCAATCTCCCTGGCATGGGCAGGGACACTTCTCAACTAGATTTGGCTGCTCAAGGCCTCATCTAACCTGGCTAACCCAAACATGCATAGGGAAGAGGCATCCACAACCTTCCTGGGCAACCTATTCCAGAGTCCCACCACCCTCATACTGAAGAACCTCTTTTAAGCTTTAGTTTAAAGTTAATCTCCCCCAGCTTAAAACCATTCCTTTTTGTCCTGTCACTAGACATCCTTATGAAAAGTTCCTTTCCAGCTTTCCTGTAGAGTCCCTTTGGGTATTGGAAGGCAGCTCTAAGGTTCTCCTGGAGTCAAGCTGAGCAACCCCAGCTTCCTCAGCCTGTCCTCAGAGAAGAGATGCTCCAGACCTTGGATCATCTTTTTGACCTCCTTTGGACATTTTCCAGCAGCTCTGTGTCCTTCAGTTCTGGTGTCCCCATCATAAGGATGCACTGTTTGGGGATGCTGTGTTTTCACATTCCACTGACTTTGTGCTCCTGTTGATTTCATACAGGTTTTTGAAGTGAGGAGAAAAAGAATATTGCAAGTTTTAGGAAGAACCATTTAAAGCCAGAGAGTCTACTTCTAAATCCTGCTCGGGGCTATCAGCTTTGTGGCTGAAAAGGTCTTGGCTTCGTGGGCATCCGATCTGGGTGTGCATGTAACAAAAGTACTACTCAGTCATTTAGGAAAATCAAGCAGGTCTATTTTGAGTATTGTTTACTTGCAAGGTGATGAGGGGTATGAAACATTTGGGCAAGTCGCATTAGTGAGCAAATGGGAGAAGGAATTCAAAAGTGCCAAATTAATGCTGTACGGTTTGTAATTATTCTGTGTTTTTATTCTCTTAATGAATTCATTCTAGTGCTGTTAAGAACAGAATGTCAGATAAAGAAATATTAATATTCACATGCAAGCCTCCTGTTTTTCAGAAATGCAAAATCATGGTACTGTTAGCAACGTGAATACCCAGCCTTCATTACAGGAGATAAATGAAGAGTTTTATTCCATGGAACATGAGGACATTGACTCAGCCACTGCATATTCAAGTTCCAAGTGCCTGCGTTCTCCCAAATTGAGTGTAACAAGTACAGATGCACTTGATGACTGTGGAGTCATAGATGATGTAGAAGAACTGAAGCAAAGAATTAAGGATATGAAGTCAGAGCTTGAAAAGTACAAAATGTTCATCTTTCGTTTGCAGACCTCTGACCAGCTTTTGTCAAATGGTATCCGCAGTATAGTTTGGAGTGACACGGCCTTGCCTCTGGAAGGCTGTGTTAGACAAGTGCAAGATACAGCTATGCAAGAAATCAAAACATCTTCTAGTGTCCATCAGCTGATGGATTATGTGATCCACAGTGAAAATGAAAATTCAGAGTCTTCAAAAGCACCTGATCCATGGACAGCACAAAACCCTAAGGAAGTACTAACAGCAAATGAGGTAGAGCTTGAAAAAGACCAAATTGCAAATATGCATCCTGATGAAGGGCATCATCTTCGCAACAAATTGAGAGAAACATCACCATCCAAGTGAGTAAAGCTGTTACTGTTACAGGTTTCTTTTACTAAATGACATAGGAGGGTAATAGGAAGATGATGTTATTCACACAGGAACATGTTGTTATGATAAAGGCAGCATCTCTTCAAATGAGCATAAAGCAGTTGAAATGTTTAGTTAAAGACAAAGGACAAAGCAGTATTTCTCTTACAGCAGAGCTGCTCTTGATAGGCCCATATCATGATTCTGTGCCAAACACCAGTCTCTGCCCACACTTGAGTTCCACAGCTGTTTGCTGCAAGACCTGCTCTTTTGAGCACAGTCAGATCTCCTCAGCTTAGTCAGGCTGCCCTCTGTAATCAGTGTTGCAGTCACTCAGGGTTATCAGGTGCCGAACGTGTCCAGGCGACGAAGGTGGTGAGAGGCCTGGAACCCAGTCCTATGAGGGGAGACTGAGAGAGCTGGGGTTGTTTAACCTGGGGAAGAGGAGGCCCAGAGGTGACCTCATTGCTGTGTACAACTACCTGAAGGGAGGCTGTAGCCAGGTGGGAGTTGGTCTCTTCTCCCAGGCAACCAGCAACAGAAGAAGGGGACACAGTTTCAAGTTTGCCAGGGAAGGCATAGGTTGGATGTTAGGATGAAGTTTTTGACAGAGAGAGTGATTGGCAAATGGGCTGCCCAGGGAGGTGGTGGAGTTGCCGTCCCTGGAGGTGTTCAAGAAGACTGGCACTTAGTGCCATGGTCTGGGTGATTGGCTAGGGCTGGGTGCTAGGTTGGACTGGATGATTTTGGAGGTCTCTTCCAACCTGGTTGATTCTGTGATTCTAAGTGCAAGGAAATGGAGCATCCTATTTAAGAACTGTTTGTGGGAAGTTGGCTGGCAGGTTCACGTTAGCCCTTTTGTTTGTGTGACCAGCATTTATGTGTAAAAGAGGAAGTTTATGCTGGAGTTGTAATTTCGTTTTGCAGCTGAGTGCTGTATGCCTGCTTTTGGAGGCTGTGGAAGTAGTTATATATAGAGATTAATGAACGAAACGGTATAGCTTCATCTCATAATTTGGGAAATCATTTGTGGGAGGCTGGAAAGTATCAGTCTTGTTTCTTGTATGGTAAGACTAGGTGCAGCATTTTGGCTAGCAGATGCACAAATCACTCATATACAGTGGGGTCCCATAAGACCAAACCCTTAACTCTCCACCCCAAATATTTTCACCACTTCTAATACTGTTACTGGCCTGAGGGCCTATAGGATGGCAGGAAGAACATCAAAGAAAGGCATTCAGGCTTTTGGCTCTCTTTGCAGTGCTTAAGTAGAAATATTTGGAGATACTGAGCAACCACCAGTATGAACTATTGTATATCTCTTAGTACTGATGTCATAAAATACAGTTGTGCTACACAGTACATATAAATTTACATACCTTGAAAATGGACCTCATCCGTTGCACAAAGGCAGAGCTAACTGTAAATTAAAGAATGAGGCAGTATGGATCACTGTCAAGTTTTTATGGCCACTGTCTAGGACAACTGCATGAGTCACAAGTGACAGAGCCAAAACTGAGCTATCCATCTCTTCCTATACAAATGGCAATAAAAAGTGTAACAACCTGCACCATCATAGATTTTGTTTATACCTCACATTTTGTTTGATTCCCTGCAACTTTTCAGATCCTCTCCCTTTTTCTCTCCACCAGTGTATGATTCTGTAAAAGAAGTCTATTTGTGATGGAGACAGGGACAGTAGAAAGGGGATGGTTATACATGTAAGGGCAGAATAAATTAATTTGAGGTGCATTTTATCTGCTGACTTGTGGAGTATGAGAGTTTGGACACTGCAGTGGTTGCCATGGTCCTGTCTCTGGTAATAAGCATGAAAAGACATGCAGAATTTTCAGAGTGGGTGAAACTATCAGCTCCAAACAGTCCAGTGTTGTTTTCCTGGCAGGAAATAGGTAACATGTCAGAAGTGACTGCTCTATCTCTTCTAACAGAGTGAATTAAAAACTAAACAAACCAATCCCAACTAGTCAGGATATATGTGTGTATTCTTAAAAAGGCTTTTCATGTGTTCACTCTTACTTTAATTCAGCATCTTTGCACCCCACCTGGGCTACTTCCAAACAGACAAATCATCACCTTGGTTTCTGCCCATCTTCTAAATCATAGAATCATAGAATGGTTTAGGTTGGAAGGGACCTCAAGGATCATCCAGCTCCAACCCCCTGCCATAGGCAGGGACACCTCCCACTAGAGCAGGCTGCTCAAGGCAAATGAATCAGTTAAGTGAGGAGTCATAACCCACAAGTTATGCCCATAAATATGAAACTCAACAGTTGGAGGCAATTTCTCATTGTGGCTGTAAAAGCATTTTGAAAGCAAATTGAGTCACATTAAAATTATATCTTGGGAATATAAGTTTAATTCACTTTTTATTTGTATTTAAATGTTATTTATGGTCAGAAAATTACTTCAAAGATAATTTCATTTTCTCAGCTATGATAGATGAGTTCATTCACAAGCTGGAGAACTCTCCCTTCAATGCCAACAAATTAAAGAGATCTGCAGTGGTTGTGTCACTTACCATCAACATCTGACGAGCCTTATTAAGGCTTTTGAGGAACTGCTTCAAGCCAGTGATGTAGATTATTATGTTGCTGAAGGCTTCCGTGAACAACTGAATCAAAGTGTTCTATTGTTTGAGAAGCTGGAAAGGAAATTCTTATATGGTAAGTGGCAGTGTTTTGTGCATCTTGTCTGAGATGTATTATGTTCTCAAAATGAGAAGGCTTTTCTTCTCAGTGAAAAGGAAGGACAGGGAACTGCTTGAAAGTCCAGCACAGATCCACAAAGATAATTAAGGGTGTGGAATGTCTCTCTTACGAGGAAAGTCTGAGCGAGCTTGGGTCTCTTCAGCATGGAGAAGAGGAGACTCAGGTGACTTCATTCATGTTTATAAAGGTGTGAATGGTGAGTGTTGGGAGGGTGGAGCCAGATTTTGCTCAGTGTTACCAAGTGATAGAGCAAGAGGCAATGGGTGCAAGCTGGAGCATAGGAGGTTCCATGTGAAGGTAAGCAAAAACTTTTCTCTGGAAAGGTGACAGAGCCCTGGGACAGGCTGCGCAAAGAGGTCGTGGAGCCTCCTTCTCTGGAGATGTTCAGAACCTTCCTGTATGCCTTCCATTGTGTCCTACTCTAAGTGACTCTGCTCTGGCACAGGGGTGGACTCCATCTTCCTGTGGTTCTGTGATTCCTTTTCACTGCTTTTAAATCATTTATAGGGAGGATTGTCTTGGACAGTAAAATTTTAGTGTTCCGACAAGAATGGATTTTATTTTTGTACTCGTCCTCTCTGTTGCCACCTTCCACGTTGAGTTGTTTATCTTGGCACCTGCATGTTTGAGCTGTTCAAAATACAGTGGTTATAGTTTAGTAGAAGTTTAGTTACAAGTAGGCTTCAGGATTTTCTATTTCAGGGAGCAGTCCAGCTGACATAGAGCCTAAGCACCAGCTGTCTCCACTGAAGGGTTCCTGTAGGCATGGCTCTCAGCTGGTTTTTAACACAATCTGTGTCCTGTGTTGGACAATTGGAAGATAGTACCATGCTGATTTGCACATGATTGACACTCCTGTAGAAATAACACACCTTTAGTTATATACAGCTGTGAAATCATTTGTCACTGGATGTACCAAGAAAGAGCCATGCACTTCATGAAGAAACCCACTCAGATTGTGCACATAGAAAACTGAAATGAGGAGGGGAAATGTGTTTAGTTAGAAGGCATAAGACAGTAATTCCTTTCAGAATTTTGAGTAGCTCATGAGATTAAGAGGCTGGCACTGCACATCCGTGTGTATTTGAGGGTGTTTGTAGGGTGTGATAGTAGAACAAGAGCCTCCTGAGCAGCAGTGCAGGGAGAAGTCAGCTGGAGAAGTGTTGTCCTGCTGGTAGAGAAAGCAGAGTGCTGAATGGAAGGTGTGCCCAGGAAAGGACATTGTAATGTGTGCCAGAAAGCAAAGCTTTTTAGTTATCAGTAAGAACTGGCACATTGTCTGAAAAATGGGAGCTCACATATGTGAAAATACTCTTGTCTGTCGTCTTCTTATCCCATTTCCCCCACCTATTATTTGGCAAAGCATCAAGCTGAAAAAGCAAAGCCTTAAATGTCTAACAAGTGGGACCATATCAGGAGATGTATTATTCCTAACAATTCTGATTCTTTTCATAAGAGACCTGCATCTTGCTGCCAAATAGTCGAGCTGGTTAAGAAAACCACTCTGTCTTTCATAATGGAGAGATAAAATGCAACCTTGTTTTGTAAAACGAGCGTCAGAATCGACATTTGTCACCTGCAGGAAGAGTACATCATGCATATTGCCTTCAGGCTGTAGCAAGAAGAAAATTAGCAGCAAAGCAGTGGAAAAGGGATGCTAACATAAGTGAAATCCAACGAGAAAGACCTTTCCCTATCATTCCCACTGTTGCTCTTTCGGACTCAAACAACTAGCGATACTTCTACAGATGTCAGCTGCAAAACTGACATCTTGAGCAAACACTTGAGGTGACCTGAAAGGGGGACCCTGCCCCTCCTCTCTTCCTGAAATTGGCTCTAGAAGATGACTTTGCTGAGAACCATTCAGGGCCCAGCCACACAATGAACTGTGTTGTGTGCCTTTCATTAAAGACAGTGGCAGCATGTTGCAGTTTCAATTGCTTGTATAAAGGAGTTGTATATGAGAAAAAGGTATCATGGCCAGCGTGTCATAGCAGGGTAATAAAAGATTGAGTGTATTCAATGATTTCAGTGGCTACAGAGATTCCTTGCATTACAAATGAGGAGCCTGTGTAGTGAATAAACATTAAATGCCTTTAAACCAACAGATGGTATCCTATATACTATGAAAAGTCACTGACAAGCGAGACAATTCAATATATCTAACACAATGGCGTTGCATTGAATCACACATTAAAATAAAATGATGTTTGTAGGGTTATAAAAAACATCCAGCCTAGGAAGAACTGACTGTAAAGGAGAGGCATAAACAACCTTCTGTCTCTGCATTTCCATCCTGACCTTCAGTTCATTCCCCTGAAATCTCAGCTGTGTAACTCTTGCTGCCACTTCTGCTTAATGGCACCAGGATGTTGCAGTGCAGGGAGCCAAGGTGACACCACGCAACTCCAATTTCCTTATTCAGATTAGTGTCTGCCTGCAGGTCTCTTCTGTGTTGTGCATGTGCTCACACACTCTGCCACTGAGAGTATTGGAGGCAAAATCCTGTGTCTGTCCCTTTATTAAGTGTAAGTGGTTAGCTTGATCTGGGTGGACAAAATCCAAGTGTGATGGCATTGTTTTTAATACAGTTTTTATTGAAGAAGAGGTGCCATGTACCCCTAATCCTTCTGCCATATAACACAGTGTTTGATATCTGTATGCAAACTAAGCCACCAAAGCTGTAAAATCTGGCACCTGTGCTACCTAGTAATTTATTTGTTCTGAACTCTAGAGAAAGCTACTGCTTTGTGCCTGGGCTATAAATAGTTTAGCTCATGTGCAGCATTTGACACTAATACAGTGTGGTGAGTATCTGTTGACTTGTGCTTTCTCATTAATTTGCCATTCTATATTTAAATGGTTTAAGATGCAGGGTGGGGAAAAAAAAGGATGAAAGTATGATTATCTATACCTGGTTTTAACTAGGTCTTTCTGCTTTGCAGGAGAATCAATAGGTACAGAAGTTACTATACTTTATGAGTTAGCTCAAAGGTAAGTGCACTGCTGTGTGTTTTGGGAGGGCTTTGCTTATGCTGCCTGTTTCATTAATTGTCATTTTGTTAATAAGATATCCACAGAAAGCAAGCTAAGGCTTTTTTTACCCCCACTTCTCATCAAACAGTTGAGATACTAATAAGAAGCATCATGCTACCAGGAGTGTTCCTTTCATGAGCGAGCAAAACATGTGCCATAATCCAGTGGGGTGTGTGTTCATATATCCTGGTTGCAGCTGCTAGAAGAGATAGTCGGCAGCTACCTTTCTGTTTCCATGACCTTGGGGGCTTGCTGAGGATGACTGAAGTGCAGTGCTCTTGAAGTTCATTCTCAGAACACCCTTATGCTGAAGGTGAAGAGAGCAGGTGTTGTTATGCTGCATATGTTGGGTTTATGCCAGCCTGAGAGTCTTCTGTGCTACAGCTGTCCTCAGCTGCCTGTACAAGGCAGCTGGAGGTCCTCTTAATGCAAAGGTGACTACCTAGTGTGGATGAGTGAGCTGGGCTGGAGATCCCATTGATTATTCCTGCTGACTTCAGTGAGGGCTGAATTTTAGTCTTGCTCTCTGATGTGTAGTGGTTTGTCATGTTCTGTTGCATACATTCACTTGTTGTGCTGTGCCCTGTAGACTCAGCACTGTGCTCTCTGCTCACGCTTCCAAAGTAATAAAATTGTCTTTTAAACCATTTTGTTTGGCACCAAAGGGATAATGAGAAGAACGCCACAATGTACCAGCAAGTGAAGGATGAGTCACCTGTACCATCTGCTCTTCATAGCTTGTCTGAGTTTGATATGTCAGAAAAGTCCTCTCTTGGCTCACCTGAGCACAGGCATGACCTGGAAGGGCAGCGTGGCTCACCAGTGCTTCTGCCAAACAAGTTTCCCCCAGGTAATTTTTTCCCCAGTGAAGATGCTCCAGATATTGAGAAAATGTGATAAATAAGACACAAGGGAGCTAATTAAGAAACAATGAAGAATCTTTGTCTGCTTCATCTTTCCAGTATCTTGCATTTCAGTAATAAGGCATACAGAGATGACAAGGATTTGAACTCCTCCCGTTTGAAACAAAATTAACTCTGATATTTGGTGTCTTTGTTGTTTTAGACTATCATCTTTTATGGTACTCCAGACTCTCTTTAAATAGACAAGTTATAAGCAGAAAATAGACAATTGTCAAGAGATTATTACATTGAAGAAGAGAGGTTTTTTTCTAATTTTCCAGAAGCCAGTGCTGTGTTTCTTTGAGACTTGTAAGTGCTGCATAATTAATAAGCGGTGTCATGTTTGACCTGGATAGTTCCACTAAGCACAAGCGATGCTTGCAGTAGTTTATTGGCAGCAATGAAAATTTAATAGCAGAGATAGCACGTCCTGTTCAGGAGAAAAATATTGCAGAGTAAACCAGGAGTGTATGACATGGATAAACTGACAAATAAGATAGTGACAGTTAGAACTGATAAGTTCCTGAGTGAAGCTGAAACTTACAGCCAATGGAAGAAAAAATGTAGAGCGGCAAGGCAGGAAGGAAAAGGTAAGGTAATGAAACTTGATAGAGCAGATTTATTTATTGTGGTGTGCATTGTGTAAGTCAAAGTCAAATTTCTATCTGAGTTACTTCAGTAAGCTTCCTATTGTTGTAAGGAAAAATGCATCCTGTTGGTGTGTTGAGCCTGAATGCGAAGCTGCGTTGCAGAACTTTGGATTCATTTCTCGGTATGGGGAATGTTTTACCTAGATAAAATTGGTGTCTACTGCAGCTTTGTAGGAAAAAGAAATTTCAAGAGCCTTAAAACTGGACCATTGTTTAAGTTAAAATGTAGGAAGGCTTTCTCTAACTGTACAGTTTGGGGACTGCTGTGGAGACAGATGTTTGATAGCTGCCACTTTTGATAGCCTTGGCTTTTCATTTTTTAGTATTAACACGTTAGATTTGACAGAGTGCAGGGTGTAAAATCATTTACTCTAACAAGTGGTCTCTTGGTTTATTTAGAGCTATTAATGGAACATCTGCAAGAAATTAGAATCCTGAGACAGCGTTTAGAACACTCTATAAAAACTAATGAGAGACTGAGGAAGCACCTTGAGAGACAAGTAACAGACAAGGAACTAGATCAAGGTAAGAGTTTATTTCCTGACAAATTAAATCCACCTGCCTTGCTGTAACACCTGAGGGATCAAAAGCTGCTGGCAATGCTTTGTGTGCTCTTTTGAATAACCCTTACCCCTTCACAGCTGGAAAGTGATGTGCCTTTTGCTGAATGCTGCTGCATCTTGAGCTCCATCAGCAGACACAGCTCTTCCACACAGCCTGTAGAGTGGCAGAATACAGATCTAGTGTGCCTCTTCTTTCAGCCCATTGCTTGAACTGTATCTAGCACCCATGCACAAATCCTTTATGAGATACAGATACACCACACAGCCTCCAACCTCCAGCTGCACATCTTGCTAAGGGAGCAGGACTAACAGGCAGTTTGTGACGCTTGATGTGGCTGTTGATGGATTTCATACAGAGAATTGAAAGATCCTTCGGGTTCTGGTACCAGCAAAGAGCTGCTGCTGCTTTTTTTTCTTGTGTGTGCATTTTTGGGATACCATTATTGTTGGAATGGCCTTGGATTTCAGGATGTCATCCTCTTTTAACTCTTTCCTTGTCCTGGCTGGACATAACAGAGGAAGCATTTTATCAATGCAATTCCAGTAGAGCCTGGGCCTAGTACAGATGGAGAGGAAATGTTTTGCCACAAATTCCATTGCTGCCATTGATCCAAAGTAGGAATTTTGTGGGATTAGCCTTTCTGTGCCTACCTTGTGTATACCTGGGGTGGTCAGTACCACATGGCTGCTAACAGGGCTGTTGGAGATGCCTTCTCTGACACTTTCTGACTGCCTTAAGGGCAGCTGGTGTTTACATACAGGGACCAAATACCTTTAAGACAGCGTCTAGGCTGTGGTATTCAGCTTGTCATTTGAATTGATTGGTGTGATAAATATCTTCCACACAAAATGACATCCTGAGTTTTTAATGAGAAATACCTGACAGAAATTGATGGAAATTGCAACATGGAGTTGGCTTTCATTCCAAACTCTAATATAAAGCAGTGGATGAAAAATACTAAAAATAAGTATGTAAATTCAGAGTCACTGCTGTCTGTTGCAAGTGTTCAGCATCTTTGAAAGCCAAGTTCTGTGCTGTGGTTAGAACTTTTCAGAAGAAGGCACCAGGCTTCCACCAAGGATCCTTTGTAGCACCTTGTTTTCAAGCACACTGTATCAGATACATTCTTTCCTATGCCTGAGTTCTTGCTCTCCTCCTCACAGGGCAATTGATTAATATGCAATATTACTCAGACTGGAAGCAGGCAATAAATAAATACATGCTTTCCTTTTACTTAGTTCCACTAATATTGACATTACATTCATTATGTTTTACATCATCCCCTTGATCCATTTCTGTTGTTGTTTAAATGGAGACTACCTGCAAATGGCAGTTTGCTTTCAGGAATAATTCACAGTGATGGAAAGGTGTATAAAAAGCATCCATTTCATTCATGAAGTATTTATGCTGCTGGAAAGGCATACTGTTCCCATGAAATAACCAGACTGAAACACTTCCAACTCTTACAGCTTCATAAAGATTCTGGCAAGGGCATCCATTAATGCACTGAAAGTATATTTTCTTTATAAACTGTCTTAGGCCTTCCATCCATCCTCTTGTTGCCTTAGTGCATCTACCAATGCATGAGGAGAAATTTGGAAACAAAAGTCAAAAAGCAAGGACCTGTTAGAACAGCTCCTTTTTGTTACTGGCTTCGTTTCTGTCATTGGATATGCACAGTCTCTTTTTACAGATTCACTGAATGGTTTGGGTTGAAAGCATTCTTGAAGATCATCTAATTCCCCCTCCCTGCCTTGGGTGGGGACACCTTCCACTGTGTTTCAGAGGAGAGTGGCACAGGGATGAGATTTGCTCCACCCAGCATGAGAAGTGACACCCTAGGACATGCTGTGCTCAGCTCGGCATGAACAGGAGCATCTTCTTGCTGTGCACTCACAAGGAAGTGCTAACATACAATCACTTTTCTAGTGATGGTGCTACTTTTTGTTCCTAGTAGATGGGATTTTGATGTAAAAAGAACTTCCTGGATGAAGCTGAAGCAGATTTTAACTTTAGGTCTTAATAATTCAAAACTTCTTTTTTACTTTTAGCCTAATATCCTTAGTTTGGTTTCCTTTAACGTACTTAATTGCTGATAAGAGGTAAATTCATGTGATACTGGGTTGTTTGATCTACCAAAGTCAATGCACAGAAGTATTCCTGTCTAAGAGATGTTATATGCATGTATGTACAGCCTGGAGAAAAGTCTGGAGGGGACCTTATAGCTGCTTTCCAATACCTGAAGGGATCCTACAGGAAGGCTCGAAAGGGACTTTTTCGTAAGAGTGTCCAGAGACAGGACAAGGGGGAATGGTTTTAAGCTGAGGGAGAGTAAGTTTTTAGACTGGATCTTAGGAAGAAGCTCTTCAGTATGAGAGTGGTGAGACTCTGGGATAGGTTGCCCGGATTGGTTGTGAATGCCTTCTCTCTAGAGGTGTTCAGGGCCAGGCTGGATGAGGCGTTGAGCAACGAAGTCTAGTTGAGTGACGTCCCTGCCCATGGCAGGGATGTTGGAGCAGATGATCTCTAAGGTCCCTTCCAACCAAAGCCATTCTGGGATCTGCCCACCTTTTTTTTTTTTTTTGCCATGCTATTTTTGATCCTTGGTTTCTCTAAGTATTTAAATGCCTCTGGGCTTCTACTATTCTATAAATGACTTGAGTGCTGGTAATGACTACATCGTTACTGCAGAGCTGAGGTTGCAGTGCAGGTAGAACTAAAATAATTGCTTCAATCACTTCAAATGTTAGGCTTCAAAATAAAATCAAAGGTTTAATTTTGAGTTTGCTAGATTTCAAATGTTATTAATGGCAGTTAACATTTAAAAAGGGGTTTTATTTGCCCTTTTTTAACTCCTAAGTTACTAATATATCTACTCAGACTTATCTTTAGCTTTACTAATCCTTTAGTTTGATTTACCTGGGGATGAGTATTTCCTTCCTCTTAGCTGTGAGTTTTCAATAGTGCCTGTCTTACAGTCAGTGTTTCCTTTGAAACCTTTAAGGGACATTTCCTTAGCACTCACTTTTTCAGCAGAAAACATAATGAAAACTCAAAGTGTATTGCAGTTGTAGGTCCTCATGCTCTGCTTTAGGTTATATGGACCTTTGGATCTATGGAGAGCATAATTGATGTCAGCAGGGCTCTGCACAGAAGTAGTAGTCTCAGTAGTGGGTCAAATTGCAGGATTGTGGCCTTATTACCAGTGGCTCTACATTATCCCTTATTATGTAAGATAACTAATAGTTATATTCTAAAGCCTTTCAGTAGAACTGTGCTAGCATAACTTTTCAAATAGGATGAAGCTGGGTGATGGGCAATAAATTAAATTAGAATCAAGATGAGACCATCAAGCCTTGGCACTTCGAGTTGAATTGCTTTGTTAAAATCTGAAAGGAAAAAGCCTTTTGAGTTCACATAGCTACCTCAACTCTTTACCATATAGATAGTAAAATGCCATTAGTGCCAGGCTTCTAGAGCCTTTGAGTCTTTCAGTAGCGACAAGAGGTGCATATCATGGCACACTACATCCCAGTTAGGTAGTGGGTAAAAGCTTCAATTGGGATTACAATAAAATGAGATTACTCAGAGGAAGTGCAGCACATCAAATTGAACTGAACTGCTGGAGCTGAAAAGCATCTTCCTCATACATTCAGCTAATTTTTTGCCAGCTGGTTATTTCTCTATTAACCAAATAGTTGACACTCAGGTAGTTATCTCAAGCTTTAAAGTGTTAGAAGATAGTGGGGTAACCAATCAACTGAAAAATGCTTGTAATAGTAATGTTAATTCCAGTGAATTCTGAAGTGTTTTACTGACTATAAGCAGATTGTAAAGGGCAATAACAATTACTTAACTTACATTTCAGAGGCACCCACCTTGAGAGCGGAATGTGGCACTTCTGTGCTACTCATAGCCCCGCTGTGAGATGAGTAGCACAAATACAGTGCATTAGTAGGATTACCCAGGCTGGAGCTTGACTGGCTGGATACATGAGTTAATGGCTATGTTCATACAACTAGTGCAAGAAGATCCTCCAGGATTTGTCACCTTTGAGTTTCTAAAATGTAGACATTTAAATCTGTGCTGGTTGCCCAGAGCTTCTGATGGAAGCACTGGACAGAAGTGTGTCTCTTTTAGAGGACAGTGCTTCTCATCCAGGCACGTAGGGATACGTGGCATGAGTTGCTCTCTGGAGGTGCCTGTTTTCTGCCTGTGACTGTTGATCAGCACCAGCTCAGTTACCTGAACTTGAGATACATGAATTTAAGAGAGATGAATCTTTGTAGATTCTCAGTTTGTAATCAGAGGCCAAGACAGTGACTCCATCCTCAGGCTCTCGACTGGCATGGTAACTGACCTGGGTTGGGAACTTTCCTCCCCCCTCACTGGGGAAGTAAGGTGAAGCTACATTTAGAGCAAAGCAAAGTGTACAAGCATAGATACACAATGTATGTACAGTTATACACAAATCAGAAACAATACAGAAATGCAAACTCCCTCCTGCACAGAAGAAACTGTTCAGAAGGGGCTCAAAGTTACCCCTCTCTTTCTCACTCTGCTTCCCAGACAAACAAAACCAAAAGCAGCAAAGCTTACCTTGTTATTTGTTAGTGAGAGAGATTAGAGTGGGCTGAGCAGAAAGCAAATAGATCCAGTGTCACAGACCAGAGTGAGAGAGATTATTTACATTTTGGCTTTGTATCCCTCTCAGCAAACCAATGAATGACACAGACTTCATCATTTTTTTCTTTTCACAACCAGAGATCTAATTTCTCTCATTAAAATATTCCATTTAGCCTCAAACCAGTACAGTAACAAATCAGTATTAATCACCATGGATTAGTTGGTATGATTTTAGTGATCCTCTGCAATGGTGTCATTAAATGTGTCCAGTTCTAGGCTACTCAATTCAAGAGAGATGTTGAGATACTGGAACGTGTCCAGAGAAGGGCGATGAAGATGCTGAGAGGCCTGGAGCACAGCCCTGTGAGGAGAGGCTGAGGGAGCTGGGGGTATGCAGCCAGCAGAAGAGGAGGCTCAGGGACTGAACTACCTGAAGGGAGGTTGTAGCCAGGTGGGGATTGGTCTCTTCTGCCAGGCAACCAGCAACAGAACAAGGGGACACAGTCTCAAGTTGTGCCGGAGGAGGTCCGGGCTGGATGTTAGGAGGAAGTTGTTGGCAGAGAGAGTGATTGGCATTGGAATGGGCTGCCCAGGGAGTGGTGGAGTAGCCATTGCTGGAGGTGTTCAAGAAAAGACTGTATGGGGCACTTGGTGCTATGGTCTAGTTGATTGTCTAGGGCTGGGTGCTAGTTTTGACAGGATGATCTTGGAGGTCTCTTCCAACCTGGTTGATTCTATGGTTTTAAATACAACAGAGCATGAGCAGATCAAGACTGAAATACATGGTAAAGCTTCCTAAAGTTTGCTGCTCTTTGGAAAGAAAGCAATGTCACAAAGCACTTCTGCATTTTGTCCAGTTGGTAATAGCAGCTGATAGGTGAAGACCCACTAGGGATAATTCTCCAATTTTGATAATGGTTGCCAGCAGTGAGAGGTTCTTCTGCTGTAGGGCTTTGGATTACTTGGCATTAACCCGAATTGCCTTTTAGTCTGTAGGGATAACCTTCAAAACATATAGGGGAGAAATATCTTTCATAACATGTTTTTCTGCAATTGTTTAAATTGTTCTTGTCTGGAAAGTTTAATCTTTAATGACCTAGAGATGACTCATAAATCATCTTTTATGTATATATTTATAGGTTCTGCAAACATTTTTATCCATGGCTCAGAGCAGCATAATTCTCTGACTTCTGAAATACATTTCCTGAGGAAGCAAAATCAAGCTCTGAATGCAATGCTAGCAAAAGGATCCAGAGGTAAAAATGTAAAACTCTGCTATACAGGAGTCGACTACAACTCATTCCAGATCAGAAAACAATGAAATATTAACAGTCCAGTCATTAAACTGTCCTAACTGTTCTTCTCAGTCCTGAAATTCCATGCTCAACTGCAGGCATTCAAACTAGGGTTGGCATTGATAAAGGAGTAGCAGTCATGCTCCTTATTTCTATGTATTTGTGGCATTTTCCATTTGATGCTCACTTTCATGTTTTTTTGCATTCCTTTCTTTTTATACATTGTTTTTCCTTTCCCCCTGTGCCTTTTATTACCATTTTCTTGCTCCTTTTCCCCATGATTCCATTCTGAAGCCAACTAAAAAGAACAAATAAAGCCATAGAATAGCATTATTGCTGAAAATGGAACCATTCAATACAGCAGAGTTGCAGACTGAAGCAAAATAATTACACTTAGGTTCTGAAGCCTGCTACAGATATTTGACTGGACAAGCCAAGCCATCTTCTGTTTTGAAACACTTCAGAAGAGAACAGAACTGAGGAAATCCATTTGAAAGCATTTAAAATTAATCTCAGATTCCAAACTTTATTCTTTCACAACCTTGAAGAGACAATGTTGAAGTCTTCTCTCTTTTCCCCCTAGCAAACAATTAACTTGCCAACTAGGTGCTTAGAAGCAGCTTAAGCCACAATTAGTTTAATAGCCTCCATACTTTGAGACTGTGTAAAAGCATTGGTGCTTTTTCCAGAGTCATCTGTATTCTCTTCCATTTGGTTCATCTTGCTGCTTATCAGTTTGTTCAAGTTGTGTATTTTTAATTAACATATCCCCATTTTTGCTGTCTCTGCAATTGGCAGCATGATCTGATTGTATCAGAGTTTCTTCTTTAAAGAGCCCTGATGATCAGGAAGCATTGTTGCCCTTGTGTTTTAAAATAGTGTTGGTATCCCTGGAGTTTCTGTTTGTTCCTGGATGAGCTAGAGAAAAGAAAGCCTCTTGCATATCTTCTGCCAGTTTTGGTCTCTGGTGCTTTCTCTCTCTAGTCTTATCTTATTCCTTCAGTAGTGAAGGGCTGGTGATACACACTATTAACAGCATGTAGGGCTTACCATTTTCATAGACTTTTAACAGGACTACTGAAGAGCAGGGAATGATTTGCTGACTATTGGGGTATGGAATGATTCCCCTCTGCTGTTTCTTTGCTAAAACTGCCTTCTCCTTTCCCAGTGCTAAACCTAGGGTCATGAAAACTTGGGGTTGCCATGAGCGTCTCTGGTTGCAGCTGTCTCAAAACGTTCAATTGCCCCATCAGCAATTCTTTGTTACAGAACCAGTTTGAGCACGTAGCTTGTGCCAAGGATGGTGAGCTGACAGAGTGCACTTGGCAGATAAATAATGCTGGGAAGGAAGGAGGACACAAGAATTTCTGTGAAACAAAGAACAACACGAATGAAAGATGCCCCAGGACAATCTCACTGAGCTCTTTTCCGTAAAGAGAAGTTAAATCCATTATTTTATGAGGACTGGCAAACCTCATGTGCCTGCTTTGGGCTCCTGCTGTCCCTGATTGGTAAATACCACCCTTCTGACCAAATTCCAGGAGGTGCTGGGGACAAGTGGCCAGTGAGGCTGTACATGGGTGTTTGCTGAGCCTTGGAGTCCTGGGGCTTAAACATTCCATGCATCTACCAAAGTCATTAGAAAATGGAAATACTGAAATGCTTAAACTCAACAAATGCAGCTGTTATTTTCTGACAGTCTGTGGAAAAGCTGGGCTTGTTAAAAAGCATAACTTCGGTGGGTGTTGCCAGTACCTTGGTTTTGTTCTTTCAGATAAACAAAAGGAAAATGAAAAGTTAAGAGAATCTCTTTCTAAGAAGAATGCAATCATTGAGCATCTTCAGGAGGATTATGAATGCATCAAGAGAGAAAATGAAAGGCTGCAAAAACAAATTGGCCAAAAGGAAGATGAAACCAGATATCTGACATGTCAAATTTACAGCAGCCGTAATGAATTAAACAGGTATCGATTCTGCCCGCGTTCAGATGTGTGTCTGGAGAGGAAGATTGTCAGTGTGACAGACGTGTGTTTACCCATAGCCATTAACGTTACTGAGGTGCTCAGAGATATTCAAAAGGCAAGGGAAGAATTATGGAGGAAAGGGGGAATGGATTTTAGTTGTTGAGACAAAATAATTCCACTTGTAAGCGTTTGTTGGGACTCAACAGGTTGCAGACGGAAATCAATGTCAAGCAACATCAGCTGTCCGAGAACGAGAAGTTACTGCAGTCGCTCCGAACTGAGATCAAGGTTTATGAGAAGTTGGAGGAAGCAGGAAGGAAGAAGACAGGTATAAATGCACACTTGTTTCTGTACCCTTCCCTCTCTGAAGAGGATCTTGTCAAAGGGCTGTAGGGTTAGGTCACAGTTTCTGTTTCTGCTTGTCTGCTATGCAAAGCACAACTGACAGCTCGGTGATGAAATGCTGCCTTTGACTTGGGAGCGTAGCTGCCAGTTTGAGCTGTGTGATATGTTCTGACTAGGCACACCCAGCTTCCCTTATATTTTTAGCCACTGAAGATTCAGTGTCTCAGGCTGGAGAAGCTTCATGGAGATTGCAGATGTTTAGTTGTCATCTGTGAGGATGCAGTAGCATGTATTCGGGTAGTGCTTGCTCAGGCAGCTTGTGCTTTCTCTTCTGAGGGTAGTGTCATCTCACTCTGGCACTGCTGTAGGAATGCTGGCACTGCTGTAGGAATGAGACATGTCATAATTTCCTCTCCTGTCATTAAAGGCAAGGGGTAGGAATGAGACTTTGGTGAGTTCTTGCTGCCCCTTTTTAAGGAAGCTGTGCCACTATAGAGCTGTTGGTATGGTTAGGTGAACAAGTGGGATGCTGTTCATTGCTGTATGTCTGTTACTGTTATGAGGGCAGGGTGACTGTTATGAGGGCAGGGTGTCCAGGACAGTTACAGGCGCCAGGAAATTCCCCACTGGAAGTTACTGCAAAAACCGGATTACTTTTTCCTGCCTGCTACTGGAATGTGCCTTGCTGTCACTATTCCATGCCTAGCTGCAGCAGAGGAACCCTGATGGCATAAGGCTTTAAGCCAAAGTTGGCTCAGGGACTGGAAATAAGTCTCCTTGCTGAAGTGGTAATGTAATAAGAGTAGCTTTACCCTCCTCATGTGGTTGAACCCCTTCCCACTGTCTGGAGAACACTTTGATTTTTGGCATGGAAGAATAAATGAACTTGTTCATGTGCTGACACCTCCTCCTCTGAAAAGATGAGCACAAGCATTGCTTTGCTCAGGTTCAGGTTTGTTCCTCTGGTTGCCAGGTGATCACTATTTTCTGTTTTCTTCTGCGTATCAAATGAAACTCCTGATTCTGCTCTGTCCCTCCTCCACACTCCAAGATTACCCATTCCTTTTGCTTTCCCCAGACTGT
>WAAF01018157.1:0-39883 GCA_013400475.1 Tricholaema leucomelas | reverse complement strand
TGAGCCCTTGGCCATCCCTCACGTGCGCAGTCATTGTCCCCAGGATAACCTGCTCCATCAGTTGCTCTGGTACTGATACTTTGGCCAGCAAATCCTTAAAATGATCGAAGTCTGCACACCTAAAGTCTAGGGTTGTAAGCTTGGAATGCCTCCTCCTGGTTGCCCTGAGGATCTTAAATTCAACTGCGTCATGGTCACTGCAACCAAGGCTGTCCCCGAGCCTCACGTCAGTCACCAGCCCTTCCCTGTTGGTGAGAACAAGGTCCAGCATAGCACCTTTTCTTGCTGGTTCCTCTACCATTTGGAGGAGGAAGTTGTCCTCTACGCAATCCAGGAACATCCTGGATTGCTGATGCCTTGCTGTGTTGTCCCTCCAGCAGATATCAGGGTGGTTGAAATCACCCATGAAGACCAGGGCTTGTGACCTGGAAGACGCTTCTATTTCCCTGTGAAGGGCCTCATCTGCTTGGTCCTGCTGGTCAGGTGGTGTGCAGCATACCCCTACAGTAACATCACCCTCCCACGTCTTCCCTTTAATTTTAACCCATACACTCTTGGCTCCTTGGCTTTCTCTAAGACTGGACCCTATCCTTTGCCTTGTGAAACTGTATTCTTAAGAGTTACTTTTGATCTTCATATCCTGAATGAAGATTATTTTTTCCTTTTTTTGCCACTGCTGCTTGACTTCTCTATTTTCTTTGGCATTATTTTGATCCTAATAGAATGTTAGGTCTCTTGGTGTTGTGGTAGGCCTGATAGTCCAAAAATGGGCTTATCCATGCCCTGGCTTGCCCGGGCATGTTTTTCTGCTCTCCTCCCCTTCTGCTGTGGGCAGAAGCAACCATGAGAAAAAGGACAAAGGACCTGGAGCCATTAAGTCTAAGGACTCCAGCTTGTTCAGACATGTGCTTCTACTCCCTCTCCTTCTTCGCTGGGGGAAGCAACTGCAGGAGAGGAAAATGAGAGCCCTGACTTCACCTAATATGGTCAAGATTGGAAAAGTGCCATTCTGATTGGCTAATCTATGTCCAAAGCCCCATTAGTCTTGGGCTGGTATTGACAAAAAGAGATGAGCAGGTAGCATGGTGTGCTGCTGCTGCCTCATTGCATCCTGAAACTCTCTGCAAAATATACTGCATTGAGTTTATCAGGAACAGGTTCTAAATGCCTGCATGCCATCAGCCTGCCTAGTCACTGTGACATTGTGCTAAGACTGCACATTGCTTTGCATCCTGCCTGCCCCTCTGCAAGGCTTCTGCTGAATCGGGAATCAAGAAGAGCCAGGTCAGAGACTGTGCTAGACTCCCAACTTCCTGGGAAAATAGCCTGGGAAACTCCGAAGCCTCTAACAGCTTTGAGGCCACCGACAGCAACCCCTCCAAGTGCTTTGGGTACTGTCTGATATTTTGTGAGTAAATACTTAAATCCTCTTCTAATTCACGGATCACCTTCTGCCATAAGCAGAAAAAAGCTTCCTGTGTCCTCTAGTGGATAAGCAGCATAATTAACTGCAAGAATCTTCTCTTCCAGTATAATGTTTGCTTTTGCCACTTTAAGAAAATAAGTGCTCTAGTTTTGCCTGTTCCCTGCATGTATAAATTTCCAAACTGTGCCTTTTTGAACTTTGTGAATAAGTTTTCTGGTGAGTTTTAATGTTAATAAACAGTTTTCATAGTTATTAACAATCTTCACCTGGATATCAAAATTAATACAGATTATTAATTTTGCATAATCCATTCACACTTGGCAATCCAGATTGATTTAGGTCTTGTTTTCATTGACATCTATTATGCACATAGTCTTTGTGCTTTTTGATGTCTCTGTCTCTCACACACACGTGTATTTACAGGCACACACACTCATGAATATCTTGTACATTCCCCAGTACAAATCAGGCAAGCAGAAGTGGTCTGTCAGTTAATAACCAGCTGTCCTGGTGTCCTGGGTTAGGGCGGATCCCTGCCCTGATAGAGTACCCTCATTACAACATGGATTTTTTGAAACTCATGAAAACTTAAATTGTATTTCTTATAGTTTAAATATAACAGTATAAGGAGGATAAACTATTACAGAAAATATAATAACCTTAAGGAAGATGAAGAAGTGGTCAAGCGGCAGCAAAGCAGTAAAAGCAGTAGCTGCCAAAACAGCAGCAGGGGAAGATAGGGGTGAGCACAGCAGAACCAGCAAGGGAGTGCTTCGAGACATTGCTGCTCCAATGAAATGATATTAACTTACCCACTGTTGCCATTATATGGCCTATCCCTAGAATATTCACCTCTCATTGACCTGGTCAATGTGTGAGTTTACTCACTGTAATTCAATTAACAGATGTAATACCTGCAATGTACATAATTTTTCATCAGAAGATGTGAGAACTGTTTATGAAGGTGTTTAAGAACTCCTAGCTCCGTAGAGATACTGTTGCAAACAGAAGTTTGCATGTTATTTCACTGGGAAGAGTAGCCGGTTTGAAGAAAGAAACCAAGCCATCAGTATAGAGTATCTTGATGAAAGAGCTATCATTGCTGAAGTCTCATGGGGTTTCAGCCATAACATACTTTTATGCACAGTATTCAGGATATAAGCTGGTTTCTCTCCTGTTTCTTTTAGTCTCTGTCTCAGTACAAACCTTGTATGTCACTTGCAAAATGTTTGTCTTCAGGCTAGCTTATGAGTACAGCACTGTCAATTTGTTTGTCCAGTTGTAATTTAATACTATACAGAATTATGTATAGTATATAAAGTACACAGTCTATTAGGCCTGATTAGGTATTCAGGTGTTAGACCACATCCTTTCACAGTGCAGCAGCTACTAGCACTGGTCTTTTGCTCAGCTTTTCCTGAAATGTAAAAAAAAGACGTGTAAAGCTAAATCACTAGTCATTGTTTCCAGAGGGAAATTGCACCTAGATGCCTTGTTTGCATTCTTCATCAATGCCCAGAGTATTCCTGTCTCTTAGATAAAATGCCCCTTTGTAGCAGTTCATGTCTCACAGACAACTAACAGATTTTATTTTTTTTTAAATTATGTCTGGTGTTTGTTGTGCTTCTTGAACAGGCTGTAAAAATACTGGTTCATGCCTCCTTGTAGGTTATACTCTTTTAAATGATTCAGCTAGTCAAGTCCTCCTAAGATCAGCATCTATCCTCCAGAGTGTTTTGAAATGATCCGAGAGATCTCAGTAATTCATCTAATTTTTCTCAGGCACAAAGTGAAATCTTAAACTATTACAAAAGTGAAATCTTAAAGACATTCTTCTTGGGAAATTTTTTTTCCCTGAGATTTGTGAGAATATAAGAAATATTACAGGTGTATTTAATAAAAGGATAATTTTAATTAGTCCATTAATCAAGCACTCGAGGTATCAAACACTAATGATTTTTTTCAACATGTTTCATGTGGGAAAAAAAAAAAGGTTAAAATATGGCTTTTAACTGACCGTAACTATAGTGTAATTAAGGTTATATTTTCATTGTCTCTTAGACATTTTATGTTGCATTTGTTCTGTCTTCAGTGCAGCCAGTCCTGAAAATCTAACCTATGTTCTAAAAGTAAATCTGCTTTTTTTCTGATCACACCATATAACAGATAATAAAGATTAAATATTCAGAGGATAGCTAATAAATCTGCTTATCTTGCATAAATGAAAAAGTATCCAGCTCATTCTCCCACATCTGTGCTGATTCTACACAACTACCAGGAATTAAAAATGGCAAAGAATATATTGTAACTAGAGAAAAACAGATGAAGAAAGAGTGGGTATGACTCAATGCAGACTGGGCATAAGAGTGCGGGTAGGTGCCATTTTTATATCATCACTTTGCTGACCACAGTCACACTTTGATTTTAAGCAAATACAGTTGTATCAGCCTTGGTATAAAAAGCCTGGGAGTTGTTTTCAGTACAGTGTAAACTTCCCACCAAATAATCTGATATTAAGTGTGCCTGAAAATCACCACCTTTCTGAAATTGTATCTTGCACACTCAAACTAGGGGGAGGTAGCTACGTTTAGCTAATGTGATGGTTTGGGAACTAGTCTTTTTGTCAGGTACTTGACCTCAGTCATTTATCTAACAAAAATATGCCCCAAAATTCTAATGTGTACTAAACCAGATCTAATAAACCCAGTATCATAATCCCTTTTATGAAGACTGTGTTCCTTTTTGACTGAACCTCTCTTAGGATACAAAGGTAACATATGTCTCTGTGTGCAGATTTAACAGAAATTAATGAAGAAAAGTGTTTTGTGGCTCAAGTTCAAACTGTCTTCAGGGAGCAGTATACTACCTACACACACATCAGCATACAATTTTCCTTTCTGGAAAATTGTCAGTTAAAAAACATATTACAGAGAATAGCCATAGAACGAATTGCATGGAAGATACACTCTGAAGATCACATCTTTGAACGTTGTTTCATTCAAAGCCTAACAAGTCTTTGTGGAAAAACTGAATTCTCCAGCTGAACCTGAAAGAAGTTAGCGTGTTATTCTAAATTCAGTCTGTGAAAGTTATCAGTCTTTGTACATCATTAGGCAAAGTTAAAAGAAGTAACATTGATCCTGTCAGTTCTTTGGGTCATGTGGCTTTAGCTAAGGAATCATTTTACCTCCACATCACTATTAAAGAGAGCTACTGTGGTGTTGAACCATGGCATAAATCTTCATAAGAATTATTCATACTGATTTTGTCTGAAGTACATGATCAAAACATGCAAAACATCAGTATTTTGCAGCAATAGTAAGATGGATGGTAAGTGCTTCATTTAAGAGTGTAAGCTCTGTACGCTTAATGTTTGATAATGTTTTTATTATAGCACTTGTCATGCTACAGTCAGGACTTGGGATGTGCTGATTCCTTATTTTTATTATCTCTTGCCTCACATCTCAAAGTGTATGCTTTGTTTTTGCTTAACATACTTACTTCCAGCCCAATTATTTTTGCTTTCAAACTATTTATATAACAACGAAAGAAATACTTTAATGTAACATTTTTATGGCCTGCACTACTTAAATTGTTCTGCACGTGTAGAAGGGATTATCATGTTTCAGTTCTGTGTTAAACCTGTAAAACCTTTGTTTTGAGGATTTACATCATGAAAGAACTAAAAGGTGCTCAGAAAAACATCATCTGTACATTTTTTTTTCTCTGTACAGTACTTCTGTGTCTTTACATTTCCTGATGTTTATTTCTGAAAGCAATAACCAGGATCCCCTTTGCTGCCCACTCATCTCTTCTGCTTATTCTGTTCTTTTTCACAAATCTGAAGAACTCTTGGGAAGTTTCATAAAGAGTGAGACTAGTTTTGGACAGCCAAAATGGCAGGAAGAATATATTTTGAATGGTATATGCCAAAGTTATTCAGGGAAAGGGAGGTTTAACAGAGCAGAAGAGTAAGATCAAGAGTGTATCTGCTTTGCTCCCCTGAGATGTAATTTAAGTCCATTGTTCAGGAACAGAAAGAATAGCAACCAGACAACAGAGCAGGTAAGCTTAATTTTTTGCCAGAATTAGCCTTAACTTTAAAAAGGTTGCAGGTTTAATTTAGGTGGCTAGGACAGGCCATGGCTTAGATTCAGTTGGATTTGTGTGAGTCTGTTTGTTTCGTCTCTGTAAGGAAGCTCACTTGTACCCTAAGCGATCAAAAAGCATAGGATAAGCTACTGTTAATGTTTTTACCTTGTCAGGCATTTCACCTTAAGTAGTGTCATTGTATTGAAGTGTGTGGCATATTTTAATAAGCTATGTAGGTGCAAAATAGAGAGCAAATTACGTGAAATGTAGATTTTCAGTGTCAGAAGACACTAGGTTAATTGACTTGCCTGATACGCATTAAAAGTCTGTTCTCACAGAGAATGAGTGATTTCATACCGAAAGTAGTGATACCAATCCAGAATGTTATGAATCCATTTTAGATAAATGGCACTGTAATTCATCTCTATAATTTGGTTTTCTATGTCTGAAATGAAGCAACACAAGTAATGATTAATGTCAGTTTTGAAAAAAACTCAATTGAACTGCATAAAAAGCTTGTCATTCAAGCTCCTGATCATACATTACAAGGGCAACCTGACTTCGACTTGTTTTACTTTCACTGGAAATATAGATGTAATAGATTGAAAATACTAACTTCTGGAAAATTACAAATCATAAAGTCTCTGGTGGAAACAATAGTCCTTACCAGGAGCTTCACAGTAAACAAATAAATGCATTTATATTACTAATTAGCCTAAAATAGGGTAGCAATAAACAAATTTTCAAGTTTAGCACCAAGCACATTCTGTATAATGGATCTTTTTTAAGAGAAAGGAATCTTAAACAAACCTTTCTGGTAGAGTGGTAGAGGTCAATTTTCCTCCTGGACTCATCTTCTATAAGTAACCCATCTTCTTCAATGTCACACAAAGAGCATACACAGAGAATTTCTTCTTGATGTAGCTATATGTGTGAAGAAATTGCCAGCTATGGCTTATTTTTGTCACCTGACAGATAGAAATCACAGCATGTTCAAACAGCAACAAATAGTGCAGAGGTCCCCTTCCATTCAGCAAAATGCTTAATTAACCTGCCTCTTAGAGTATTTTACATCAGTCTGGCTGATACCAACTGAACAAGGATGCAATTCCTTTTCCTACTTAAGTCTGAAGTCATAAAAAAGCTTCAGAAAAAAAGTTATAAATCTGAAGTCATAAAAAATCTTCAGAAAAGAAGTTATAAGCTATTTTGGGATAATAGCATCTTATGCTCCGGATAAAAATTCTGAAGCAGAAGTGTAATCCTATGGTTACGTTATTGAAATACAAAACACTTGTATGTTAATACTTATGTAATGACCTACAGATGTCCTGCAGAGACTGTTGAACCTATTTTAAAATGCACTTTCTCATAGTGTAAATTAAGTAACCAACAAAGAAAAACATCAGAAAAACAAATTCCATAATTTGCATACTCTAAGACCTTCAGTCTGTGCTGTTGTGAAGGTATGAACAATGTGTCTTCAGATCTCTTCTTTTCTCACTGAACCAAAAGCAGCAATAGTAGTCCATTTCAGATTTGATGAAAGGACATATATAACACACATTTCTAGAGGAACTGTTTGTGCACCAAGTGGTGTGAGAGAAAGAGTATTGCAAGATTTTCTCTCAGTGTTGGGAAGGAACCAAAGTCTTGTGATCACGGCAGTGACTGCAAGGGATGAATCATGTGTATGGATTTGACACTCTTGAGAGTGAATAGGGTTTAGACAGGGGCTCTAATATGTAAGATTTGTCTACAGTGACTATAAGGCAGAAGCTTAAACTCTCGTTCATGCAATTTTACCCAGTCATCCAAACGGAGTAGCAGTGAATACCATTCAGAATTCTCACATTTTGATCAAGTTCCTTCTGCCTTTCATAGCCAGGAGCTGTTCTATAAGCACTTTGCACAGCAGGGACATGGATAGCAGCTACTTATATCTCCACTGTTTTTTGCGTAGTTTGTTGTCAAGAAGTCAGATAGAGTTTTATAGCTTTTTGTTTGATTCTTAACCCTTTCTTTTCCTCAGTAGTTACTCCAGACTGCCAGTACAGGTGTTACTTGATCCCAGCTATGGTAGCCTGGCTCACATTTCCTTTGTCCTTCCATTGTACCTACATATCCACCACAATGAGATAGTTTGCCTTGTTTTTTTCTACATTTTCTTGATGCAAAATTGTGTTCTGGTGAATTTTCTGCATTTGTCTTTCTTTCAAGCTTTGAGAAATGCTACAAGCACACTAATGTGCTTATTATCTTAGAGAGTTCTCAGTTTCTTCTGATCAAGATTTTCTTTGTTTGTGAGATAAACTCTAGTGAAAGCTTTTCCTGTAGTTACCAGTAACTGCTGAAGACATTTTGATGACTTCTATTCTGTGTAGAATTTTCTAACGTTCCCTGGGAATTTTCACTTGACCAGTTTCTTTCCCAGAGCAGAGGCTCTTGACATCTCTTGTCTTTCTGTTTCTTTACCTGTGATGTATTGTATTCTGGAGGTTTTGTTTTTCTTTTTTTGCCTTTTCTACTAAAAGTCTCAAGTTTTTTATAGGTTGTTTTGAGGAGCAGTGTGGCAGTTTGATCCTATATATGCCTCTAAGAGCCACAAAGTTGCAGACCTCCAGAAGCTAGAGAGGTCCAGGAAGGTGTACTGGAAAGTGTAATCTTTGTGTTTCTTCTTACAATCCTGCATCCCTATAAATTTCACTGGAAAGTCAAATTCTTCACTTTTTGCTTCCCTCTCTCCTTCTAGGTAGGACAAGCAAGTTCTTATCTCCCTGGTGGAAGCATTATTATTTTGCCCCTTTGGGGAGTGATAGAGCAATCTGTCTGCTCATTAAACCATGACAGGGAGCAGGAGAAGGTATGTCTCTTGTAGCATACAGTAGAAAGAAGGGATTTATCTTTTAACTTTTTTGAACTCTCCAGTTATTCTATGATTGGTTATAATGATAACATTCTGAACTTGATGTCCAAAGTGTTTCTTTCCTGTCTGTACTTTCTATGTGTTCTTTCTAAACCTCAGAATTAGTATTTGCATTGCCGGTGTAGCAGAACATAGAATCATAGAATCGACCAGGTTGGAAGAGACCTCCAAGATCATCCAGTCCAACCTATCACCCAGCCCTGTCCAATCAACTACACCATGGCACTAAGTGCCTCATCCAGTCTTTTCTTGAACACCCCCAGGGACGGTGACTCCACCACCTCCCTGGGCAGCCCATTCCAATGGCAAATCACTCTCTCTGGCAAGAACTTCCTCCTAACATCCAGCCTATACTTCCCCCGGCACAACTTGAGGCTGTGTCCCCTTCTTCTGTTGCTGGTTGCCTGGCAGAAGAGACCAACCCCCACCTGGCTACAGCCTCCCTTCAGGTAGTTGTAGACAGCAATGAGGTCACCCCTGAGCCTCCTCTTCTCCAGGCTAAACAACTCCAGCTCCCTCAGCCTCTCCTCATAGGGTTTGTGTTCCAGGCCTTTCACCAGCTTCGTCACCCTTGTCTGGACATGTTCCAGCGCCTCAATATCTCTCTTGAATTGAGGAGCCCAGAACTGGACACAGTACTCAAGGTATGGCCTGACCAGTGTTGAGTACCTCTAACCATTCCTGCCAAAATGCAGAATGCCTCACAAAATCATATATCAATAAGAGCTTTGGGGTTTATGGGGGCTTATTTTGTTTTGTTTTAATGTCTTTTCAACTGGATAGAGGCTAAGTACCTGTGACAGGAATCAGAGAGCCTGCTTGTTTTCTTCAAACAAGGGAGTTACCTCCCGATATAGGTTTAGCATGGATGAACTAGGCAAAATAATAAAGGCCCATCTGGTTGTCAGAAGGCAAGCAGGAAACTAGAAAAACTGCTTCTTGTTTGTCAGAAGGGAAAGGAAGAATGCTGAATTTCACAATGGGGTGCTTAGGCAGGTTTCTAGCCTAAGGTGTCTGGTCGTTCCATATATTTCCACACACCAGCTGTTCTGATTTTGGCTCCCTTGCCATGAATAATTTACTCTGGAGGATGTCAGAAAGTAAGCCTTGCTGCAGAAAACTACCATCCGCAGTATGATCACTCTATATTGAAAAGCCTGCTTTATCTATGTCATTTATTTTTTGAGCAGCTGTTTTTCTAGGCTGAGTTCTGGACTTCAGTTGCCATGAACCCATAGTGCTAGGTAAAATTATGAGAAATACTTAACTGCACAGAGCTGAAACAAGTATTTGTCTGGTAAAGCATCAGACATGGAAATAAATTAAGTGCTGTGGAGTGATAAAAACTCTATCATCAGTAAGTTATTTCAATTGTTGATTTAGATATTCCTTCATGAGAGTTCATCTTCATATGCTGTTCAGTTTTATTTACCTAGTAAACTCCATTGGTCATGAGGTCCTATTTATTAATGCTGCTCTATCAGCCTAAAGTTTTGTGGTTGGTACTAAATATGTGACCAAATGTTTTTCACAGTAGGCATCCACACACTGCACACATCAATTCCAAGGAAGGGAGGAAAGATGGAAGAAAGAAAGTGAGAGAGAAAGAGAGAGAGAGAAAGAGAGAGAAAGAGAGAGAGAAAGAAAGAGAGAGAGATAGAGAGAGAAATAAATAAAGAAAGAAAGAGAGAAAGAAAGAGAGAAAGAAAGAGAAAGAAAGAAAGAAAGAAAGAAAGAAAGAAAGAAAGAAAGAAAGAAAGAAAGAAAGAAAGAAAGAAAGAAAGAAAGAAAGAAAGAAAGAAAGAAAGAAAGAAAGAAAGAAAGAAAAGTAATCTAAGTCCAGGCCTATAATAATCTGTTAGAAAAATATACATTGTGAAACATCAATTAAGGGGGAAACTTAAAGTGTGAGGCTTTTCTGTTAAAAAACAGTGAGTCATGATTATGACACTAAGCCGGAACTGAAAAAGAACCCCATAATTTCCATTTATTTCTGCAAACATTTTGGTAAAACCATAGCCTTCTCATGGCAATACTAACCATTGAAATGTTACTATTCTTGAATTTTCTCCAGACCTTATAATTCTCATGTCACATGCAAACAATCATATCTAATAGATTCCATATTTATGAGAGCTATTTTTAGATAAAGTACAGGAAAACTCTCTAGACTGTTTTGCTGTTTGAAGTAGCCATACAGTGTTACTTGCACATTCAAATGTTGAGTTGCTTGGTTTTGGAAAGCTTGACATCAGCGATCATAAAGGAAGCCTGCCATTCAGGGTGCTTCCTTACACCTCTTCTGAAACTACAGTAATTAAGTACATGTAAAAGCATGCAATCAGCCATGCAGGAAACAAACAAAAAAAAAAATCACAAAAAGCTGTGCTTCAAGATGTGAGATGCACATTTAATCTTGTTATCTAGTGTCACCCAGAGAACAGATTTTAAATTGTACAATCCTATCTGGAAAAAACATCCTCATACACTGCATTGAACTAGATATTCAGAAGGAAGGAAGGAAGGAGGGAAGGAAGGAAGGAAGGAAGGAGGGAAGGAAGGAAGGAAGGAAGGAAGGAAGGAAGGCAAGCAAAAGACCCTAAAACAACAAAACAAAATGAAATAACTAAAAGACAAATTCTGTATACTATTCTCAGATAACTGAGAACACTTGCAGATGGGCTGTGCATGAAAGCTGCAAAGAAATATACTGAGATTTGTTGTGGTTTAAGTTCAATATAATTTGTTCTCAGATTTTATTTGTTTTTACTTGGTCTTTAAAACTGACTAGTTCTTCCTCTCATCCTATCTGCAATGTGCATTGCTTGGGAGTTTATTTTGTCGAGGTACATAAATATTTGAATCTGTCTGTGAGGGCAACTTGGTGGCTGAGGGAATTGATAATAGACTGTAGAGCATTTCACCTCAAGGGTCACTAGTCCACATCCGTTACCAGGTCAATAGTAGCAGAAAGTCATTATGCATCTGGATGGCATCTGCTTGGTACCATCATCAAATCATTTAATAATCTCACTCCAGCTCCACGTGGCTAGGTGTTTTCTGTTCTCCTCAACGCAGACCTTCTCGGTCAGTCTCTTGTTACCTCCTGCCAAAGGATCCTAATCTCTGTTTTTCAGAGACTCCTTCGTTCCCCAGACACCCCACCGTGCTCAGCAGGGACCATGTCCTTCCCAAGGCCTGCCTCATATCAGCAGAAGGTTATAGGAGCTGCCTCAACCGCGGGGCAGCTCTTCCCTATTACCATCGTCCGCCCGGGGTGGGGGTGTGCCTTGCAGAAACTGCGCCAGGAGCCATCCCCGGCCCCGCGGAGCCTCCGCCCCGTTCTCGCCCCGAAGCCGGGGGCGCGGACGCCCCCTGGGGTCCCTCCCGGCCGCTACCCCGCCGCGCCTGGATTCTCGTCCACGGGCGGGGGGGCACCTCCTGGCCAGCACTGGCAACCAGCACCGCCACCGGTCGCGCGCCGCCCCCTCGGGGAGTCTCATCCTCCTCCTGCCGACCGTTCCGCGCTGGGGACACGGGGCCAAGCGCTACCCGCGCCGAGAGGTGGCTGCAGGGTGCCCTCCTTCACCTGCGGCAGGGCTGACCGCGAGGAGAGCACGCGGACGCCGGGAACGCGCCTGGTGCCTGTAAGCGCCGAGAGAGCGCAGCGCACTGCCATCCCCGCGTCCGGGCTTTCGGGACCAACATCTGCCTCGACCGTATCCCAGTACACAATGTTTGCCACCGTCAGCCCGTAGCAGCCCTTTCTGCTCCACAGCATTTGCGTGGCCCTGGAAGCATGCTGTCATTGAGGGACGGGCTTGGAGAAAACGGCTTTTTAAACGTTTTGCTCACTCTTGCCACCCTTTGATCGCTTCCCAGTTTCGAGGAAGAGTTCAGGGAATGCTCTGGAGGTGGCGAGGACCGTCGAGCCACCGCTCCGCCCTCCACTGTCTGCAGAGGCCAGGGGCGCGGCCCGACTCCGCAGCGGCGGTAGCGCAGCGGCGGTAGCACAGCGCCGGGACTAAGAGCAGCGCCGGGGCTTTTCGTGGTGCGGAGCTCCGACATGTACACTGACCCTCTTCAGGAGGGCGCTTGCTGAGGATACCATGCTCTAATCACGTGTGTAGAAATAGGTCCGAGCATCGTGCAGAGCTTTCCTCCATCCCGTCTCCTCCCTCTCTTCTTCTCTTAGTGGGAAACTGAATCAAAATGGTGAGATGTAGAAAAGCGAGGATCCCCGTGAATCCCATCTGAATAAATGTCTATATTAATGAATTATTAACTCTGCCGCTCATGACCTTAAAACTGGAATGAGGAGACGCCTAGGGCAAGAAGGAAAGCTGATGAATCCTTTATCGGACTCCTGTCAGAGGTAACCGACCATTTGTCTTCCCCAGATCAGGAGAATTAATTAATATGAAAGGCAAACTTTTTAATTGTGTGTCAAACGAAATCAGATAGGGTGTCCCCTATTCAATCCTTTCCTTAAAAGGGTTTATCTCTCTTTTCTACTACCAGTATAAAACAAAACCTTCGAGTTGCCAAAGAGACGGACATCCTTCCTAAGGGTTGTTTACAAAACAACAAACACACACACACAAAATCGCAGAGAAAATGATGAATTTGGGTAGTTAATTTATCGATCTCTACTTCTCTTCCCGCTTGTTTTATTTTAGAGGTCATTAATCAATGAAGAAAAACACCATCGTGTTCCCCCTTTGCATTTAATACATTTACCTTCCTTATTTATTTCTTTTGAACAAATTCGTAGCAAATATTCACCAATCGATTTGGTAGGCGATGGATTTTTATAAAGGTTTGATCGCTTTCTAAACAGTCAATATGATTTGTTTCAGTGCTCGTCTTCTAAATAATGAAAAAGCCTGAGAGAAGGGTATGGGGGGAGGCAGTAGTTAAGAACTCCTGTCTGCATTTTTACACATAGAAGTCACACTCAAGAGGGAAAAGATAAAATAAAAAAAAAAATCAGAAAACCAAACCCAATAAACCTTGACCAAAACAAATAGACCATAGGTAAACTCGGGGTAGACAAAAGGGCCGCGCACCAATCGTTCTGCCTGGGGAAGCGAGACCACAGGTCAGGGTTGGCTAAAGCCGTCCCAGGGAGGGGCAGGTTCAGGGGCTGGGAGCCCTGCTCCCAGATCTGCTAATTCTGCTTTTTTTTCCAGGGGAGCAGAGGGCCCGGGAGCGGGGTGTTTTGGAGAGGCTAGGACCGGAGCTGTTTTTTGTCCCGCCGAAACATGTCACTCTCTTCCTTGTCAGCGCTCTCCCCGCTCTCCCCTCAGCACCGACACTGCCCCGCTGCTTACGGAGCTCTCCCGACGCTGCTCTCCTGTTTTCCCAGCGTGGATCGCGTGGATCCGCGTCAAAGTGGGTGCTTGTAGTTCAAACAACTAGGCTTATGTTATTCGCCGGCCTCAGATGCCCTCTCCCGAGGGACAGAGAGCGCTGGCCGGTGCTGTCCAGCTACAGCGTCCCCGACAGCGAGCACAGACGGTGGATGCTGTGCCGGGCTGCCTGCGGAGACCGGGCCAACCTGCCCGCTGACTCCCTCCTGCCCTCCGGCGCCCGCTGCTCACCCGGCCCTGAAGACTGACGAAGGCGGGGAGCCTTGGACTTATTTCCTGCCTGTTTCCTCCCGATTAGACTAGGTCCCAACGTGTCGAGGAATCTACACATTTTAACCTGCTATTTTGATGGCTCTAAAGACAGCCTTTCTTAGTGTAGAATACCCCCACAGTAACAGAATAAAGTCCTCCTAATATGAATCCACATGGAATATTTCACTCAAGGCAAGCGCAGATATCGTCAATGTACTTAAGCCCATTAACTACGAGCTTTCCCCCACTTAAAGTTTTTCCAGCGCGAAACGATTTTTTAGAGATTGCTGCCACTAAAAGCAACTCGACCTTTAAAATATACGTCAGGTAAGGAAAACAGCAATAATGCAGGAGTGCGCCGTTTCAAAAAAACTCAAACAAACAAACAAAATCGGAAAAAAAAAATCAAAAACCAAACCAAAGAAACCAAAACGCTGAACGAATTTGTGACCAGGAGGGAAATGGCCAAGGACGAGGCACTGAATGGAGGAGAAACCACCCGCACTCAGCCACAGGCGAGTGCGTCCAGCAAGGCTATGGCGAGTGTGTATACAGTCTCCCAGCCCGCACTTAACGTCCCTCAGCTGAACGACACTGATTCAGAACTTTAGAAAGTGGATTACTAGAGCTAGAGAGATGAAAACACGTTATGTGTTGCACAATGGAATTGATCAGAGGCATAAAGAAGATCTTTACAAACAGATTTATAACCCATAAAAGTTTTTTTTTCCTACTTGTGTTTGCCTTTAACATAGATGTTACCAATCTATACAACAGATGACAGATGACCTTGTCAAAATGACGCCAGTCAAAATATTTTTGCCCCTAGCCCTGTTCAAATTCGTGTTAATGTGTCCTGCCTTAGACACAGACAAAGTCTAAATAGCAGCAGTTTTCCCAGGCTTTGAGAAAGAAACTAGAAACAGCATAGGAGGAATGGCAAGAAGAGTTTACAGGCGCAGACGTTGTGTTTGTGAGCAAGTGTGCACTTAGTGGCATCACGACACCTTGCAGTGGGGGCTTTTCTGATGCTGGGGAGACGTTTATGTAATATAAGCACTCAGCGTAAGTATTTTGTCATAAATGCATAGGATATTATGTACAAGCAGTATACCTAAGAGATTGTAGTTCTCGTCTAGTTTTACAAGCTGTGTAGGAAAGAAACTGAAAAAAAAAATATGAAATGCTCATTGATAGGTGAGCTCAACAACTGAATAGTGCGGTAGGAAAAGCCAGGTTTAAAGCCAAATGGAGAGGAAGTTTCTAGAGATGAAAATTTTCTCGCCACAGGTTGTATCTTCATCTGCGTACCTCTTGCCCCGTGCTGTGGCCGAGTGTAGAGAGAAGGAGAGAGGCGCGTTGGTGGGCGAGGGAAAGAAGTCTGTGAAAGCAGAAATTCTGGGGCAGTGAGTTGCCTCATCTGTGTTTGGGACATTCTGGGGCATGCCTCAGGTAGTCAAGGGGAATGGGAGACCGGTCATCACAGGAGACAAGTAAAGCAGACGAGACAGTATACGCACAACAAATGGAGAGGGTAAAGTGTCTAAAATCCACCTTAGCCTCCGAGGAGTAAAGGGAAGCGAGACAAGGCCATGCCTCCCTGGGGCCTGGCGGGGTGCAAGGCCATCCCTAGTTTGGGCTCCCGCCATCGATACACAGTCCGGCGCTGGAAGCTGCTCAGTGACTCTGATCTCGCTCGGGGCTGCTCCGGGCCATCTCTCCCCTTCCGCCAGGATGAAAGCCCTGCACTTCCCGGGGCACCGTGCACCTGGGGCTGAGGAGGGGGGGTAACGACAGAAGGAGAAAGAGAGGGAGGAGGGAGAGGAGGAGGAAAAGAGGAGGGAAGAAAGGAAAGAAAGAGACGCCTTTAAAAGTTGAGCAAGGAACGAAGTGAGGCAAGTTGTGGGGAAAAAAAAAAAAAAAGGGCTCTGCGTTTAGGCTTGCTGGTAACTTCCCGCTCTCTCTCCTCCCTCTCCTACACACCACACACACAGACTTGTATTTTGCTCTGTCGTAAAACCCACGTGTCCAGCCCGGAGTCTGCCAGAGCCGAGCGAAGAGCACGGGCGCGACTGCGATGCTCAGCCACGGCAGAGGGAGCCCGGCGACTCCGAGCTAGCCGGTACCCGGCACCTGGCAGTTAATCAGCCCGCTTTCCTGTGGACAAAGACCAAGAAAGTCTCTCGTCTCAAACCTCCTCTGGCTCGGAGGCTCTCCGGGACTGCCTACGCCTCCGCACACCGACCGCGCCACAGCCCTTTAGGCGCACTCCACTCAGGTAAGACAGCTCCGAGGCCGGTCCACCGGCGAGGGGCACGATTTCGGCCTCTCTGCCTCTCCCGGCACAGTCCCGCCCGGCCTGGGCACAGTGCGTGCATTTGCCAGGGGGCAGAGTACTGCACGACCGTCTCGTCTTCGTGCAAACTCTTGTGTGGGAAGCAGGAGGGGCTGGAGAGAAGAGACTGGCGCCCGTGTGCGTGGGGATGAAGTTTTCTTCTCCGCCTCCCCGCTGTCAACTTTGAGAGACGTTTGCTCCCGCGGGACGGGGAAGCGAATCAAAGGGAGAGGCACTGTCTGCATCGGGGACAGGGCGCGCTGTGCTCCTCTTGGGGGCAGCGGGGTCTGCGGCCGCGGGTGTGAGGGGCCCTTCGCCGCTTCGCCTCGTGCGCGCCGCCGGAGAGGCGGAGGGGAAAACCTCGTCTTCGCCCCGGGCAGCACACTTCTCTCGTGTCCGCCGCAGGGCTCTTGGGGCTAAGTTCTCGTTTGTCACGCCTGCCAGAGGCAGAGAAGTGGAGCGGTTACGGTTTCCCGGCCCACCCCGGGCAGCCGGCGAGGGGATCCCAGGGCTAGGCCAGAGTGTCGGAACGCGGGGAGCTCTGCGAGGTCGGGGCGGCCCGGCTGGGGCGGGGCGGGGGTCTCACGTCTGCTGTCCCCTTCCTCTCCGCTCCGCAGGCAGCGCGATGCTGAAGCCTGGTGACCCCGGCGGATCCGCGTTCCTCAAGGTGGATCCCGCCTATCTGCAGCACTGGCAGCAGCTTTTCCCGCAGAGCAATCAGCTCAAGAGCAGTGGAGCCCTCGCCCAGCTCCAGCCTCCCGAAAGAGCCGAACCTCCGGCTGATAGTCTCCGCCAGCGCCCGGCCTCCCTCTCCTCCTCCTCTTCCTCCTCCTCTTCTTCCTCGTCTACTCCGTCTTCTTCCTCCACGTCCTCTTGCGTTGCCGCCGCAGCCTCGCTGGCCGGCCTGACTTCACTGCCGGTGACCCAGCTCCCGGTCTTCGGACCACTTCAGAGCTCCGAGCCCCCGGCTGGGGGAGCACCCGCTCCCCTACAGGGCAAGGATTTGTGCGGGGCCGGCAGCGGCGGCAGCAAATGCGGCGAGCGCGCTACCGCTCGGTTCCGGTGCACGGCCGAGGAGCTGGACTACTACCTGTACGGGCAGCAACGCATGGAGATCATCCCTTTGAATCAGCACACCAGTGACCCCAACAACCGTACGTATCGTGTCCCTTCATGCACTTCCCGACCTCTATTATTCTCCTGTCCTCTTACCGTGTCGGTGCCTGTACCCCTCTCTCCACGAGAAGCATCGTCCAATCTGCCCTTCTCTCCCTTGCTTTTATGTGGTTCCCAGTGCTTTCAAGAGATAAGCCCTTGGTATTAGCCTTCCTTGTCTGAGATCCAGGTCTTTCTCTGGAAGGCACATATCATGGAGAAGGATGCTCTGGAGGTAAATTTCTGTTGGAGGGATGCTTAAGAAAATTGTTTCAGAAGTGGTTCAGAGAAACTTTCTGTTGCTTTCTCGCCTTGCTTTTATCACTGTGTTCATGCCTGGAAAGCCCGGGCTCCTCTGAGTATCCAGAACTCAACTTCCGAGTTGGGTAGGGGGACCAGTTGCAGTTTTCATCATACGAAATAGGGCAGTTTTTCTCCTCTTATCTCGGTTTTCCTTTCAGATCTCGTTAACATCTTGCTGGTTTTAGTTTTCACCCCTACAAAAAAGGTTGACATGGTCATTTAATAAGAAAATATGATTTTCTATACAAAGCAAATCTTCTTGCTGAGCGTCAGAATTCACTTAGGACTTTGTGGTTAGAAAACATTTAATACTGCTGTTGCCAGTTGTAATGTCTTGGGAGTAGATGGACTTCCCTGTTGTTAAACACCTGTATCAGCCAGAGGTTTGTGGTTTTAGAATTTGTTTCTACCTGTCTTTTGTTCTTGCATCTGTTAATACTACATGACCAAGGAAATCTACAGGTGAAAATAAGTCATACTATTAAATCAGATTTATTACTAACATTCGGAGCACACAGATGAACATTGGAACATTACTTCAGTGTGTGCACTTCTTCTCCACTGTTTCAAACGTTTTATATCCTAATGTTTCTCAGAATTCTATATTGTCCTTCTCCTCCCCAACTCCCCAGAAAAAGTCTGTTGAAGGAAGGCTATTGAACTACCCCCAAACAGTGATTTGTAACTATATGCCCGAACAAAATGTGAAATTCACATGTGGAGTTGAAACTTTCCATGAAACTGCTATGTATTAATTAAACTATGTGAGTACTATCATAGTCATAACCGTTGTGCTTACGTCTTAAAAAAGCAGGAGGAAAGTTGACTCTGAGTTTAGTTGAGATTTTCCTCCCCTTTCAAACATTGCAATTATCGGATACCAACTTTGTTCTGAGCGACTTCCTCATGCTTAGTTATTCTGTTGTGTAACATGTTAGTGTATTTTCTATTTTTGGATGCAGAAAGCATCATTTAATGAATTGTAATTCATACGCTTAATGAAATCTGAAATGAACTTTTAATCACCAGCTGAACCATTCAGACAATACATGGTTACTTCTCGACCAGCTCTCTAAGTCTGCAAGATAAATGTTTTAAAATGAGAAAGACCAAAAAAACCCCGAGTCTGGGTGGGGGTATATTTAAGGAATGAATGGAATAATAGCATGCTGCAGAGTCCCAGGCGAAGAAGCCTGCACGATTTCTTCACCGTGGTGTTGAAGGTGGACTCGCGAAGAAAACGGTCGATAGTGGAGAGGCCATTCCTGGGCCGCGTCCGGCTGAGACAGGGCAGAGCTTTGTCGTCTGAAGGACGGGGCAAGGTGCTGTGACAATGCTCTCTCTCTCTCTCTCTCTTTTTCCTTTTTTTTTTTTTTTTTCCCCCTGCAGCGAGAGCTGGGTAGTATTGTCATTGAACCAATTTGCAAGGCGACTTTTGCTTCGCGGTTATCAGTTATCTCTGAGGAAAACTTTCAATCCGAGTGTTCAATCTTCTGGGACCACTCATTCTTAACATAAAACCAACCAACCAAAAACCCCAAAACTGTAAGTGAGGAAGGGTGGCGGGAGCTGCGGTCCGTGCCGTGCCACCCACTCCGCCCACTCGCACCGTGCGAGGCTGCGAGGAGCGGCCTGGTTACCCCAGCCCGACCACATCGGGCGTGACAAAAGAAGCAGGATTTTCAACTGCTGTGACTGTTCTGTACTCGAGGAAGTGGCGTTTGGAGGGAAAAGAGGTTGGGGTTGCGGGTGAAAGGAGAGAAATATCGACTTTAGTTTGAGTCATACTTGCTTGCTGTCTGAACTTCTAGTTCTGGGCAGTCCCATCGAAACTCCGAACAGGGTTCTCCTCAGCCTGGCACAGAGACGTGTCTTTCTCCCCTTCCCCCGTAGGGTACGATCCCCTTCGCCTCTGCCTCGCCCTGTTGCATCCGCTGATTTGTGATTGCTGGCTGTTTCGCGGGTATTAGTTTTAGACGTACCTTCTGCGCTAACCGAGCAAACGCCTCTTCCCCTTTCTTTCCCAAGTGCTCCCCCTCTCCCCCAAGAATACCCTTCTTCTCTGGAACTGACTACATAAGCCACTCTTGTGGCAGTATAAGCCCATCGTGCTCACCCTCTCGGGAGAGGCGCGGTAAATTTCGGCGGCGCCTTCATCTACTCCCCCGGTACCCGACCCAGCCTCGCGGGGCGGGAGGAGCTCCGTAGGCAGGCGGCTTCATCGGGGACGGTGGTGGAGTGGCCTTCGTTCCCGGACTGCTCGGGAGGCATCACGGCTACCGACTGTCCGCACCCCGTCCGCTCGGCTTCCCGGTGCTTAGCCCAGCTTCCCATCTCACGCGCCCTCCGTGGCGCCCAGGGCGATTTCCCGACGTCCTGCCCGGCTCCTCAGCTCTCGGCCCGGCTCCCCAGCTCTCGGCCCGGCTCCCCAGCGCCCGGCTCGGCCTGGCGCCGGCAGGCCGCCGTGGGAAGACGGATGGGCGGCGGTTTCCCCATAGGCATACGCCTTGATCGTCATATATCTTTGACTATGGCACGATCTTAGGCGAGGGAGGGGACGGCGAGGGCCGCCAAGGAACTGTGGGTTAAATGTCTGTATGTAATTGTTTTGAACTGAAAGAGGGATAAAAAAAAACCAACAAAACAACCAACCAAGAAACAACCCCCTAATTAGGGTCCTGCAGCCTTTGCTCCCAGTGAAGTAAAGGGGATTATGCTAAACCCCTGATAATGCGTCAGCCAACTGGGGATCGTTCTCTCCCCACGTCTGAGGCTGGAAGGCTGAGGCTGCTTTTGGGCGCCGGAGGAGGAGCGCTTGCGAGGCCAGATCTTCTAGGGCGCGTTCATGGGGTGTGGGGAGGGCTTCCTCCGGTGTAGGCTTTCTGTGTCCCTTTGGCCGCGTTCGCCATGAGAAATCTGCGCCTCCTTTACCTTCGCCAAAAACGCGAACCTGCCACTGCAATAAATACGCTGTGTAAAACTAAACTGTCATGCAAGCAAGCGGTTTGCACGCCTCTTCCCATTCAATTTACGGGGAGACAGTGTATATATAACATGTCGTGAGGTGGATCGGTGTAGGGAATATTTGCTTTTTTTTTTCTCTAGACTGCTGGTAACCTGTATGATTTAGCTATTTTACATCATTAGTTACCCAGCACCCTTAAACATAGCAGATAGCCATACATTAGATTGAGGTTAGAGAAGGTGGTGACTGTTTATTTAGGGTGATAAAATGGTCCATCAGCAGTAATCTCCATCGATATGTGCCACCAGGAGATGAAGGATGAGGGGACAAGCCACAATTAATTGCCCTATAGTTTTGTAGGAGAGAGTGGAGCTGGTGCGGACTGAACTTCGATCTTCTCTCTCAGAGCCTATTCATCATCTCTACACGGTATATGGGGGTCTCTCAGGGGCAGAGGGTGGCAAGGTTTATCTACACACAATATTCTCCTTTCCTTTTAATACCTGACACGGAAATTTAATTCATTCATACCTTCATTCGAAGGCAGGGGAAATCAAACTCACCTCCTTCAATCCATTCTCCACTGGCCTTGCGAAAATAACCCGAAAGAGAGCGGGACGGTGCCCCAGAACCTCTGTTCATTGTCCGGGCCGTGGCACACTGTCTTCCTCCAGAAGCTTTGCCTGGCCCCTCGACCAAGGGGCTCGGGGTTCTTTCTGATTGACCCCCAGAACGAGGGGCGCGGACCTTGAGGCACTTCTTGCGCCGACACGGGAACATTGCCTGGGGCAGAGCAGCGGAGTCTACGGTTCACCTCCCCCTTCCTGCGGTGGCGGCTCTACTTCGGCCGGGAGTAGAAGCCCAGGGAGGGGGTGGTTCGGGCCCAGGGAAGGGTCAGGCAGAGCAGGGCCGGAATGGCCGAGACTCGGTGCCGACCGTGCCTCTGCATCCCCGCATCGCGGTGCGGCCCCTGGGGCAGCTGTTCCGCTCTCTGCAACGAATGTTTAGAATGGAGAAAAAAAAAAAAGGAATCCTAGGGGGAAAGTGCATCTGCGTTTCGTTCCCTCGAGAGCTTGCCCTTTAATCATGCAGAGAAATACTGTGATTTATTTAGTAGAAAGAAAGTGGTGTCACCTCATCGATGAGGAAACTGAGGCATGAAGAGCCCGTGATCCTCAGGCAAGTTCCAGCCTTCAGGAAACGAAAGGACACTGCTTCACTCAGCCTGCTCTCCCTTTTAGCTAAGTACTTGGGCTTAGGCAGGAATGAACGGCCAACTTCAGTGATTTATACTTGCAAGTGAGTAATACCGTGTGAAATGATGGCCACTTACACTGGATACCTGCGTTCTTGCTGTGAATTATGAATCAGAAGGTCAAGAGGCCACCTTTCTTTAATAGCAGCAAGCTGCAGGTATCCAGTGTAACTGCACCTTTGAAGCATATTATTGCCAAGACAAAAATGTATTTCTTTCATTTATTGTTACAGCTGGTTTGCTGGTTAAAACACTATGTTGAACTCTACCTTTCACTGAAAAAAGCTTTCTCCCCTGAGATTTCCTTTAAAATATGCAGTATAAGTGTTATTTAGATTAGGGAGTGCTTAGAATTATATTTTGGGAGCAATGATATGTCTTATCCCTTTTACTTAGGGTTAGTACTTCTAAGTGTACTCATGTGGCGTTAAAGTGCTGGCATTATACTGTGTTCACTTTTATGGAGGGAAATAAATGATAACATATTGTACTCTCCCAGAAGAGCCATATGAAACAGCTTCACTAGGATTGTTGTTGTTGCTTTTTTCCCTTGTTTCTTCCTTGCCTTAATGCTATAGAACGTGAAGACATAAAGTGAGAAACCAGTCTCTTTCCAAAGAGTCTGTCTGCATCTGGGCCTGCAATGGAGCAGTCACAATGACCTTACTTTACATTTCCTGATCTTTGCAGAAGACATTCTGCTCTGGCTGCAGTCCTCCTTGGTGTTTCCATTTTCAGCAAATCCCTCAGTTTTTCCTCACTTCTTGTTTCTTCTTGTTTCTTCTTGTTTCTTCTTGTGTTGATTTGAAGCTTGATTGTTATTATCACAGCCAGTGGAAGTATTAATTTCAGCGGTGATTTGCTGCTGCTACTCTGAACCAAAATAAAAGGAAGGTCACAGCATATCTCTCCTTATTGTCCTGTATAGTAGTCCTCTGCAAAGCTCATGCTTGTCTCACCATGTCCCTGTTACCTGTACTACCCACACTCATGTGGGTCTTGATGGTTGCTGTCCAGTTTGAAGACTGTAGTAATTCCAGTGGACCACAGCACTTTCTCACTCAAACCCTGCCCTTCTTTTCTATTATTAGGCAAGTTGATGCACTGTATCACATTCTACTTGGCAGTATCCTAGAAGATGGTGTCACCGATCCTTTATGTGAGATGAAATAGAGTGCAAGTCTTGAAATGCTCCCTTTTTTACCGTGTCTGATACTAAAGATCTCCTTCCCCTGCCTTTGAGGCAGACTAATCCACTAGTTACAGTGGTAATCTTTAAATGGGTGATATACCATTAGTAAAAGTGTGCTTGGGTTAAAGACTTTCATGTATCATTACACCAGAGTTCAGGCATGAAAGAGGAAGAGATGCATAGTAACTTTTTACTGAAGGCATGGTGTAATATGTCTAGTAGGGTTTCCACTAATTATAACATTTTTGGAGTTTTTTTTTTTTAATTTTACTTGCACAATTTCATAAAAACTAAAATTAGATGTATAAAACATTCAAGCAAAACAAATTTAATTACTGCTTAGTATTAAGGACACATTCCTTCCCTCTCATCAATGGGCTTTAAGCTAAAACGGTTTTGGAAGATGTCTCCTTTCCCAAATTTTCAGCTTTGGCAGGACAAAAGGAAAGGAACACAGCAGGAGATCAGATAATGCTGCTGCCAAGCATGAAGACATTATCAGTGTTTTTGGACAGTGGAAAACAAAATCACCATGTATGACAATTTCTATAAAAGTAAATTACAGTAACGTAGGGTTCATTTGTGCTCCTCATCAATGTCTTCATCTCTTTTCCTTGAAAAGGTAGAAATAAAATGTTTCACCCACACTCGTGCATGCGTATCATCAGGATGAAGTGAAGAAATACTTATTCTCAGCAAATATATAACTCAATAAGTTGAGTGCATGAAAGGTTATGCATGTGTGACGGCAGGATGAAGGAAGGTGACTCTGAAACCACCTGAGTGGAGTCAGGAAGATGCTGTAGTTCATTTCATGTAAGTTGCTACAGAGACAGGGTGTCTCCAAGAAAGTAATTAGTAATTAGGTAGTTGGGAGGAGTGTTACATGTCTAGAAGATGGTCATACAGTGCAAACAGATTAGGCTCATAGTCCTGCTCTGGGTTATGATTGACATCATGATTAGACGTTCTCTACAAACCCTCAGTTTTCCTGTCAGATGTTTCTTCTGCTAACTTGCATAGTAAGATGCCAGATTTATTTAAAGTGTATCACATACCGATCTGTTTGGTGTTGTGTTTGCTCCCTCTTTTTTTTTTTTTTTTTTTCCTATTTGAGATCCTTTCCTGTAAGAGCAATGTCAAACTCCAATGCAGCCAGTCCCTGAGATCTTTGGTATGCCAAAACTGCAGTGTTTCTTGATGAGTGGTTTCCAGGAGGGGAAAAAAGAAGATGTTGTTGTGGTGATACCCCACTTTCCAAACTAGCTGTGGAAATAACAATAAAATAAAATAAAATAAACTTCAACGTGTACTTGCTGCTTTTTATTCATTATACCTGGAAACAGTTGTAGGAATATCTGACATATAATAATCTTCTCTCAGAGCTGGCCAGAAACTTTTTCCCTGGACTCCTGCAAATCTCATCCTCCAGCCACCTCTAATTGATGTGGCTAAATGAGCAAAACTCCTCTGTAGCTGCGGCTTAACCCAACGAAAGACTCATTCTGCCACAGGGATTATATTGTTAAGGAAAGGCTGCAACCTTCCAGCCAAAAGGCACATTTTTGGCCAGTGCAAGCACGGTCCCCACCAGGGGGCTTGTCCCACGTCTGCTGGGCTGGGGATTCCGTCTCCTCTCTGCAGCTTGTTGTGGATGGCATGGAGCGAGTTCCATACACAGCCCTTCTTCTGTGGGGACGCAGAGTAATGCGTAACTCTGGACTTGCTTGCTTGCTTTCTAAGATCTGGTCTGACAATGTTATGGATAGAGAACTTGGACAAATGACTGCTGAGTAAGGAAGTGTGCATTTCCTGAAGGACTCAGTTTTGAGTGAAATTAGCTTCCACACGTAACTTTCAAATACGTCTTATTGCCGAATGCACCATTTTTGTATGGCTCAAATTAAAAAAGGATGACTGGGCGCTGTGCTTAGAAAGTGTGTCTAAAGTTGGAACATGAAAATAGAGACCATATTTTGAAGATGCAGCTTTTATTATCCTTTAGTAGCTTTTGCTGAACAGAGAGGAAAGCTTTCCTTTGCAGGGTCTGTAGGAAAGAGGACACATAATACACAGTATATCCACCTCAGAAGAAGAGATGAGTCAATCCCCCTGAGGATTGAAACTGGTTACAGGCAATCTAGCAAATTTAAATCTGTGTCTTAGACCAAGAAGTTCCAGCTTCTGTGGTGAATACTGTGCTTTGTGTTTATAAGAATGGGTGAAGGCCATGTAAAATTATTATGGGAAAGATCTAGGACTTCCTGCATGACTACTGTGACATACTTACTGTTTTTTCCTGTGTATTTCTGGAATAAATTTACACAAAAACCTTTACTGTGCTACAAAAATGAAATATACAGAAGATGGTAACCTGCTTAAATAGATTCATTGTTATGTCAACCCAATCTACCTCCAGAAAACTGGATCTCCTGAGCATGAAACAGTTCCCAGGAAGTTGTGTATTCATGACAGACATGCAAGCGTGCAGTGGAAACATTTAACCAATATTTTCTTTGCTCAGAAAAGAATCACAGTAGGATCTCCCAAAATAGAGAAACATCATCTGTTATTAAGAACAGTTAGGGAAACTACCATTTTTACAAAAGGGTCTTTTTCATGGGAGCTGCTCACAAAACTAGACATAGTGGTGTTTTTTTGTTTCAATTTTCTTTTTAACCTCAGGTGTAACAATGAACATGCATTCACATTCAGTGAAAATTTTCACATCTGATCTAGAAATAAGTAATATTTGCTACATAATTTCAATTTAAAGGTTAGATTTAGCTACAAGAAAGTAAATGTCCATGCATGCCATTTGTCATTCAACAGGTTCTAGTTTGTTTATTTTCTAAACAGATAGTCATGCACGCACATATTCTGTAAAAAAAAAATAGAGCAAATGTTCATTTTATATAAGGATGAAATTAAATTCTGTTCTAGTTAAATCCTTGGGCTGAGATGTGGTAAGGCAAATAACTGAGCCTTGTAAGGCCTTGTGGCTTTGTTTTAAAATGTCCCACCACAATACACTCTGATATTTTAAATGGGTTATTTATGTTAGTAAAAAATAAATCTTTTAAAAATGTGTTAAAATAAAGGATTCTTGGCAGGTGTGTGAACACACTGGGTTTGCAAAATGTCTGCAGGGTTTCTCTCAGCCTTTGGAATTTCTTATTAAGGGCCTTGGTGAAATTGAGGAAACCATCCTGAGCAGCATACAAAAGGGCATGTTGTCTGTGAATGCTGAGCTTCCACTGAATGATAGGAAAAGTAGAGACCTTGTCCATGGCAGTGATCCTGACCAGCAGCACCATATTGAGTGTGTTTTTTCCTCTGTGTCTCTCAGGATGTGACATGTGTGCTGATAACCGCAATGGTGAGTGCCCCATGCATGGGCCCCTCCACTCACTGCGCCGTCTGGTGGGCACCAGTAGTGCTGCTGCAGCTGCCCCTCCACCTGAGATCCCAGAGTGGCTCCGGGACCTGCCTCGGGAAGTGTGTCTGTGCACCAGCACAGTGCCTGGCCTGGCCTACGGCATCTGTGCGGCACAGCGGATCCAACAAGGTACTTGGATTGGGCCCTTTCAGGGAGTCCTGCTCTTGCCAGAGAAGGTTCAAGCAGGATCCATCAGGAACACTCAGCATCTGTGGGAAGTAAGTCATCATCTTTTCCTTCTTTGTAAAATGTCGTTGATTTGAAGTAGGCACAGAGTGTAATTGTGCATAGTGCTAGCACTGGTCACTATCTGTGAAAAAAAGAAAACAAAAACCCATCAAACCAACAGAATTTAATTAAGCTAACCCTGCAGATCAGAAAACTTAACCAGTGCAAGCAAAAGGCTGGCAGCACTAGAGGTAGCCAGAAAAACAGAGGAAATGTAAGAGCTCCAATAGACTTGCATAGGAGGAGCAAATTGTTGCAGGTACTGTAATGCAGAATAGAAAGATGTTGCCAGAGACAGCTTAAAGTTGCAATATATTGCCCTGAGTTAAATGCTGATAATGCTGATACAGAATGATAATAAGTGCTGATATAAAAATATGTTGTTGGAGCTTTTGGGTCACAGTTCCATCTGTATCACCTTAGTCTGAGTACCACATGAGGTGGCATACTGTATCATTGCTGTGGCCTGCAGAAAATCCAAGAAAGCTTCTGAATTCAGTGCAGGAGCCTATCCTACAGCTCTACTGTTTGCCCATAGTGATTGTTCATGACTTAGTTCAGCTCTGGTCTCGCACCAATTGTACACTCCTTTAATTATGCTTTCAGTGCTTTTGTGTGAAAGCTGCTTTTAGTCCTCTGAAGATGTTCTTTTATGTGCTTGTCACCATCTTAGAGAAGGTAGTAGTGCTAATTAACATGTAAACATTCAGGTTGTGATAGATTGGTCTATCTTGTGATAGACACTGACTGTGGTTTGCCAAAATAGATCATAAACCTGTCATTGTATTCCTTTGGCTGTACAGGGACATTCATAGGTGTTACTATTCATAACCATGTACATTTTCTCCAGTGAAGCACCGGAGTTTTGTGCTTTGATATAGTTTGTATGCAGATGATAGCAACAGCATCTTGTTGCAAGTTAGAAAGAAACAAAAACATATGCTCATTTTACACACAGATCTAACAATTATGAAGGAATATATCTAATACCTGTGTGTGTCAGATACTGCCTTTTGCCATTCAGTTCTCCTTTGCCTTGTGCTGGAAAGCAGTTTTTTAGTTATGCCTAGTCCATTGCAGATCCATTTTCTGCTCACCTCAAAACAAACTGCTATATACAGAGAGTCAATGGAAATTTGCCTATAGATCTGCAGGTGACATTTATTAATCTAGAATATAAGGGGTTAGAAACTTGACCAGAATCCTATAGAGTCATAAAATTGTTTGAGCTGGGAAAGGATTTTAATATTGAGTCCAAACATTATCCAACTCTACCAAGTCTACTGCTTAGCACCACATCTATGCATCTTTTAAACACTTTCTGGGGCAATAATTCAACCATTTCCCTGAGCAGCCTGTTCCAGGGCTTGACAACAATTTCAGTGAAAGATGAATATCCAAAGAGTGGTTTAAATGTTTTCAGTGGGTATACAGTAAAAGTGAAGGGAATTGGTAGTCTGGTGCCAGGATCTTGTATACAGGACTTGCTCACAGAAAACCTGTGACTATTTAGATTATCAGATCTCTAGGACTGATGATTACCTTTTCTAATCATGTTCCATTTTTGCATACTATCCAATACATGTGACTTCCTTCTGTGAGTAAGAGATCTTATGCATTTCCTATGCACAAATAAATAGCAAATAACAGATCAGGTTCTTTGTCTCAAATTATTTACTCAAAAGAATCCTTGTGGCAAGAAGGGTATTTTCAAGTACAGACTCTTAGAGCACATCTAAGTGTATTCAGTAAACTGGATGGCTTGCAATCATTGGGGAGTTCTGTTATTGCTTTCAGTGGGGATGAAATTTCTCTTGTATACCAGACACTCAGAAATCACACTTAAATTTGTGCCCAGTGGCTATAATTATAGCATTTGGGGATGTTATTAATACATTATTTTTTATCTTTAAAATGGAATACTCTATAATGATGTTGAGGCTTTATTTTCATTGCTAAGAGGGATTTTAGGGTTTAGACTATGGTAATTTACAGAACATAAAATAATAAAATAAGCTTGCCAGATCTTCAAGTTACACAAACAATTGAAATTTAGCTTAAAAAAAAAAGGTGTGTGTGTGTAAATTAGAGAGTTCTATACTATCCTTAAATATTTGCATTGTAATTTTTCTATGAATAAATTCTATATGAATTATGTTGCAAATATTAATAATATCTTTTTTAAACAAGCAATTTTTTTAAAAGCTTATTTTCAGATAATCTTAAAAACTGTTTAAAAGCTGCAAAAGAAAGAAGGTTGCTGGGGGGGGAAGCCAAAAGCAAAGAAATAAAAGTTGTTAAGTAAAAATAAAAATACTGATGTGTGTGTCAGATTCAGGCCATCGATGGCTGTCTGCTGACTTCTTGTGTGGGTTTGTTCTTCTATTCTTAATACACAACACAGCTTTCCTGTTGGCTAAAAAAGAATTTGCAATTTCTTTTGCATTTCAGTTTGGCATGTTTTATCTAACAGAGAACTGATGTTTAATAACGGAAAAAACATACATCAAAGAGTAATCAGAAAGTGCAGTTGATCAATGAAAATAAAAGAAATTGAAAGTATGTATCTAAATAGTCTGTACTCTTTTAGTCTGTATGGCATAGCAGTGTGGATCAAATCCTTGTAAACATTAGAGGATTATCTCATCATTGTTCCTTTATAAACTTGTGGCTTTAGTCATTTGTCTTCCATCAGTTTTTGTCAGCTGAAAATACATTTATATTCACAGAGCAGTTACTCAACATTAGGTCTTGGTGGACCTTACAGACAGAACTTCTCTTTCTTAGTTCTTTAAGTAATATTCTAATATATATATTTTTTTTTCCTCAGTGCTGGAAAGTTGATAGATACTTGTTTTCATTTACAGTTCTGTGTTTTCAGTGTACAGCAGATAAATGGAAGGGCTATTACAAAGACTTTGATGCATAGTTACTAATTTGGTGGCTTTTAAAATTCTCTTTGTTGTGGGAAACATCAGAAGCATTTCATTTGATGTACAGTTCAATGCTATGGAAGTATGCATCAGTCTGCCTGCACAAGTGTTCCTGCCATGCACTCAATGTTTGGTTTATATGTACAGCAGAATGTACAGCAATTCAGAGTAAATTACATATCAGTCCATTACTTCACAACAGGCCTTGACACCTATGGGTGTTCATGGGAAATGATAGAGTTCTCTTGCAGTCAACCAGGATAACTTTTTATAACTTGGAGAAGTATCAGCCCTTCAGAAAGATAAAACTATTAGCAATTCTTAGTTGCAGTTCTTTGTTTCCCCCTTTGTCCCACTTCTATCCAATCCAGAGTTTGCTCATATTTTATAAAAACAAAATACTATAAACACTGTTTTTTGTTGTTTATTTATTTATTTTTTCCAAACAAAAGCAGGACTGGGTATACTAAGTAAATACTGTCTTTGGTAATACAAACATTTATTCCAGTGTTGCTTGATAATATTTCAGATTAGTTGGTTTTTTTTGTGGTTTTTTTTTTTTTGTAAAGTAATGAGAACAATCCTTTTGTTATTGTAAAGAAAACAGAGACTTTCTCAGCAATTAAGTCTCACTGATGAGAATGAGATAATTTTACCCTAATGTGTTTTCTAATAAAGAAGTGAAAAGGCATACTGGATTCTAACATATATGAAAACATTATCTCAATTATTAATGTGTCCTTGCTCCCTGGAGATAAATTAATCTGGTTGCACATGTTTTCCCCTTTCTGTTTAACATCAAAATTTAATAAGAGTAGACTTAAGGAATGTGTATGATATACACTTATATTCTGTTAGAATAAAATACATTATAGTATTAGAAATTTTCTGGGCTCCAAACTTTAAACTGTGACTTCTGAAAACAGCTGAATTGTAAATGGAGTTTTACTGTGCAAATTTGGCTTGGCTGAAAAAACTTTTACTGATAGATGTATCAAAGATAGATCCTAAAAGTTTCCCTTTCTTCATTTGCCTGACTAAAAGTTTGCTGTCTCTCTACATATTTGTATAGCAGGGCATTCATTACTAATTAGAAAATGCTAAACCTGTGTTACTGGTTTTCCTCTTAAATGGATAGGATTAACTGGCACTATTAGAAAGTGTGCATGCCATTTTAATAAAGTACCACTTGCTGGATATTTTCGATGCCTCATCTGGCCAAGAGCAGGCATTTTGCAGGGACAGATGCTGGCCTGAAGCTGTGCAGCAGTACTATACATTTCAGTAAAAAATAATATGCAGAGAGAATCCTTATCTTTCAAACAAAGTACTCATTCCAGTTACGGTGATAGAGTTGTATTCAGGTTCTCTTGCCCATACTTCTGGACTAAATTCACTGCTACAGCAAAGCACTGGGGGATAAAATTTTGTGCATGCTGTAGTTCTACATTAGTAGAAATGATTGTCAGGAATCCGTTGTATAGAATTCTAGACTGCTTGTCAACTCTGATTTAAGTATGCCATGTTCATGAAATTCAAATAATTTTGTCTTGAAAAGAACCCTTTGTTACATTACTATTATACCATTACATTACTACTGCATCTTAAATTACGGAAAGTAGCAGCTGGTGCCATTCTCATTGTTTTGCCTTTTCTGAAGATTTTGTGTGATGTACCACCCTTGAATTTATTTCCTACTAAAAAAACCCTACCAAAACCAATCAATCAAACACCTCCCCCCCCGCCCCCAATAATTTCTAATACCTAATTTCACATACTGCCTACTGGAAACATCTCCGATGTTGTGCTCAGCAGTGAGCACATTCAGTGTCACAGCTTCTTTAATTTGTGTAACTTGGAAGAAAATTCAGTTAGACCACTATAGAGCAGCTCACTAATATTAAAATTTCTGGATCACTTAATGCCACATTTTTCCAGATAACTTCTATAAATTACAGTTTCCTTAGTTAAGGTCAATACAAACTTAGTCTGATACCAAATAGAAAAAAACACTTTGTGTTTGATGATTTTTATTCTTAGAGAAGCTAAAATAAGCCTTGATTTTTTTTTTTTTTTTTAAGAAACCCTGTGATATTGGTACGACTTTTCACACCTTGCCTTCATGTATCTCTCTGTCTTCAGCACATGTGTTCCATGTGCCATACATAGTATTTTTTTGGTATGCCTAAACAGATAGATTAGTCTAAGCACACAAGCAACAAAATCTATCTAATCTGACATGGGAACTCATTCTCTTCCTATTCAACAAAGTGAAGTTTATTCCAAACTTGGATGGGGAGTAGTAGATAGCCCCAGAATCTAAACAGTAATACTGAAAGTGATAATTTTGTGAACTGCAGGGAACATGTACGCATCCAGACACGTGTTATTCCTCCCCTGCCCCCCCCAAAAAAAAAAAAAAAGTTAAATTGCCAGATCTTGCCTGGACTGTCTGCTTTTCCATGGCACATATCTCACCTTGGAGATTTGATTACATAATATGCAGAAGTGCTGAAATGTAGCATAAATAAATAAAAAGATGATTTCTGTACTTGCTTGACCACTTGGCTTTCTGTACTGCTGAGAAGTAATTCACTCACCAATATTACACTTGCTTTTTTTTTCCTTAGTTAGTAGAAGCAATTTCCAGTGTTGGATGAAATCTAGTGAGCAAGGCCTGAAACTACTCTTAATTTATGATACCATTAACAGTGAATTATTTCTATTGACTTTTGATTCAGAGTGGATGAATAAAGGCAGTATTTTAATGAGATATATGGATAACCAAAATGTGCTCCTTACCTGATGCAAGTAATACATTGGTTGTAGATTCGATAAGCTGAAAGTGCAGCATTTGTTTTCAGTGGTGGTGTTCAGTATTTTGCTGAATTGTCCCAACCTCTGCATGATGTGGTTTGACCTCCCCTGGTTTCATCACATCAAACATACATGGACTTCAAAATACAAAGTTTTAAGGATCTGCTTAGCATAAAAGCTGGAAAATTCAGCCCAAGGTATAATTTCCTTCCATGCATTTGGCACCTTTTCCAGATAAGTTACAGAATTCCATTATCCAAATTGTTACACATGTGTGACAGAGGTTGACCTTTAGTCATGTCAATCCTTTTTGTGTAGGCCTCAGGCTCCAGCCTAATGGCTCAAAGCCTGATTTACTCACTGTAATAAGGGCAGGAGGTCGAGCAGTTGTCAGCTTGCCTGCCTGTACTCATCTCAGAGCCTGGTTGAAGGCTGTTAACACAAAGCTTTTCAAAGTGAATTTACAACTACCACCACTGACAGAGGCCAATCAGTACACCATAAATGTCAGGTTAGTGAGATTGAGCAGTAAGTAAAGTACTGGCAACCCACTATTGGCTGAAATCAATTGCTTAAGGTTTAACTCAGAGTAGCAATCCATGTATAAATACATCTGCAGAACTGACTTATATGTGAAGAGTGAGTAAGAGAGTGAATTAGGTAGAATTACCCACCAGTAACAGCCATGACACCCAATCTTGCATTTGCTCTCCATCTACATGCACAGTGCCTGCACTGCTGTGGCTCTTAGTTGCAGAAATAGGATTTCTTTATTTTATACAAGGGAAAATAAAGAAAAAAGATAAGTAACTATGTTACCTTACCTGGGCAAAGAAAGCTTGGAAATTTTAAAATGTATTGGTTTAGTAATAGTTATTTTCAATTATCAGTTTCAGAGAAGGTTTTATCATAGGGAAGCTGTGTCTTTTTGCTGTTGACTTGTAACTGGAAACTATCACAGAATTCGCTAATGAGTGATTATGTACCTGATGGTCTGAATATCCATGAGATGTAGTTACCCATAAGACTAAATGTTTTTATCATTTTGTTTAGTGACAGCTTGGACAACAATTCATTTGGCTTTGAAAGCATCAGCATTAAAATGAAGGAATCCATTAAAATTCTGTATGCCAGGATTTATAAATTAGGCAATTTCCTTGATTATTGCAATCATTTACAAAATTGATTGTCCCAGTGTGGTATAGGCAGATTTCAGCAATGATCATTGACAACAGCACATCCTCTAATATCTATTCTCATTGTTCCCTAAAAGAAAAGCCACTCTACTACAAGATTATTCTCCATCTCAAGGTCAATTACACATTGAAAAAGTCTGCTAACGTAGAAGATCACACATCTTTAAAGGAGAACCACATCAGCTATTTATAGACCATAATGATAGTTGGAACACATTTTTTCTTTTGTTTGTAATTTGTTTGCTGATGACCAAGGCATTCAGTTGAGCCTGTAGCACATATTCTTTTTTGATCTGTTATTGAAAGGTAAATAATTCTGGCAAATTGCAGCTGTAAATATGTATTTGATTGAGGATTTATAAGTCAATACTGTGTTTTATTTCTTGCATCTTAAAGTTCTAATTAACCAATAGATATAGCGTATAGTAACTTGATTTGGGTCAATTATTTCTGCAAGACATAACAAAGACATTATGTCACAGAGCAAATACGCTCTAGGAGTTTTCTTATATTAAAAGAAATACCATAAAGCCTCAGTATGCTAGCCACCAACCACAAAACCACAGGGCTTTCTGCTTGCATGAAAATAAACAATATGTACACTAAAAACACATAAATGCTAAACCCTAAAATGTAGTTGATTGTAGAAGAATCTTTTTGCAAACTGTATATGAGGAGGTCTAGTCATAGCTAGCAGCAAGCTCATTTGTGTCAGGCCTCATGCAGATCATGAGCCTCCAGGACTAATATCATGCAGTTCTTAACCAGTCCTTTCTCAGACAAGAGAGCCACTGATGTCATGAGGAACTTTGATTTAATGAGGTCTTCAAGCATGACTCAATAATACAATACCACTTTAATCACAATTCTTAAATAATTTTTTTTCCAAGATGGGCCAACCGTTCTTTCAGAACCCCAGAGCCGCCTCTACGTTATCTGCCACTGTCTATACAACAACAGTTAGTATAGAACCATAGAATCACACAGGTTGGAAGGGACCTCTACAGGTCCTATCTAGGCTAACCTCCCCTACATAAGTTTTCCTTGTATAAATGCATTAATTTCACTTAAATATAGTATTTTGCTGTGAAGAAAGGGAGGATTGCATGGCCAGTGACTATGTAGTAGGGCATAATATTTAATCAGATACACATTAACACTAAAGAAAAACAATTTTTCGGTATCTTGTAGGAAATCTATAATTCATAAATTTATTGTTTGTACTACGTTGCACATTTGTTTCATGGATTTAGCGAGATGTATTCAAGTAATTCCCTATTTTACAGTATCACAGTATCATCAGGGTTGGAAGAGACCTCACAGATCATCAAGTCCAACCTGTTACCACAGAGCTCAAGGCTAGACCATGGCACCAAGTGCCACGTCCAATCCTGCCTTGAACAGCTCCAGGGATGGCGACTCCACCACCTCCCTGGGCAGCCCATTCCAGTAGCCAATGACTCTCTCAGTGAAGAACTTTCTCCTCACCTCGAGCCTAAATTTCCCCTGGCACAGCCTGAGGCTGTGTCCTCTCGTTCTGGTGCTGGCCACCTGAGAGAAGAGAGCAACCTCCCCCTGGCCACAACCACCCCTCAGGTAGTTGTAGACAGCAATAAGGTCTGCCCTGAGCCTCCTCTTCTCCAGGCTAAACAACCCCAGCTCCCTCAGCCTCTCCTCGTAGGGCCTGTGCTCAAGGCCTTTCAGCAGCCTTGTTGCCCTTCTCTGGACACAAGCAATTCAACTCTGGACAGCAATTCAACCTGGTACTTTCTACATATGGACCCAGTAGCATATAATCAAGGCAATATATTGACCTCAGTGCATTTATAAAGATGTTTTGATTTAATCTGTGGAACTATAAAGAAAAGTGGATTTATCATGACTACAAGAACTTCATACTGAAATAGAGGCCATGTGAAAGCTGGTTTTCATGTTTTCACCTGCAACAGAGCCCCAGATCAGGAAACAGAGCTATGATCAATTATTTGATAGAGTCCTAAACCAGAAAAAAAGTTGCCCTACATTAAGTGAGATGTAATGTATACAACAAACGAAGTAAGCAGGTCCAGGATGCACAGTTTTTCCCAGGCTAGTCAATCAGATGTGCAAAGGAGAGTATTTTCAAAATACAGTTTATATGTACGTTTTGCTTGGTGCCATGTCAGCATTCACTATGGAAAGCAGTGTATTAGTTTTCATCAGTCCATCAAAACAACTTTTATGACGGTGCCAATTGGTAGTTGATACTAGTTTTAGACTGTCATCGAAAAAAAGAAAAAGCTTACCATGGAAGTAAAATTAATAATTTTCAAAAAGTTCTATTTCCTGTGTTGTCTTTCTATTTCAAGTTGCAGTAAAAGGAGATAGAGATGCACAGTGAGAAGTTTGGTATTTTTTTTTTTTATTTCTAAGATCTGTTGCTAGGAAAGCACATCTTAATTTCCAGTGGTAGATGTGAAGTTTTGCTGAGCTATAGATATTTCCCTGCGTTTGTGTTAATTCATTTTATTACAATGAGCAAGGTTTCACTGACAGCTGTGGTAACAAAGTGACATTTGTCCACCTCTACAAAAATTAGTTGCCTTTAAGGGCAGACATTCTGAGAAGGATTTGACATTTGATGGGAAAAAACCCACAACTTAAAAAAAAAAAAAATTGATTCTCACCTGTGTCATGGGTACCTTCCTCATTTTGTGCCAGGAAAACTGGTGTATAGGTTGGTTAGGTGCCTCCAGATTGAATGCATTTGGAAAATTCTGGAAGAAATGCCAACATTTAATCAAAATAAATGTACCTTTTTAAGTAATGCAGAAAGTATAACCTGGATACTTTAGCAAAATGAATAGATTCCTGGAAAAAAAATAAAAAGCCTGATTTTTAATGAGGGTTTTTTTTTCATGGAGAAAAGTAGAGGCTGCAGATTATTTTTTTGTTGGCTCTAACAGAAATGCACACAAAGTCACAGAGACTTACAGATTTCAATTAAAAATGCTGTAACCCCTTGGGGCAGTTGGTGAGATGTATCAAGCCAATACCTCAACTATATTTCTGACAGTGTTCTCTTTTTCATGGTCTTAAACCAGCAAATTGTTAAGTACCATACTCTGATTCTACCGTTTTGCTGGCGAGAAACTTGAGGTCTTGTTTCTGTGTTGTCAACAAGCTTTTCACCCAGCTGAATCTCTCCTGTTGTTCATGAGCAAACACAGTAGAGCTTAATTTCCTGTAAAATCAAGTCAGTGGTTTAGAAAGTTCAATTTCTGTTGCAGTTTTATCACAAAGATGACCAAAGTGAAGGTGAACATTGACATTTTCTTAGATCACACTTATCTTGAAGATGTTTAAGAAAAAAATGAATACTGTATTATGTTCAGATCTTTGCATCAGTGTTGCCTTACCTGAATTTCTTTTCTGTTCAATCCAGTATCACATGCAAGTTAATTGAAAGAGGAGGTAGTTTTTAGAAACATTAAGTAGCTTGCTTGTTTGTCCAGAATGGTACCTACTGTTTCTTTAGTGTAGAGATTCTGTGAATTTCCAGCAGTGAGAGTTCTCCAGCAAAACTGGTATGGCTGGACTCAGGGGTGTCTCTAGCCCACCATATGGTGGAACATGCATTCAAACAGGCTATATATCTGAGCCTGGGTGGGCTCAGACAGTGACTCTGGCTGAGTAACTATTTGACCTTGGGGTCTGCCGTTTCTAACAAAAGATGGCTGAGGGTCAGGCTGAGGTCTGCAGCCTCCCTTTCCTCAAAAGACTACATTTGTCTGTCTCTTTTCTTAACCTCTGTGGGTTTTTGTTTATTTAATAAAATGTTAATTTTTATGCCCTAATTACCCAGCAAGTGACATGTCCCAAAGGCAATAGTATTGCTGAAGTTTTACTTCATTGTTTGGAATAGATTTTTCCTTTACTTTTGAAAGGCTAATATGTGCACATTTTCATTGCTTGCTGCCAAGCCAAATTAGATTACTTCTTTTTTAAAGATGTGGCAACTGTCATGTTGGACTGCTTTAAGGACTTTGTAGGGTTTTAATCTGCTTAATCCTTCATTCATTTATGTTTTGTTGACATTATTACTTCCCTCTTCTGAAATCTCACAGGTCCACACACTGCATGACGTTCATTCCCATTCTATGCTCCGTGTGTTCTCGTGGCTGTATTTATGATCAGAAATGGCTAGCAATTTCTCTCAGTACTCTGTCAATCACAATTTGAAGTAACAACGACAGCCACTGAAGAAGCCTGCACAAGGCCCTCACTCTCTGAAGTTGAGGAGCACACTGCTTCTATATTACATCCAGCCATTGGTCGGTGGGTCATTCAGGAAAAGTACTTTTTCTCTGCTACATTTGACTTTCAGGTAGTCTGTTTTAAGGGATGGGAGACATCAAGAATTTAAACTTGATGATGCATACATGGAGAAAATAGCCAGCTACAGTGACAGTTAAGCCAAGGGAAATCCATGTCTTGGCAATAATTTATGATTAGAAGCAGCCTGGTGAAGGTATGGACCNAAAATATTTTAAAAAAAAATTATTTATTACTTTTAACAATCTTACATTAAAAATGCCTGTTGTGATTTCTCAAAATGCATACATTTATCTCAGTGCTTTCTACAAAAAGAAGAAGCAGTTTTGCATTTCGTTTCAGTGAGGAAGGTGATTTAATTTATTTGGAGAATTATCAGTCATCTTGCCATTGAGAGCCTCCCATTCTAGTTCTAGCAGTCATTTTGCATTAGTGGTGGAAAAAAGATTTCTCTTTCATAGGCAAAGCTGGACTGGACATACATTAAAATTTTGATAGTTAAGTCCATTATTTAAATAATGCAGCCATTGCAGCCTTAGATTAACTTGTATGATAAATCTCTAAAAGAATAGACGTTGAGGGATTTGGGTGTAAGAAAGATTGTAATACAGAATCCAGATTGCCTCAGAGTGAAAGTCTGGCTGAATTTCTCCCTCCTTCATACTTCTTGAAGGCCTCACCACAAAAATTAAAGAGTTAGCTATCTTCTACTTTTCTCAGCAAATTTGTGTGTGTATGGTAGCTGAAAAAGTACACCTTTAGATCACAGGGGAAACTGGGGCAACAGGCAGATGCAGGCAGCTAAAAAAGCATGTTTGAGAAAGATAAGTGGATAGCAATATAGTTTGAAGGAAAAGCTAGAGTTGTCTCAGGCTATGACTCTTGTACAAGACTACTGATATTCTTTCCCTTTGTTCTCAAAGATTACAGGTGATCTTTCTGCACTCTCACAACCCAGGGTAGGTGTCTTAGCATTACAGTTGCAAATCTATTACTCAGTTTTTGAGCTGGCAGGGTTTTCCCTTGCGCCTTCTGACAGGCACCTGTGTCCATTCTCCCTTGTTTCTTGGTTCATCTCCCTCTGCTAAGGGGGTCTGCAGAGCCTAGTGCCATAAATCCAACTCCCTCTCACATTCCCTTATAGTACTCAGCCTTTCCACTCCATCCTTCACTTCAGCCACTGGGGCACTAGAGGTTGAGGTGGTTTTTGAGGCAGAAACACCACCATCTGGGGGGTTGACTAGAGTGAATTAGTTATCCCCTCACATCAGAACTAGTACCCAAAAGAAAAAGAGGAGGGTGATTGTTATTGGTGATTCCCTTCTGAAGGGAACAAAGAGCCCCATATGCTGGTCAGACCCTCTCCCACAGGGAAGTCTGCTGCCTCCCTGGGGCCCCAGTCAGGGATGTCACCAGAAGGCTGCCTCCTGTAGTGCAGCCCTCTGATTACTATCCCTTGTTGGTTATACAGGCAGGAAACGATGAGGTTGATACCAGAGGTCTAAAAGCAATCAAAAGGAACTTCAAGGCACTGGAAAAAAGCAGTTGAGGGATCGGGGGCACAGGTAATCTTTTCGTCAATACCCTTAGTCGCAGATTGGCATGCTGAGAGGAACAGGAAATCTTACCTGATGAACAAGTGGCTCAGAGAATGGTGCCACCAACAAAATTTTGGATTCTTTG